>CP139504.1:5914682-6514682 GCA_021014915.2 Artemisia tridentata subsp. tridentata | reverse complement strand
CGGTTTTAGTAAAAAAAGGGGACGGAAGTTGGCGAATGTGTATCGATTTTAAAAACTTGAACTCCTCTTGTCCGAAAGATTACTATCCACTTCTGGAGATTGATTGGAAAATAGAATCGGTGGTAGGCTTCCGGTATAAATGCTTCTTGGACGCATACAAGGGTTACCACCAAGTCCAAATGGCTGAATAGAACGAAGAAAAAACGGCATTCTACACAGAGCAAAGGACCTACTGCTACATAAAGATGCCCTTCGGTCTAAAGAACGCGGGAGCCACTTATCAGCGGCTCGTCGACTCAGCCTTCAAAATTCAGATTGGGAGGAATTTGGAGGCATATGTGGATGACATGGTGATCAAAAGCAAAGGGGAAAAAGAAATGCTGGCGGATATTGCCGAAACTTTTTACAACCTACGAAAAATTAACATGAAGCTGAACCCCATGAAATGTTCTTTTGGTGTCGAGGAAGGTAAATTCTTAGGATACATGGTGACTTCCGAAGGCATACGGGCAAACCCGAGAAAAACGAAGGTGATCGCACAAATGAAATCTCCGACGACCCTGAAAGAAATGCAGAGCTTGAGTGGCAAGCTTGCAGCTCTCAACCGGTTCTTAGCAAGATCGGCCGAAAGATCTCTTCCGTTTTTCGAAACCGATTTAGTATTTTGAAGAATATCACCAAGGAAAACAGGGACGAATACAAGTGGACTGGAGAAGCCGAAGAGGCGTTCCAGGCGCTTAAGAAGTTGATACTAGATCTACCTTCCCTGACTACTCCCCGAGTAAAAGAAACCTTGTACGTCTACCTGGCGGCGTCCGAAGGGGCAATCAGCGCAATTTTATTAGCCGAAAGAAACGGAAGGCAACTGCCGATTCATTATGTAAGCCGAACGTTACAAGAGGCCGAAAGAAATTACGCACCGGTGGAAAAACTGGCGCTGTCACTACTACACGCGTCCAGGAGGTTAAGGAGATACTTCGAAGCTCACCCCATCCAAGTCATAACGGACCAGCCGGTAAAACAAGTCCTTAATAAGCCTGATGAACTCAAATAAGTACATTTTATTACTATCATTTATCCTAATAATTTGACTTGTTTTACTATATTATGTATGAGGATTGATACTTAATTGTTTACTTTTGTAATTCTCAGGTAAAAACAAGCATTTGGTGAAACTTAGTGATTATGGACTAATAATGGAGCAAAACGTGCATAAAGTGGAAGTCTACTGACATGGACAAGATCAAGTCAATTCTGCTCCAGATGCGCCGCATCTCACTGTCAACATGCGCCGCATCTCTATCAAGATATCACCAGATACGATCCAAGATACAAGAGGACATGCGCCGCATCTAATCAAGAGTTACGCCGCATCTTCTGGCGGTGTACGAATATTCCTGAATATTATAATCTTGGACCCCACGCGAAGTTAAGTACATACGCCGCATCTACTTAGTAGATGCGCCGCATCTTCCCTCAGACAGAAACTATAAATACCCCGTAGACCAGACGAGTTAAGAGTTCGAAACCCTAAAACCGAAGTTCGGACAGCAGAGCAAAAGGACGAATTCAGTCAAGGAGGCAGCACAAGACACACCCAAATCGAAGATACAAGAGCTGTAAGAAGGTGCTGCATGTATTTAATTCATTAAGTAGTTTTGTTTTATTGTGTTAGCAAACTTTAATTCATCAGGATTGGTGGCTTGTGTAATGTGACAACGAAAGATTGCACTCCCTTTAATACTTGCTTTCCCATCAATTAAAGTTTATATGTTGATGTCTTTGGTTACTACTTATTAGTGCATTGATAACCTCTGTGTTTATTAGTGGCTTGCGGGCATTTGACTGCGGGACAAGATGTGGCTCCCACGGTTGTTTCTAAATTGATCACTTAGGAATAACTTTTAGACATAAGTAATCATTAAGGGTTTACTCGCCGATGAGAATAGGACCAACGAGAAAGGGTTAATTACATACACTTCATATAAAGCTATCAATAAAACAAGTGACAATCTACTTAATCATAAGGACAGCCCTCTTATTGTCTCGAGTATTTATCTGTGTACGTGTGTGCTACTTGCTGATTCGTGCCTATTGTTTATTTTATTATTTAATTGCAAACAAAACTGTGCCAGTCTCTCAGGCTGAAACCCCCTTGCGTTAGGATATTAAAATACTGATTAGATTAACGAGATAATACGTTCCACTCTTAGTGATCGACACTCTACTTACCATTATCTTCATACTGACCGGGTACACTGCTCGTTAAGTGTGTGTGTTATTGATAAGTCGGCTAAATATAAATTTAAAACTTGAGTAGGCATTAAAACTGCTAAACCGCAACGACACATCACGCGCATCAAGTTTTTGGCGCCGTCGCCGGGGAATGAATTGTTATTATCTGTTAATTTGATTAGTATTTTAATTAGTTTTTTTTTCTTTTTATTAGATTAATTGCATCATTGTACTATTTTGCATATTTGTTGTATTGTGTGTTAATTGTTTTCTTTTATTTTTGTGTGTTTATTTTCGTTTGTGTGTTTAAATTTTTGTTTTTATTTTTCGTGTTTTTCTGTTCTGCTATCGTTGTACTGTGCTAAATCAAACGATACGGCGCATCTGATCTCTCAGATACGGCGTATTGCGTTTAATTTTTTTAATACAACGCGTTTAATTAATTCGATACGACGCATCTTTTCCCCAAGATACGGCGTATCTGTTTTTAATAAGAAAATTTTTTCTAAGCGATAAAGTAATACGACGCATCTGCTTTTGCAGATACGGCGTATCTGTTTTTAATAAGAAAATTTTTTCTAAAACATTAACGCCATACGACGCATCTTCTTTTGAAGATACTGCGTATCTATTATTTTAATTAAAAACAGTTTGCGAATTATTAAACAGATACGGCGTATCGATCTCTGTCGATACAGCGCATCTTACTGAATCAAAAATCTTTTATTTTTAAACGTAACGAAAATACGGCGCATTAACTTTCGTTAATACGACGCATTTAATTTTAATTAGATAAGTTGATTTTTGATTAATTAATTCGATACGGCGCATTCTTAAATTCTAAAGCGGCGTATCTATTTTCTGAATAAAGTCTGATTTAATTTTAACGATTATAAGATACGGCGTATCCAACTTTTTGGATACGGCGCATCGTCTGCAGATATCAGCTATTTTTATTCTTATATCCGTTTCTATATTCATTAATTTCTCTTCTAGCGAACAAATCCTACTGATGATTTTACCTTGGATGACAGATTTTGCTATGGAAGACATGTCAGTTAACGGATATCTTGCTAAGGAATGCTTGTTTTCAGATTCATTCAATGTACTCATGATCAATGCAGATTTATTCTCTTGGGAAACTCCTCTTGAAGCTGCTTTTAAAGAATTCATGCGTTTATGCAACATTGACAAAGAGGTATTCTCTTATGATGTATTCGTGAGGTATACTGGAGAAGAATTGTCGCTCTTATGGCCTAGCATTGAAGCCGAAGGATTGAACTGGACTACTATCGAAGAAGATGATGGGAAATTCTATCTTGCATACATGGACTCGAGCAACAACAGCTGTGGTGGAAGCAATGCCCAAAACTCTTACATGCCATACTCCGAGGAGTACTGGGGATTGAATGAGAAATATATAGATAATGACATGAATTATGCTTTGGCAGAGTTACTATTTCATGGCAGGTTGGTAAGATTGATAGACCTCTCCCTCAATGATTGGTTAGAACTCAAATATGGTAGTCCGGAATTTGCCCCTACAAACGAAGTCAAGGAGATTATGACTTCATGGTTGACACGGAGTTTTAAGAAGCAATTTAACGAGTTCATGGAGATAAAAAAGAATATGATTGGAAAGGTTTGCTTTGACGTTAACCATGACCCTAACGATGTTGATTTTTCAGAATGGTTGGCTAGTAAGTTTAATAACCATAAGAGCATGGATCGTGCTACTAAGGATGCATTATGGGTATATTGGATGAGAGGAGAAGATGAAGAAGTAGAAAGCGATTATGGGTCGTCACTTCATGATTCAACAATCAATGAGGGAATTGAAGAACTTTTCAGAATTGACATTGATGTGTTCGATTATGAGACACCCCTGTGCAAGCAGTTCAAGGAATTTAACTACCTTCTTCAAGTCGATGATGATGTGCTTACCGGAGATCTACCAGGATTTAAGACTTATGATGATTTCAAAAACACCTGGTACTATGAATGGAATGATCAAGTACCATGGGTTTGGGATAAACCATGGGAATTTGAGCACATTAATCATACCTGTACACCCTTCGTTTTCAAGGACGGGAGTAGTGTTTGGCCGACCTGTGATTATAAAAGTGACGGAACCTGTAATGGGGGAAGTATAATTGGGATGAAACGGGTTGGAAACGATGTAACCTTTGAAGATTATGAGTGGTACGATAATGTTGAAGACTGCCCACGAAAATCGGAGGCTTTACAAGAAAAGGGCAGGATTGAACGCTTGAAAGGACTTAAGGGGACATCGGATACTACTTTCTGGGAATGGGTGCATAAACAGTTTGATGATTTCACGAAGCTTAGTCGACGGTTACAATATGATTTGGAAAGAGAATGGGAGGCGATTCAAGACGATAAGTCACTAATTGAAGAACTAGATGATTATTTGATTAAGGATCCTTATTTTAAGTTTGTTGATAAAAACGAGGAAGAATTCACAAAAAGAAAGTGTCAACTACTTGGGATTCCTTACAATGAGCCACCCATGATTATTTCTGAAAAATTTAAAATCATCAAATATTCTTTGAGTCCTAATGAAGAATATACTGCGGTGAAGACAAAGAGTTATGCTAGACTAAGTCGAACGGAAGAAAACGTCGCAGAAATATACGGGAAAATCTTTCGGATGAAGGACGAAGGATGGACCGTGACAAGGACTTATTGCTGAGCTGAAAGTGAGTCTAACTTGAAGACTCTGGAATAAAGACAAGTGCTTACCGGGAGACAACCCGGATTTATCTTTTATTATTCTGTTTTCTGTGTCGAGTCAGTCCAGGCCGCACGAAGATACGGCGCATCTCAATTCTGAGATGCGACGCATCCTCTGCAATGGTCATATCTTATTTTATTTTTCTGCATTTTTATTTTCGACTTTAAAACTATTTATCAGTTTATTTTAATGCGGCGCATCCCTGGTTAAGGATGCGGCGCATCTTTATTCTGATCCGTATTTATTCCAGGCTCGATACGGCGTATCTTCTTCAATAAGATACGGCGCATCGACTGACCTGATGATTTTCAGTTTTAATTTTTAAGTTTTATTTTTCCTAACTACTAATGTGTTATGCAAGTTGAACCTTTCTTATCTTAGGTGTGTTTTAAAGTGTTGGTGGTATTATAGTTTCCTGGATTTCCTGTGGATACATCAAGTATGAAGCTTTAACGTTCTAATCCACAAGAAGTTGATTTTTTGCTCATATACAAATGGGGGATCATACCGAGTAAATCTCAGGGGAGTTTTTTCTTGTTCTAATTCTTTTATTTCCAGTTTTTAACCTTTTATACAAACAACGAGGACGTTGTTTAACTTAAGTGGGGGGATTGAAGAATTAGAACACTTAACAATTACTTGTCCTACTTTTTCAAAAATTATGCTTAAAATGTGCTTAATATATCAAACTTAAAAATTTTTTAGCATGTTTTTGTTTAAGATCTAAGTTACATAACTGCACACATGACATTATTTTCAAAAATTGTGATTTTTCAAAATTCACAAATCTATGAGTGTGCCGGTGACTTGTAAACTTTAGAACTTGGCTTGTATACTATTCGAGACCACCATAATGAGTATTATTTATATAATTGGAATGACTTGTCTAACTTGGTAAAATTCTAGGATTACACCAAATAGCCTTTATATGTTATGTGTTATTAGCTAACTACACTGGTTAGTTAACCCCCGTATAAAACCTTTTGTTACTCTCATTTTTAGAGTAAGATACCCCTAGAAAAACACTCAGAGCCATTCCTTTCGTTTCTTACACCTATGTTTAAAATGTTTCGTTACACCTTAAACCTTAGCCTACCCTGTAGATTAGAATCCGTGGTTGGTTAATTGCTATAGGCAGAGTGTGTTTCCTTACATTACCTGTGTTCGCGTGCGTAATTCATTATCTATGGTTAGGTCGGGAAATTGCACAATGCAAATTGGAGTGAAAGTAAATATTGTATATTTTTGAGTTTATTTTTCGTGTGTTTACTACTTTCACTATTACCGTTATTTCTGAAAGTATGAAAAGTATGAAAAAAAATTATCCGGAAAGAAAGTTGTGGTGATGTGGTGAAATTTTACACATCTATGTTTATGTTTCAAATTAAAGTTTAAAAAAAAAAAAAAAAAAAAAAAAAAAAAAAAAAAAATCGAAAAAATGAGAAAAGGAAAAGAAAGAAAAAAGAGTTGGATGTTTATTTTAAGCCAACAATGTAGAGTTATGTAAGTGGTCGATATCACCACTATTTGTTGTACTATATCTATGGATTGAATGGGAATTGGCAGTTATGGGAACGCCAATTAAGGTTTATTCTTTGATTAAGATTTTGTTGAGTATAATTCGTGTCTACCTAAAGCGTGTGTTTCAAGTGTTAAAGCGTGAGTTATTCAATGATATGAGTCTTATTCATGGGATGGTTGGGATAGTGATTTACCACACTTAGGATTTTAATTTATTTGTTTTGTTTTGTTTATTTTTATTTTTACACCAATTTATATCCCAAATGTTATCCATACCCTGTATTGTTCTTTATCCAACCGAACCTTTGATTTATTGAGATTAGGGATTTGAGCAATCTTAAGTATCGTAGTCGTGGATTCGGCTATGTATTTATGATTTTGTCGCCCTTTTTGATATATTATTATTGGTGAAGTTTGGACCTATCTTTAGCCTATTCGAGTTAAGGATTTGAGCAATTGCAAGTATCGTGTTCGTGGATTCGATCATGTATTTGTGATTTTGTCGCCTTTTCTGGAATTTGAGATCGATAGTGTAAATAAGAATAATTAACCCTTTAGCCTAAAAACCCTTTTTACCGCTTTAGACTTGTTATTCCTTAGCTTTAGTGGTGGAGATGTGTATACTTGCCAAGCTTATGATAGAATATTCGTCGCGACTGGACAGTTAAACGATTAGATTTGCTTTTATCGACTTATTTTATTTTACTCCTAATTCGTTAAGTGTTTAGTTGTGTGATTATGAAATAAACGAATACATGCTTAAATATAAAAATAAATCCTAACATCTTTTAGGATACATTTTCATAAGTTTTAATCTAAGGTTTACTTGGGGACAAGTAAAGTTCAAGTGGGGGGATATTTGATGAACTCAAATAAGTACATTTTATTACTATCATTTATCCTAATAATTTGACTTGTTTTACTATATTATGTATGAGGATTGATACTTAATTGTTTACTTTTGTAATTCTCAGGTAAAAACAAGCATTTGGTGAAACTTAGTGATTATGGACTAATAATGGAGCAAAACGTGCATAAAGTGGAAGTCTACTGACATGGACAAGATCAAGTCAATTCTGCTCCAGATGCGCCGCATCTCACTGTCAACATGCGCCGCATCTCTATCAAGATATCACCAGATACGATCCAAGATACAAGAGGACATGCGCCGCATCTAATCAAGAGTTACGCCGCATCTTCTGGCGGTGTACGAATATTCCTGAATATTATAATCTTGGACCCCACGCGAAGTTAAGTACATACGCCGCATCTACTTAGTAGATGCGCCGCATCTTCCCTCAGACAGAAACTATAAATACCCCGTAGACCAGACGAGTTAAGAGTTCGAAACCCTAAAACCGAAGTTCGGACAGCAGAGCAAAAGGACGAATTCAGTCAAGGAGGCAGCACAAGACACACCCAAATCGAAGATACAAGAGCTGTAAGAAGGTGCTGCATGTATTTAATTCATTAAGTAGTTTTGTTTTATTGTGTTAGCAAACTTTAATTCATCAGGATTGGTGGCTTGTGTAATGTGACAACGAAATATTGCACTCCCTTTAATACTTGCTTTCCCATCAATTAAAGTTTATATGTTGATGTCTTTGGTTACTACTTATTAGTGCATTGATAACCTCTGTGTTTATTAGTGGCTTGCGGGCATTTGACTGCGGGACAAGATGTGGCTCCCACGGTTGTTTCTAAATTGATCACTTAGGAATAACTTTTAGACATAAGTAATCATTAAGGGTTTACTCGCCGATGAGAATAGGACCAACGAGAAAGGGTTAATTACATACACTTCATATAAAGCTATCAATAAAACAAGTGACAATCTACTTAATCATAAGGACAGCCCTCTTATTGTCTCGAGTATTTATCTGTGTACGTGTGTGCTACTTGCTGATTCGTGCCTATTGTTTATTTTATTATTTAATTGCAAACAAAACTGTGCCAGTCTCTCAGGCTGAAACCCCCTTGCGTTAGGATATTAAAATACTGATTAGATTAACGAGATAATACGTTCCACTCTTAGTGATCGACACTCTACTTACCATTATCTTCATACTGACCGGGTACACTGCTCGTTAAGTGTGTGTGTTATTGATAAGTCGGCTAAATATAAATTTAAAACTTGAGTAGGCATTAAAACTGCTAAACCGCAACGACACATCACGCGCATCAAAGCCCGAAGCATCAGGAAGACTAGCCAAATTTGCCGTGGAGCTAGGAGCCTACAACATAACATATGCACCAAGGAATGCTGTCAAAGGGCAGGTTCTTGCGGATTTCATCTCGGAAATTGCAGTGGGCAAAGAACAACTGAGGAAAGAAATCCATGACATCTCCGAACCGGGAGAGTGGACGCTGTATACAGACGGGGCGTCTAACAGCAAAGGCTCCGGGGCGGGCCTCGTGTTGATCGGACCCTGTCAAACGGAACATACATATGCCCTCCGCCTAAATTTCAAAAGTACTAACAACGAGGCAGAGTATGAGGCACTCCTCGCCGGCCTGCGGCTCGCAAAGAAAATGAACGTCAAAACACTCCGGGTCAAAGTGGATTCCAAACTGGTGGCAAGTCAGATCAACGGAGACTTCATGGCAACCAAAGAAAGCATGGTACAATATTTGGCTAAGGCAAAAGAATATATCAGCGGTTTCAAGAAGTTCAGAATTCATAACATACCGAGAGCGCAGAACCAAAAGGCCGACGTACTGAGCAAACTGGCCTCCGAAGCCTTCAACCACCTGACCAAAGAAATTTTGGTTGAGATACTAGAAATTTTGACAACCACCACCACTTGCCAACACAGGTCATCTCCACAACTTCGAGCAGAATTATCTGTGGTGGTAGATGTAGAGATGGAAGTTGTTTGGGTTGTTGCAGTTCAATATTTATTTGGATGAAATGGTAAAATGCTTATTAGCCATTCATTAAGCAAAAAAAAAAAAACACATTTTTTTCATTCATCCTTTTCTTTTAGTCACTTATTGACCAAGGAATCTTCTACAAAAAGTAAAAAAAAAAAAAAAAAAACCTAACTAATAAATATTATGAAAGTAGCCTAATCCACTTTTGTCGAGGAGAGAAGTACTTTATCGAACCAGGAATCTTCTACAAAAAGGAAAAAAAAAAGAAATAAAACCTAACTAATATTATGAATGTAGTCTAATCCACTTTTGTCGAGACGAAAAGCGGATGCTGGTGGCAAATTGTCGTAGTCGATGTAGTACATAACCATGTTTTTGTGAGCTGTTGAGAGAATTTCGAACATGATTTTTGGTGGTGGTAGACCTAGAGAGGCAAGTGCGTGTGTTTTGGTGTTGTATATAAAAGAAGGATAAATGCTTTTATCCGATGTTTGTTTGGATATTGTTTGGATATTTGTGTTTCTTTGATACAATAATCTTGACCCTTCATTGAGTGTGTGAATCTGGATCACTGAAGTGGACGGCAGAGGATGGCTTCATTTGACCCATGTTTGTGTGTTATGTTTGTCTTTTATGAACTAAGTTAGGTGAACTCATTTACTCCGTAATAAGTACTTTTACATTATTTTTTTATACTTTCTTTTATAAAAGTATGAAAAAGACACACAAAAGTTCAAAACAAATGGATGTTTTGTTTTGGTCAGATTAGAAAAATAAAAATTGATCAAAACCTATTTATAACATTTTTGAACTGCAAAATGTGCCTATTAACTGCATAGTTCAGATTGGGAAGCACAAAAACTCATTGACTTCAAAGATCATATACTTCGAACTGCATTTCACATGAATTTACTGTATAAATCCACCAACTTGTTAAGATAAACATCAAATCATTTTTTTAAGAACAAGTCCATTAACCCAATTTATTAACGTATAATCACACCTTTTAGAAAATATATTAGCAACCAACATGTAATTTGACCCATAAGGCGCCACATTACACTACTTTTTAATACCAACAAAGTAAGTAAGATCGGATGACCATAGACTGAAAGTAAGCAGGTCTAATGGCATTTACACATACAAAAAATACCGTAGATGATACGAAATTAGTACAAACTGGTCCAACTTAGCATACATGTTGCCAACTTTCTAAACTAATTGACGGGTCAGAAGCACAAACATCTTGCTAAAACATATACACAAATGAAGCATAGCAAGACTAAAAATCTATTTCGATTTTTTGCTTGCTTTCTGCATGTTCCTCCACTTATCTTTAAGATCCACAGGTGTACGACTGCTTTGAAATTTAGAGGCCCCGAGATCCAGTATTCTGCTCCATGGGAAACCTCTTCCTAAAATGTTAACATCACTCGTAAACTTTGCAACCCATTTCTGCAAGCGAACAAAAATGATCTGTAACTTAAAGATATTTTAACAAATAGTACAATTTTAAATGTTTTTGGCACATGCTAAAAGTATTACCTTTAGTGTATCTTCCTCTGATTGTGTCCAAGGGACTGGAACTCGTCTCCTTTGAGGAACTGGTAAACTCGTGCTGAAATTAACCAAAATTATATCGTCACTAATACTAATTTGAGTATATGTATTTCATATGAAGAAAAAACTATGTGAATGCGACAAACTGGGCAGGTTGGTGGATTCAGTAACAAGTCAAAACAATTACTTTTTGGCAGGAGTTAAAACTTATATAGGCTTTGGTTGACCTGAGAAACACTTTTAGTGAAAAACTTGAATTAAATAATCAAAATGCCATATATGGTTACAGTAATAAGGGCTATGTTTGAGGATACAAAATCATGTATAAATGATGGTATATGAAGGTGGGCGAGGTATTTATCATCAAGGCAGTGCCGCAGTGGGGTAGTTATAATCAAAGTACGATAAAACCATAATTTAGGATGTTTTAGGCATTGAAAACAAATTTGTAGCAACTTTCGTCTCATTTGACCCATCTCATTTTTACCTAACTTTTTGTTTGACCCATGGAGATAAAACATTACGGAGTAGAACATAACCCGTACCGACACAATTGACCCATTTCACTGTTAGCTGTGTTCTTTCATTCTATGTTTGAAACTTTGAACCATATGTATAAAAATAAGTTTATTGCCAACTTGAATGAAAAGCCCCATTAATCACTTACGATGGCAGAGTTCGCTTTCGGGGTCTAACCGTGTGACCCACAGAATTTTCTTCTTTATTACTTCCTTCATGGCATCCCTTCCCATCACTACTTTCAGAGCTCTCATCATATAATTTGAGATTTGAAACCCCATTTGGTGGCTTAGTTCGCTCTCGGAGTCTAACTGCGCGATCCACATAAGCATTTTCTTTGTTAGTTCCTTTACTGCATCCATTTCCCCCACTACTTTCAGACCTCTCGCTAACCAAATCAGGACTTGAAACCCCATTTGTTGGCTTAGTTCGCTCTCGGAGTCTAACTACGCGGTCCACATAAGCATTTTCTTTGTTAGTTCCTTTACTGCATCCAATGTCCATACTACTTTCAGACCTCTTGCTAATCAAATCAGGACTTGAAACCCCATTTGGTGGCATAGTTGGTTTTCCGGGTCCAACCGCGCGATCCACGTAAACTTCTTTTATATTTTCTTCATTGCATCCCTTTCCATCACTACTTTCAGAGCTCTCTTCATTTAATTCAAGATTCGAGACCCCATTTGGTGGCTTAGTTAGTCTGTGTAATCTAACCACGCAATCCACATCATCTTCTTTTTTACTTTCTTTTCCATCACTGCTTTCAGGGCTCTCATCAATCAGAATTGTAAAATCAGGATCTGGAACCCCATTTGGTATTTTAGATTCATTAAGACTAGTTTTTGGCATATGATTCAATGTTGGACGGTTAAAAGATACCAAATTATTTCTTGCCAAAGAAGCCTTTTTCTCAGCTGCCCAATAATCTGATAACGCTTGAGAATATCTACAAAAAGGGCAATAAAACTTTCCCGTTGGCTCATAGTCGAAGGATGATTTAGAGGCCAAACAGCTGTTGTGAAACACAAAAGAGCAATTATTTGAACTGCAAACTAATAACTCACCACCTTTGTTACACTTCATACATCGATTACCCCGTTCTCTAACCTCACAAATTGAACTAAAAAACTCTTGTTTTTTAGCGAGAATATCATTTAACTCTTTGTGATACAATTCATCATCATTAGACGGCCGAGATTCACTGTTCTGCTCCACATAATCTCCATCTTTGCCTCTCTTATTTCCCTCATTAGATGTATCCTGGCAAACATTATCATTACCCTCTTTTTCATTAGTAAATGTGGCATCATTTACTTCATGAGTTTTAGTTCCATGTTGGTTTAAATGTAGATACGTCTCATTATCATTATTAATACTGGCACCATTTACTTCATGAGCTTTAGTTCCATGTTGGTTCAGTTGTAGAGATGTGACCAATTGATGAAAGGATTTTAAGAATGTTGGGGTTCCTTCCAAGAGTGCATCCTTAAGCTGTTTCATGAAAACGAAAGCTAATTTAAAGTTTAACTATGTTCATTCTTAAATAACCGTAATAAAAACCTATATACTATCACCAGATTTGGAGCTAAGTTCTTAAGGTATTCTCGTAATTGATTCAGTCCTACTAGTTTGAAATTGTGATTCAGCCCTCAAACATAAAAAAACCAAATACACTTCAGGGATGTTACTGATAATCAATTACAAAGTTGCAGGACCTAATTAACAACCAAAATACTTTAGGAACTTGGGTCATCTTTATGGCAATTGTATGTAGGGTTTTAATTTTGACAATAACCCTTAGTTCGCTGCAAAAACTATGTTTGTATCATTTTATATTTATTAAGAACAACTAAGCGTTATTGAAACAGCCAAAAAAAGTGTCGTGGTTATCATCAAAGATGCTAATAAAACACAAAACATATGTTATACATGAAATGAATTCCTTATTAAACTTGAGCTTGCAAGGGATAATAAAAGCTGAGAAGCTACTTAATGAGGAAAGTAATCAATACCTCGCTTTCAGCAAGTAACTGCTCCAATGCCTTTGGAAGGTAAGGAAATACAGACGATCCTAATGTCTCCACCATTCGGTGAATAAATGAAGTGACCTGACAAAAAAGCAAAAATCAGACAAATGCGGACTACAAGAGCACAAGAAAGAGAAATTATCAAATGTACCTTAGAACGCAAAGTTTCTACTTTTGGGAAGATTATAAGGATCTGTAAGAGCACATCCAGCGTCTGTGGCAAAACAGTACATATAACACCATAAAGGTCAGTATAATACAATATAATTGGAAGCCTGCCTATCGTAAAAGTTGGTCATTAATTAATTTCATGTAACGGACTAATACTTGATATAAAGGAATAAACTTTCCATCGTGAGAAACTATAATAGAGTATTACATTACGTATCACTGGTACCAGCAAATGGTACCTAATATGAGAGTAACTAAATATCTGTAGTGGCGTACTTCAAATATGAAAATATATTATTTATTTTTTTGAAATACTGAGAAATTTATTAACTAGGCTCCGAGGAGAAAAGCTAAAAAGACAAGGAATTTTATTAATGGCATGGTAATCCTACTCAGAGACAAGAAGGAATGAAGGATACGCGTCTTAACGAAAAGATATTAAACTCAGAGCAATAAATATCTATCTAATGATTTACCAATAAGAAGTATTTAGCTCAAAAATTATGATTTGCAAGGAGAGAAGTTATATCCCCTAAATTAGTCCCTACGCTGTGTAATGGTGATAGCTGCTAGCATACAGCATTTCCACATTATACAGAAAGAAAAGTATAGCATTATGAACAGATCATGATTACCAACCTGTTTGAACATGAGACCAATGGCAGGCCGACTGGCAGTTACAAGACGCTCACTAAACCCCTGGAAACATGCGATCACAAATTTATGTGAGATACGACATAAAAAATACACATAATACAGATACTGAGACTAGTATGATGATTTGGTAGCTATTGGAACCTTGCTCAATGCATTGATTGCCATGATGATTTGTTGGATACTGGCAATTTTTGATGCCGACTCTTCTGTGTTTTGAGTTCTGGAACTGGCGATCAATATCTCAACCTAATTCATTAAACATTCTCGGATTATATAACTCAAATAGAAAGAAAAAAAAAAAAAAAAAAAAATATATATATATATATATATATATAGTGTAACTTTATTTTCAGAACCCTCTTAAGTGCGGGAACTGCGAGAACTCCCTTTGAACCGTTAGATCTTTTGATCAATGGCTATGATGAATTGTGCAATTAATGTAATTAAACTAAAGATTAGGTCATAATTTGTAAAGATGAAAGGGTATTATCGGAAGTTTACATTTAATCAACAATTGTCCTACATTTACTCTCACTAATATCACGATCTCAGTTTTTATTCTCTCCTTAAAAGAAAACCCTAGCCACCACTTTCATGTTTTATCACATATAACCAGCCACCATGATCGAAACAAAATCCATACAATCTCAGGCCGCCATCCTTTCACCTTCAAACCACTATCCACGTTGCTTTGTCACACCTTAAAAGTCGCCTGAAGTATTAACCTATACCATGACAGATCTGACGTTAACTGATTTGTAATCGGTTCTTTGTTCGTGACGTGCCTACAACCGCTTTCTCTTCCATCTCTGAAAAAAAAACTAGCCGGCCCTACCACGATCTCAATCTCAGATCTAGCAACCAAACACATGAATAAAGTAATTGAATGTTCATAATTTGTTTGTTGATTGTTGCAATTTTAGTTATTTCGTTTTCGTCTCCATCCGATGTGTACAAATTCGGTGAGTTTTCTAAGCTTTGATTCGTTTTCATTTGTGTGGAAATCGATTTATTTTTGTTATAGCTTTTAAATTCATGTCGTACTCTTGTTGTTGATATAGTCTTGCTTACTTGATCTTTTATTTTTTATTGTTGTTTGGGATTAGTTATGTGTTTTTGATATAAGAATTAGTAGTTATATGTTTACTTGAGGGTGGGATAAGCTTTTTTGAATGCGTAGTTTGTATTTGCTTATTTCGAATAGCTTATTTTGAAAGACAGTAATTAGATATAAAGTTTAAGTGATATGTGAGTTTGCTTATATTTGGTTTTGTAGTTGCGAATTGATGTGCTTAGGGGGTGTTTGGATTGCTAAGCAGATAACGAGCCTATTGAAACGTTAACTTGTAATGTTCCACAAATGATCAGTTTGAAATTATTGAATATCAAAATGCATACTGATTATTTTACCCTAAAACAAGCAGATACGTGAAGTCTTAGAGTAAAGCAGATATGAGGTTTCAATAAGCTAGCCCAAACACCCCCGTTAATCGTTAGATAAACTGTTTAAGAGTGTAGATAAGCATAAGCACAAGCACTCTTGAACCACACAAAATTAGTCTCAATTTAATATTCATATTCGAGTGCTTGTGTGATCTAGTGGGATCATAAGTCCTTGGATTCTTAAAACATTGTAGTCAGAATAGTTTATTATGACTCTACTGAAGTCTAATATAAATGGTAAATACTTTTGAGGAATTAACATAAGGTTGGTTTTGACAGATTGTGTTTGAAGACGTATATCCCGCTCGTTAACATTTGTAAAGATCTCGTTAACATTTGTAAAAAACATATATGTTTTGTGTTTAGATTATAAAACATATATGTTTTGCAAAGATACATATATGTTTACGTATAAAACATATATGTTTTCTGTTTTGGATTATAAAACATATATGTTTTGTGTTTATTATTAAAAAAACATGTTTACATCATTAGTTAAATATACATAAGATTGTGCATATGTGTTATGCTAGTTGTGATTAATTTTCGTTTCTTATTTATTTGTGGTTTAATTGTTTTTGTGCATGTTTGTTTCAGATTGATTGATGAAGATGATGATATCATTTAAGACCGGGAAGTGGATGAACACGAATATACATGAAGATAATTTGCGACTTTTGGAGATATATGATTATTGCATGTATTTTTGTACTTGTAATCAAGTGAAATCTAACATTTAATTCTATCAATCTTGTTTTTCTTTTTATAATGATTTATGTTCTTTAATATGTGTTTCAAACTTTCAAAGAAAATAATGATCATAAAAATAAGTGTTAGCTAAAAAAAACATGTATGCACCTTGACTATTTGGAGAAAAAACATGTATGTACCTTGACTATTTGGAGAAAAAACAAGTATGCATTTTAGCTAATTGAAAACATGTATGCACCTTGGCTATTTGAAAAAAAAAAAAAAAAAAAAAAAATTCCGAATTTTAAAATTTATAAAAAACGGGAATTATAAAAAAAACAAAAATAATATGAAAATATCTTATTACTATTATACCCTTTTGAATTAAATAAAAATAAAAAAATGCTATGGAGCATTAAATGATGTACATTGTGTATTATTAGTTGTAAAAAGTGGGTTCTTGCAGTTCCAGCACTTAAGAGGGTTCTGAAAATAAAGCCCCCCTATATATATATATATATATATATATATATATATATAGTGAGACTTTCTTGCGAGAACCATCTTATGTGCAAGAACTGACAGAACCATCAAAAACATACATGCACGCCTTCAATAATTGTATTTTTGCACATATGTTCTAAAAACAACATATATGTTTTAAAAAAAACATGGTTGTTCTAAAGAATTTGATAAGAAATTGGAAATACAAAATTTTTCTTTGAAGGTGTGCATGTATGTTCTTATAAGGCGTGCAATGACAATATTGTGGCCGTGTGTAAGGTTTTTGTGAAAAAAGATGATGAGTTCATGATGATATTGAAGAACATAGGTGGATACTTACGATTATTGATGATTTGCGTGTATTTTTATTTTATTTTAAAAGACGTGCATGTATGTTTTTGGTGGTTCTGTTAGTTCTCGCAGATAAGATGGTTCTCGCAAGAAAGTCTCCCTATATATATATATATATGATTTAAGATCATTTGAGGACCAAACTTTTTTTACATACCAAGGGACTAATCTCCACCATTCATCTTCCCTCCATCTTTATTTGATCTAATGGATGAGATTAATCCCAACAATTTAAAAAACCCACTTTCATCATTTTTTTTCAAATATTAATATCTTTCAAACCGTTAATCGTTAAGCGAAAAAAAATATACCATTACGACGAGCATTTAATTATCTTTCAATAGATAGGCACTTTGATATATTTTCGACAAAAATTTTTTTTTCGTTTTTTTCACGTTTTTTTTTCGTGGCCGAAAAAATCATATATGATATTACATATCATATATGATATGTAATATCATATATGATATGATATTAGATATCATATATGATATGTAATATCATATATGATATATCATATATGATTTTTTAGGCCACGAAAAAAAACGTGAAAAAAACGATTTTTTTTTTTTTGTCGAAAGTATATTAAAGTGCCCGTCTATAGAAAGATAATTAAATGCTCGTCGCGATGGTGTAATTATTTTCGCTTAACGATTAACGGTTTAAGAGATAATTAAATTATAAAAAATGGGTGAAATATTAAAATGCTTTTAATCTCAACCATTGATTTATTTTTAGATGGATGGTGGGGATGAGTCCCTTGGTATGTGAGGAATCTTTGGTTTGTAGAATAACTCGACTCTATATATATATATATATATATATATATATATAATATATATATATATATATATCAGTTCAACATTTATGGCATATCATAAATAAGAGTCAAGCCTTCACCTGCTGACAAAGAGGTGTAAGCAGAGAGGACAAGTACTCCGATTGCTTTTCTAGGGGCACGTCTTCCATCCCAATTAACAAACCAATTGCCTGCAAACCAATACAAATATTATAAGCCAGATGAGCATGAAGGGAAAGCACTCGTGATGCATCATTGACACTTGCCTCGAAAATGTGACTGCCGTCTTCAGATCCAGAAAGCTCTTTTGATGCAGAATCCATACTCGTGAACTGAGAAACCGTATCATTCAGACTCTGCACAACGAAAAGCTTATTATCTACTGTAACTCATTTACAATCACAAAAAAAGGGACATAACAGAATTGAAATCGTATATACCTGCAGAATTGTTTCAATAAAAGGCACAAGCTTTGCTTTTAGCGGTTTCACAACTCTCATAAAAAGATAACTCACCCTTCGCCTCACTTTCACATTCGGATGATGTATACCACGATCATCGAGAAACGCATTTAAAACCAAAGGAATATACTGGTTGTTCTCGAGAACAAACTTCATGTATCTCGTTACTGTGTCAAGATACACGAGTGCAACCAGCCGACTAGAATGACAAGGAAATTTCATCGATAACAGCATTGGCACAAGTTCTCTCAATATACCACTACCAGTTTTCATCGCCTCTTCAGTTAACGATTCCCCGTACGCATAAAAGAGCGACAAAGCGGCCTCCACTTCTTCAACATTGATATCAAGAGACGACCCCACAGCACTCGAAAGTGAGTTTCTTATGAATATTTGTGTAACGTCGGGTGCTACACGGCCTACATTACGTAGCAATACAAGCAGATCTTTCCTATGCTCGGCCATCCGATCTTCCTCTTCACTCCCTACTTTATCTAACACGTCGAGATGATCACGGTACATTGGATCATACCTGATCTGCATACGAATGACTTCCAGTATCTGACCCAAGTGAAAAAGCTGAGTTTCGCTCAATGGAGAAGGGATTTTCATAGTCGAAACATATCCGGAAAGAAACTGCACGGTACAAAAGGTCGTGTCGATCTCACAGTTTTGCATTATGTAAAAAACCGACGGCAAAACTTCGTTCAAAAGCTCAACGGACACTCGTTTGAGATCTTCACCATTCAGATGCTTTAAGCAATCTAGAAGTTCGGATGCATAACCGGTAAGCAAAGAAGCCAACCCCGATACAAGCTCAGAGTCGACATCACCGGCTACCAACCCGAAGACCCGACTCATTTGCAGGCTCTGCAAAAGGGTAAGCTTAGCTTGCGGATCCATCCGTTTAGCTACCACCGCAAGTACACACCCGGAAGCCGCACACCTAAGCTGATCCGGCAACCCGTCAACCAACATTAACTCAAACAACAACGGGAGAAAAGTATTATTCACAATTAACCCTATATCAATCCACGAGACATATCTCCTCATCGTATCCAACACAAACGCACACATCTCCGAATCCGAATTCCTATAAACATTCACAATCTCATACCACGCGTGCACAATCTGTCCCACACATTGCTGCCTCATCGCATCCTTAATCTTAACCGAAACCGCACCCTCCTCCACACTCCTCGGATAATCCTGACTAATCAACTCATCGTCCAACACATTCAAAACACGACAAAACATATCAATGACCACCCCACCTTTACTCAAATTCGGTAGAAAATCAACAAAAACCGACGACCAAATCAACGGATACTCAAAGTAAATCAAAGTCACCAAAACCTGCGCTAACTTATTCTTAACATACGCCGGCCCATCCAAAACCTTAACACAGTTATTACTACAAGTACCATCACTCCCTACATTCTCATAACAAACTAAAGCGAAAATCGACTTCCTAACGAAATTCTTTTCCTCCGCACTCATTGTGCCGTACCTAGCGCGTAAAACATCGTGCAAGCATTGCAAAGACCAAAACTGGACTTGAACATAACTAGAAAAGCATAAACGATCAATACAAATAGAACAAATAGTGGAAGCATTGTTATCCATCAGTTTTTTTTTTTGGAAGGCTATTTTAACCTTAATCAGTTGACAGTAAGCAAGTGCTTGTTGTTCGAAATTCGACGAAACCGAGCCGGTTTCGTCAAATATAAGCAGTATTGCTTTCTCTAAATCATCCATTGATTCAATTTAAATTAAATTAAACAAATAGATATAATCAGTATAAACCCTAACTAAATCATTCAATTCAGTTCAATTAAACTAAATCGATTGAGTGTGTATATGATTATGGATCGAGTTAGGGTTTGGTCTTTAAATAATAAATAATTGCTGCTAGGGTTTGATTTTTTTTTATAGAAAATTGGGGGAAATTAATAAGGGAGTGAAAAAGAAGGGGTTTTTATAATTATATACGGAGTATATACTAACAATCGTTTTTGATGTGACAAAAATGATTGGAATTAAGAGTGGTAATATGAAAGCCTATTGGCTGATAAATAAATTAAAAGTACCTACAGTTGCATAGTGGACCAACTGGTCTACTCTTATTGGCTCATTGTGTTTGCCATTTTCCTGTTCATGTACGCTTTCCTCTTATTACCCCCGTAATACAAATTAGTTGCTTAATATTGGTTTACATCAGTTGATGAATCTCTCATTATATCTCTTCCAACTTTCTATCATCTGCTCATCTGCTAGAAAATTCCACCGCCTTTGATTCTTCTTATCCATTTCATTAAAGCCACCAACCTAAAATATTTTCACCAAAAAAAACACACTAACTTAATCATCAAAAGGGCAAAAAACATGGACGACAACACAAATCCAAAGATCTATCAATCAGTTGTTATTCGATCAAACCCACAAAAAAGATCGGGTTTCTTATATCTGATGGGAAGCAGCGGCGGGGCTGTATCAAGGATTGCGGCGGGGTCAAGAAAGACGGTCCACATCCTAATAAAGCTGGTAATTGCAATCCTTTCGAATGGTCAACCTTACAAGATCCAAGTTCACAGGTTTGTATTCATTTTTCAAGCTATACTGTTTTGAGTTCAAAATAAGTGATGTTGCAATGAAATAGAAATTTGTTATGTTCCAATTTTTATAAACAGATCGAACCACCCGTGAATCAAGTGAACCCTTGGACGGCGGAATAAGCGGCGGATCATCAACAGCTTCGCATCAACTGAATCAAGTGTGCCCACCCTCTGCAAGCCTAAGGTAATTTTGTTACAAAGCCTTTTTTTTTTTTTTTCTTTTTAAATTAATTATTCTTAATTTGTTTTAGCTGCCCAATCAATGGTGAAGATTTGAACTTTTATAGATTTGTTGAAGGTTTTTTTTTGTATTTGTGCGTTTGGGGAATGAAATAAGGGCTGAAATGGGTGGGTTCGGGGTGCTGAAATACCTCAGTTTCGATGCTGAAATGGATGTCGGATTGTGTTGCTGAAATGGAAGCTAAAACAGGTCCGTTTGGGCACCGAAATAGCGGCTGAAATGGTGTGTTTAGAGGGTGATATTGGTCGTGATTATGATCGGCGCACGAAGGACCGAATAAACTTTTATGTTTCCAACAGGGTCATATTCTGAAAAGCAAAAGGTACCAACAACTTTTCAACTCATGTATAACAATACTTTTCTAAACCAGGATTCAATGATATACAGAAATAATAAAGGAGGTGATTAAATCATCAACTGTTTTAGATAAGTCTTGGTCAGGTTATTAGAATATGTGTTGTCATGTGCACATTTAACTTGGATTTTGTAGCATTAAACTGTAATGATCATAGGAATATTGAGTTGTTTTTGAGATTTTTAGTCTATTGCATCTTAAGGCGGAATGTCAGTGCAAAAAAGGTTCGAATTGTTTATTTAACTGATTTGGTCCATTGGCTGCGATATATGAAGATGAGATTATTAATATTCTATTTGTGAAATTATTAGATAAAGTACTATGTGATCGTTAGGATTTATGATTCTACTGATAAACTCGACTGTATTTGTCATGTGTCTTTATTATAAGCTCGATTGATTCTAAGGTTTCATTCTTTTTATTATCAGGTTGCTTTTCTGGGTGCATCACCTGCTTCTTGAAGATACAAATGCTGAAACAATATGCAACTGAAGGTGCATCATCCATTTCGGCATTTGAACTTGAAAGAAGGTAAGCATCATAATGTTCTCTTCTATTTCGCTATTTTATCTGAATTGACACGTATGGTGTACAACTAAAACTGAAATTTAAAATTGATTCATGATCTTTCATCTCCATTCTTTAGAGCATAAACTAATTTTATGGTTCATTGCTTTCTCGGTCAAGAGCATGTGTTTCTGCTTGAGTGATTGTATTTGTCATGTCCCCAGCCAGAATATTGGATTTGCAACCATTCTGTATGGTAACATATGCTTTGTTGCTAATCTCCATTGTAGTTATAAGATTTTGTTTTGCTGGATTCTATGTTTTTCCCGATTTTTGTTATTCATCTATTGAGAGAATATCTTTATATATATTTCACTTATATTAATTTCTATGCTGATTATTGTTCTCTGATATTCTCCTGCAAGGTGGTTGGCATAAAGCAGGTAAATCTTAAAAAGATCACAACGAAACTCAATTTTCAAAGTACCATATATATTAGATACGTACCCTTTGCGGAAAACTGAAGCATGCTTTTTCAAAATTGACTTATAAAAAAAAAATATATTATAATAAAGACTATTTGCATTCATTTTATGGATGCACTAACTATGCACAATCGAAATGGTATATATACATATGAATAATACCGTTTCCCGTTATTGTTCAATGCGGCTTCCTTTTTCTAATTTTCGTTTAAAGATTCCTTTCACCTATATTGATTGCACCTGTTTGATAGATATTGCAACAAATAACTACGTTATTGAACCATCTCTTGATGGGTTTATCAATTTGCAGAAAATAGCTGCATTCTGATGGTAAGGCAGCTTTCCAGTTGGTAAGGGGCACGCTTCATTCTCAGTCCAATGTAAGTGGTATTACTATATATGCATTTGCTGATTGCTTAATTGATTTCTTATACAAAACTTACATACATACACTCAAACCGGATAGACCATTGTTCAATAATTTACTTGGTTCTATAAATGAGTATTTTAGAGTACGCATGTCAGCCGAGTTACAGATGATTATGAATCATTAGAATCTATATACTATACTGACAAGTTGTTAACTGCATAGATATGTTATCATGGCATTAGCCATATATCATGTTGTTTATTGCTGCAACCACTTGAGTAGTATAAAGGCTATTTTTCATCCACAATTTCAGCAATTTCCTTTACTCATGTTAACTCTAAATGAGTCAAATGCAACACTTGACCACACCACAATGAATAAAAGGCAGTGTGATATGTTTCAAAATGCAACTGTCTAACTGCAGATATATAATACCAGCTTCAATTGGATTTAAACACCCAGGATACAAGGCAAGATCCACTGAGGTAATTCTTTTTCTATCGAACTTGAAGACCATTTGACGAAAAACCCTTTTTTATTTGCCTTAAAATTATTTACCCTTTGTTATACTTTGGCAAATACTAAATGAGGATCCTCTTTGAGTTGCAGTCCTGACGGTCCATCTTCCCATGTGTTGCTTCTATCTGTTGAAGAACAACCAAGTTCGGCTTAACGCAGAACGCAGATTATGAACAAACTATTTACCACCTTAACAGTCTTTCTGTCAAGGAGTACTCGGTAAACACAGTATTGAAAAAGAAGAATCAATTGCAGTCAACAAAATGAAAGAAAGATGGAATGTCAAAATGACAAGGAATGCTACTAAAAGATAAAAGATGGATACCCCGCAAAAAGGCAATCTTTATTCCTATCAGTATTTCTAAGATTACAAATGATGCCACAATTTGATTAGTCTTTGCTTTTCATACTGTCAGGTAAGATGCTGCAATTTTTACACCTTTATAAAGTTGCAATGTCGAAATGTAATATATTTCTTTCGATTCTAACTGTACAAGAATGCTACTATTGTCAATTCGATGATGTGTTCTTAAGTTTTTGGTAGGAAATTTTTTTTTTGTTACTTTTGATTTACAGTACTCAGATTCCTTAATATGCATCATGTATTACCTATACCTCAGTATGTACCAATTTAAAGAGGCTGTAAATATATTAGTAGTAGTGTATATGATCAAAGAAAATAAATACTAAACTTACAAAATAAAAATGTTCAGGTTCCGTCACTGATTTGCTTTACCTTAATGATTGTAATTGCTGGTGTAGGTTATGAAATGGGAGGATATCGAATTAGAACCGAAAAATGAAGAAATTAAAATAAAACCTATTGCTATTGGGATTAACTTTCTGGATGTTTACATGCGTAAAGGTCTGATCGAGTATGATGCTCCCTCAATTCCTTACACACCAGGTGATTTTTTTTATTTGTTCAGTTTTCGCTTTTTGCTAATGGGTAGATCACTAGATGGTAGTGCAGGTGGTTGTGTTGATGGTAGATTATGGAGCATTAAATTTGTACTATAGTTTTTTCAGTGTCATGACTCTTACGAGTTTAATGAAGTCACGAGTTGAAAACTAAAAGCTAAAAAATATTTCGTTTCACGAGTAGAGTTACGAGTCGAAAACTATGATTAGCACTCCCTCAAAGTCGTAACTTTGACCATTATATATAAATGTTAAATTGCTTTCTGTTCGGCCACAAGAAATTTATATCATGTTTATTATCAAATTGAAGCTATGGAGGCAGCTGGAACTGTAATAGCGATCGGTCTTGGAGTCACTATTGTAGCTGCCTGTGTGCTCTTTAAGGGACTTGCTGCTGAAGTTTTGGTTCGCCGTGCCTTTAAGGTGATTGAAGTTTTGGTTCGCCATGCCTTTAAGGTGATCTCATTAATGATTATTTCTTTTCACATATGGTCTGTATATTGAAAATCATCAGATGATACTTGAACATAACTGATTTTATTGTTGCAATGAAAATGTCACAACAAACTAATCTCAATATTCTCATAAACATAAACATGGCCACCTCGCAGCAACGCGCGGGCTAATTTGCTCGTTTATTTGAAGAGAAGAAGACTACACCGCCATGTATTTATAGGGTTTAGTAATGGATTCTTTTTTAGAGCAGTAGTTTTTTTGAGTAAATTAACTGTGGTTTGTCGAAAATTTCACCTATCGTCCCTCAAACTTAAAAGTTGAATGTATTGTCTTTATCAGTTCTAAAGAATAACATGAATGGTATGTTATTCTTTGGTTTGTCGAAAATTTCACCTATCGTCCCTCAAAGGGACCATTCATGTTATTTTTTGGTAGCGATAGGGACGATACATGCAACTTTTAAGTTTGAGGGACGATAGGTGAAATTTTTGACAAACCACATGGACCATCCGTGTAATTTACTCTAGTTTTTTTAATGGGCTAATTTTGGTGAGATTAGTTTTTAGTAGGACTTACACCGGACCAAATATATTTCGGTCCGGTCTTTAGTCCATCATTTTTCTCTTTTTTGGTTCTCGGTTTGGTACAGTCTGTTCAGTCTTACACGGAATCGACTATTATGTTTTGTTGGACGGGACAAAGCAGACCGGAACAGACCGACCCGTACCTGGACAGAACATTTCGGTACGGACTTTCAGACGAAATCGGTTTTCGGTCGGTCCGGTCCGGCTTTCTGACCCTTATATTAGGGGTGAGGAAAAAAATGAACCGAAATAATCAATCAAAACTAAAAACCAAATGATTCGATTTTTTAATTTTTCAAAAACCAAAAAGTTTGGTTTGTTTCTGATTTTTGTCCAGAAAAACAAACCTAATAACCAAACCGAACCGCTTTTATTATATTAATAATATATATCAAATATATCATAAATAATTAAGTAACTAAATCAAATTTACATATTCATACAGTAAAACCTCTATAAATTAATGATGTTTGTACCGAGACATTTTATTAATTTAGCGGGATATTATTATATCGATAAATTAATAATTTATTAATTTAAAGAGGTTTTACGTATGACATTTAAATTTCCAAGTCCAATATATTAGTTAGAGATGAAAAACAAATTAGAAAAAACAGTTCCAATTAACATTTTATGAATTAAAGGCATTGAAGAAACTGTGAAATTTTTTAGCAATTATTACGCTGGGATCACTATATATATATATACTGGGGTTTCTAAAAAATATTATCTTATTATTTTATCGATTGTTGTCCAAATTTGTATTGGTCCCAAATTGGAACAGGACAAATTATTAATTTTATCGAGGTTATTAATTTATCTAGTATTAATTTATAAAGTTAGACTGTATTTGTTTTGTAGGTGGATTTAAAATATATTTATCTTAATGGTTTATGTGTCAGCTTGACTCGTACGTATCTTTACTTGACAATATATTAATACATATTCGACCATAATTTTACTATGTGTGTTTGACTTGCTTGTGTGTAGAATTTTTTGGTAACATTATTAGGCTTAGAATAACAAAACAAAATTAAAAAAGAATAAACAATTTTCTTATGTATAATAAGTTTGTTGGTACGAATTTGCCAAACTTAAATATAAACGGTTAAGAACCGAAAACCGAACCGACATAAACCAATCGGTTTTGGTATTGAGTTCTGTAAAAACCGAATATTTTGGTTCGGTTTGGGTTTTGGCTGAAAACCGGCCTAATTATGGTTAATGAGTATATTTTTTAATTAATGTGAGATTTAATGATTTGTTTCTGTTTTAGGAAGCCTTTTTAAAAAATTAAAAATAGTATCTGGGATCATAAAAGAAATCACATGTCTCTCATAACTACGTATTTTGGATCATCTATTAAATCATACGGGGATATCTATTATTCAAACTCGCAATCTTTTATTCGAGATATAAAGATATTTGCATCGTGTTGATATATACAGTTGTGAATTGGTTGACTTAATGATGTAAAATCATTTCGTAATTAAGATTAGTTCTTAGAGTTCTTACTAATATTTGAGGTTCTATTGAAACCTTTTCTTGACTAATGAGTCCATCATAGCTTGAGACACATGTATGTTTATATTAAGATCATTATTTCATAGTACTAGATTAATTTTCAACGAGCATGTGAGTAAAAAATAATTGATTACGAACCAACTGGGCTAGCTAAGTTGGCTACTAAGGTTTTCTTAAGGTGCTTTCGAGAGGGGATGTTTGTCTAGGGAAGGTCTCAAGTTCGAGTTTCACCCGTGACTTTTACCTCTTTAGGCGGTAAAGGAGGAACAAACGGGTTTCAGGGTCAGCATACTGCCCAATTGGATGTCACTGTTGTAACTGAAGCATTAACAACTAACAAGCCGGTCTAAAAAAAGAAATAATTGATTACGAGTAAGCCATAAGCATGTATGTTGGTTTCGTGAAGAAATATATTGGAATATGGTGTCTTGCACAAGATGTTTACTTGGACACCAAGTTTCCAAAGATTTAGTCGTCATGATCATGTAATGTGCAAACTTGCACGATATGTTTACTTGGGTGTCAAGTTTTCGTGTATATGTTTTTCTAATTAATAATTAATCGTGGCATACAAATATTCTTGACTTTGTATTATTGGTTACTAAAGTTGCTTGACATAGCCAACTTTTTAGCAGTATTGAGATGTATTCAAAGTGTCACTCTACCTCTTAACGGAATATGCAAATCTCATAAAAAAACAAAGATGTAATGTAGATACCTCTTTAGCTTGCTCTACTCAATATCTTAAGTTTTAAGAACCAATATACTTTGCTTAATCATAATGCGAACTCGTATCATTTATGTCTTATTTTACAAGTTGTAGTGATATTTTCTAGCTAAAAGTTACATGCAAATAAATATATTAGATGCATTTCATCAAGTCAGATGAATCATATGTACTTTTCGTCTTTGCGTGTCAAATATGTTCCTTGTACTAGTTTGCATCGTTTTAACTTTAAAACCATTTTTAAAACTAATTATAATGCATCTAATTCAAGTTAATGCACTTCAAATGTGTGATTATAATCATTTTTTTTTTCTTTTCTATTTTAAGTAATCTTTTTCACTTCCCTGCACGTTTATTAGAAGTATATCTTTGTTTTGGAGATAAGTATACTCACATATTTACATGTGACCGCTCAAAGTAAAGAGAGCCAAAGAGCCCGTTGGTATGTTGGCTATGGAATATGGATTGTGTTCTTGCCTTTATGTCTTATTTTACTAGTTGTAGTGATATTTTTTTTAGCTAAAAGTTAGATGCATATACATAGGGGTGTAAACTAGGGGTGTTCACGGGGCGGAGCGGTTCGATTAGTTAGAAAATTTAAACTATCCATCGCGGGGCAGGTAATTCAGTTTACTACCCGCAATCGAACCGTGCTAGGCGGGTAACCGGACAGACGGGTACCCAAAATGAGCAGTTACCCGCGGTTCGGGTCACGGTTAACCATTTTTCGACGTTTATTAATAGTATTGATGAACTCAAATAAGTATATTTTATTATCATCATTTATCCTATTTATTTGACTTGTTTTATTATATTATATATGAGAATTGATACGTTAATGTTTACTTTTGTAATTCTCAGGTAAAAACAAGTATTATGTGAAACTTGGCGATTTTGGACTAATTAGGGAGCAAAACAAGCAAGATGTTAAGAGTCTACTGAAATGTACAAGATCAAGATCATTCTGCTCCAGATACGCCGCAACATACTTCGTATATACGGCGCATCACTATCAAGATTTCACAAGCTACAATCCAAGACGGCAAAGGACATGCGCCGCATAGAGATAATGGAGTTACGCCGCATCTTCTGGCGGTGTACGAATATTCCTGAATATATTAATCTTGGACCCCACGCGAAGTTAAGTCAATGCGCCGCATCTACTTATCCTATGCGCCGCATCTAACCCTCAGACAGAAACTATAAATACCCCAAAGTCAGACGAATTTCGGGGTTCGACATATAGTTTAACTCAGAAGAGAAAGACGAAGAAACCCTAAAGCCGAATTCAGACGTATTAGCAGCACAAGACACACCCTAAAAGAAGATACAAGAGCTGTAAGAAGGTCCTGCATGTATTCAATTCATTAAGTAGTTTTGTTTTATTGTATTAGTACACTTTAATTCATCAGGATTGATGGGCCGATTCCATGTGACTACGGAAAACCATGGGCACCCCTTAAAATTGCTTTCCCATTAATTAAAGTTTATATGTTGATGTCTTTGGTGACTTTTATTAGTGCATTGATAACCTCTGTGTCTAGCTGAGCATTGCTTGGGTCGCCATGCCCCTTCCTCGCCTATTTAAGAGACGCTAAACAGAAAAGGGAAAATGTTTTTGGATTTTTATCTTTTTTATATATATACAAAGGAAACGAAAATATTTTTGTGTTTTATATTGTTTTTGTAATTGAAATATGATATTATATATAATATATATACAAGGGATAGATATTTCAACAAAACACAAATTCATTATACGCAGCACACCTCCCCGGCAGCGGCGCCAAAATTTGATCGGTCCCGAACAGTCATCTTTATATCAGCCAACCACTTGTGAATGGTCAACCATAAAAGTCAAACTAATCCGGGACCAAATGCAATTTAAATCCATGGGAGTATAGTTTTATATCCCCGGGTCGTTATGTCCCAACGAGGTGTGTAAACTGTAATACAACGAATGTGTGTGTTGAAATGATATTAAATATATAAAAACAGGAATCTGATTGACTAACACTAGGAATGTGAATAGTAATAGCTCTGTCACAGCTATATCGTTAAAAACGTACAATCAGAAACCTAAAAATGTAAAGATATACAAACGTACGTTTAAATTAAATTAAACGTAAACGTACAAAAACAAAACGATTATAACTATAGTAGGGATTTGCATGCCTTAGGGGCTTAAATGCAAATTAAACAAACTTAAAATATTTATCTATAATTTACAAACTTACATAAAAGTTAAGAAAACGTAAAAACCTAAAACGCGTACGTGTACGTAACAATTACGTAAACGTAACAAAATAAAAAGTGAATTCAGTCCAATACAACTCCCACAAATGTGAAAATTATATTTTTGGAATCCTAAAAAGATAAGAAAATTATTAGAAAGTTAAAATAAATTTTTACACTATTTACTTAATTATTATAAATTAAAAATGAATTAAATGTATTTAATAATGAATTAAATAATAAGAAAATCTAAAATTAACTTAGAAAAATAAAATAAAGAATCTGAAAAATCTAAAATATTATAAAATGAATTTTAAGACTAAAAATATATTTATTACACAATTATTCTATTTATTATTAATTATTTACTATTATTAATTACTAAAAACTATTAATGATTTATTATAAATATTAAATGAATAGAGAAAAATCTGAAACTTTTTACATAATTCTAAAATAAATATAAGAAGCTAAGAAAAATCTAAAAACAGCAAGTGCTTAACAAAAATAAGCAAATAAGCTTCTAAATAGAAGCTATCACTTATTTGTAAAAGCTCTTTTTTTGGATTTTCTTTTTCTGGAACTAATTATACAATGATATTAAACAAGTTAAATGAAAACAAAACTTTACAAACTTTAAAATAAGCAAAATGTGAGCTTATGACTCACACAGTTAAGCTTTTGGCTTAACAGTGGAGTATAAGCTAGAAATAAGCTTGAAAAAGGAAATAAAAGGAAATGGGATATGTACACATGTCCAAAGGATAAGTATAAACAAGTATGTACACTGGAATTCACCCATAAGCTTGGTATAAGCTAATAAGCAAATCCAAAAATCAACCTGCTGCTAGTGAAAAGCAATCCTGCTGATAGTGCAGTGATTCTGCTGATAGCTTTAGAGGCAAGATAAGCTTATTAAATAAGCTCTAAAGCACAAAGAGGAGATTGAGGTAGCAAGCCGGGTTGGTTGGCTTTCCAAAAAGCCTAAGCTCAACCTTTATGGTCCACAGATGAGCTTTTGAGGAGCTTTTGAAAAAGCTTCAATTCACTGATTCAGTGTATACTGAAAAAGTGGGACAAACAAAAAGCTTGTTGCAGCCCTAGTAGATGAGCTACAACATGGAAAATAAGCACTGGATCCTTAAGTTGGGCAGATAAGCTCCACAAGGAACTAAATCTCACAAGCTAGGTCCATCAGATAAGCTTTTTGAGAGCTTATGAAGTAGGCCTGAGTTCACTGATTCTCAGTGTATACTGAGAAAGTGGGACAAAATAAGGAGGGTGATTAAGGTGACTAAATAAGCTACTAACTGAAAAATAAGCATACACATAAACTAATGACCAGAAGGGCTACACAAAACAATAATTTACACAAGCTAAAGCTAACTAATAAAGATTGTGCAAGCAATTGAAAAACGGGTAAACAGGCCTGCACAGGGCATATGCAGAAATTTTTGACTTTTTAAGTTTATGATCTAAGTTGACTAACATGAACTTAAATCTTAATCTACTGATTAAACATGTTATATTAAGCTACAAGAACATGAAATAAACAAAGATTAACAACTTTTTAACAGATATGCAAGGTTTTAGGTTCTAACAATCTCACAGTGCTCATATAGAGATCATCAAGTGTCAATTTGACTTTCACACATGCTACACCACTTGATTAAGGTTTCACTGAGTTGTTTAGGCCATATGAGGAGTACATCAAACAAGAACAACCACTCAAACACCCTACAACACAGATTCACTATTAAATCCAAACAACCTTTAAATTAGATCAAACTGAGGTTTTCAAAGCACAAGACTGTATAAACCAATTCCATCAAATCCAGAGGAACCAAAGTGTCAAAATGGACCTTTTTCAGCCTAAACAAGTAGTCACAAAAGTCTAGGTCTAGAATTTTCAAAAACTTGTAAAGTGACAGTCAACATGCCATTTCAAACCACAGTCAAATCTAAAACATAACTAACCTAGATTAAGCTAGATAATCATTAATAAACAATAAATAAGCAGGAAAACATGAAAATCAAAGCATATTAAAGACTAGAACTATGAAATGCAAAAAATGGATAAAACAGGCTCACAAGTGAATTCAGAGGAGAACAAAGAACCATGAATCAATTTCACTACCTAAGGCTTCCCATGAAGTTTCTAACCCAAGGCATTCCAAAATTTCACCCTGCTCCTTGCTTCTTCTTTCACACAACTGATTTTTATTTTTCATTGGTTTTCTTGAATTTTTTATTGATTTTTTGTATTTTACAGACTATAACTGATTAAAGGTTTCTAAAAGCTTTGAAAGCTTTGTCAGGAGCTTATGTTAGCTAATTGAGTCCATTAAACAACTATAATCAACAAGAAATTAAATGACAAGAAATTTAAATGGTACGGATAAGAAAACATGAATTTTAAAGATAGATTGATATAAGACTGTAAATAATGTTTTATTACACTTGTTTAAGGAGTAATACAACATTGAAAGCAATAAAATGACTTGAAATTAAAGAAAGCAGTAAATTTAATTAACTACGTGACCTAGGCTAATCCAAAGGTGCCTTCTTCTCTTGCCTCCTCTTCTCTTTTATAACATTCTGAGTTCCACTTGGTTTTCTGGTCAAATCCCACCTTTAATCTTGTCCATTGATTGACTGAAACTCATCCTAGCCATCAAAGTTACTTTTGGCGCCAAAAGTCTCAAAGATAACTTGCAGCCGTAATTTTTGCAATTAAAGAATTTTGGAGGGATGTATTGGTGTAAGAGACAGCTGGGGGGGGGGGGTGAGGTGGAGTGAATATTGTGGGCTGGTATGGAGCAGTGATGGTGGTTTGGTGTTGCAGTGATGTGTGAGGAAGAAGGAGGGAAAAGGGTGGGTTTGACCGGGGTCAACCCGGTATTATATAAAAAGGGGGTTGGGCTGGGTTTATTTTTGGGCTTGGTTTAGTGGTTGGGTTGGACTGGATTTGTGGTTTATGTATAAAAGGGATCCGGTTGGTTTTGTATAATGGATAAGCCCAAGGACTAAAGTTGTAATTTCTGAAACATGAGGGGCCTGATGTGACAAACTTCCAAACTTCATTCTAGGGATCACACCTGCCAATTAACATTAGTACAAGGACCATAATTGTAAATTTCCATTTTTAAAACTTCCAAGGACCTTTTATGTAAATTTTGGATTTTGAGGGGTAAAAGTTGCCATTTGTAGAAAACTTTTATCCAGGGACTATTTTGAACAAGTTTGATTTTCCAAGGACTTAAGTTGACTTTTCTTTCATTTTAAACCTTCAGGGACTAGTTTTGCAAATTGGTGATACTTCAGGGACTGAAATTGACAGTTTTGTGAACTTTGCATGCTTTTCACTTGTTTTCAATCTTTTTGTACCTGAATCACATAAAAACACATTTCAATGCTATTTGTAACATTTATATGGTCATTTGTGTGTTTTTGGTCGTTTTTGTGGGGTTAAACAATATAAAATATATGTGTATTTAGACACATATCATCTACACAGACCAAAAGTAGTCTACACAGACCAAAAGAGACCCGTGCTACCTTATATCCACACCAAACTCACTCAAAGCCATTAACATAACATACAAAGTCGTTTATATACTCAGTCAACCCAAAAAAAAAAACACCATAAAATTTGATGGGTCATGTAATTAACCCGTTTGACCCATTTACACTATAAACCACTTATACCACTTCATTTTTATACCAAACTTGACCAACTTCATCTCGTTAACATACCAAACATCTTTCATTGACACTTGACCCGTTTACGCATCAAAATGGGTACATTTACCCTTTTGCCAAACGTACCTTTAACTTTCACTAGAAACACTTAAAACATACCTTGACATACCAAATGACCACCAAAGCATTATACAACACTATAACTTGTATCAAAACACTCACTTTACATTCAAAACCATATCAAACTATAATACACGGCAATTGACCCGTTCATTCCCCAAAATGGGTAAAAACCCCTTTATACCAAACACCCTCTTAGACTAACTTCTAAAACCCACTTTTTACTCAAAATACACAACTACTACATATCCAATTGGGTTTATACATAACTTAACATTTCTAATATATTAAAAGAGTGTTGGTACATCGTCATGACCCATAACTTCCCAAAATGGGTGGGATTGGCTAATTGCCAAACACCCTCCTTAAACCACCATAACCACAAACATAAAGACTTCTTGACATGTACATAAACTTGACTCATGAACTAACATAAACAATGACCATTGACTAACAAAATGACCATATGAGAGGAAATATACCCAAAACACGAAAAGACACGTCGGGGGCTTCCAACTTCAACACGCTTGGTCCAAAAGGTTGTGGTCTTCTAGGCTAGCTTCTAGTTACACTTCTACTTACTTCCAAGCTACAACTACGCCAAATCCTTACCTTTACTTCCACCGCTAGAACCTACAAAAATGACATTAACTTCAAACGTAAGCGAAAACGCTTAGTAAGTATACAAGATATAATCAACATCACAATTACATGAGATTGGTGATTACCACCAACCATAACATTAACAAGGAGCATCAAATAAGATTATTACTCACCTTGACCGGGTAAGTAATTATTTAGCATTAACACAACTAGCATTGGATCCAAGCTATCATACATTCACAAGCTCCATAATAATCACATTAACACAAGCATAACATTAACAACATAACATTAACAAGGATTATACTCATATACTTACCTCTAATCCTACTAGCTTCCTATTTGGCTTGACTTGGGCTTCTATAATGATTCCTATTTCAAGATTAACCTTAATTAGTAACTAATTAACTAAGAGAATCATAAATTTACAACCTTTATCAATAATACCCAATTTCATATCAAGAACCCTAATTTCTCAATTGGGGAAATTACTTACTTGATGAAGAGACTACAATTAAGGAGTCTCTAATGGTCCTTGATCACTCCTTGACAATTAAAATGAGTTAGAATGATGATTTTGGTCTTCCTATCTTTTCCCTCTCAAAATGTCGACACACTCAAGAACACACCAAACTTTTCCAGACAATTCTAAAGCTAGATATTTATCAAGTGATAGTTACTAGTTTGGCCTCTTGGCAATTATGGTCCTTCTAGTTCTATACTTCTCAAGTGGACACACATGAAGTTATAAATAAATCCCTAACACATTTACTTATGTTTACATAGCATACTACTTACATAAATGGTACCTCATCGGGGTATGGGTGTAACAACAGTTGCATTCTAATTATTAATCAAGTAATTATTAATTACACATACATGTTAATGACTGAGTTTTTGTATGCTTATGTGGATCATTAAGGTTGCAGATTAGGAGGGACTTTGCAGCGCAAAGAGGAAGTTTGGGACCATTCGAGATTTGCGGTTTAATTCATGCACAAAATGAAGGTGTTCACACAGATCAAAAAACATTTTATTATTTAGAAAAGGCAGCAGATCAGGTATGTTGTCACAGAGTTAATTTTATTTCATTGTCATGCACATGTAGCTTTTAGCAATTTTGCATTAACTTACAGATGAGAAACTTCGCATTAACTACAGATGAGAAACTTCAACTACACTTTCTCTAGGAAACTTTCTAATCTTCTTGATCACTGTTAGCATGATGTGTTGCCAAGGACTATCATGAAGGTGCCATGTTTGAATTTCAGCATGTCTTTATGATAGGGAAAGAATGGTATAAGAAAGAGGCTAACAACTGGAGTTATATTGAATTTGTTGATAACCAAGATGTTTTAGATCTCATTAAAAAGGTATTGTTACCAGTGTTTTTATCACTTTATAGCTCCAAATAATCAGATTATGTTTTTGTACCCTCTTACAATAATTATGAATATGCTCTCTTCACGTGCAATAGAGGAAAAAAACGTACATCAGTGGACTTTTATTAAAGATCATTAGTAAGTGGGATGATTATGATACAATATAATAGACGTTTATCAGAAGTTGTAACAAAGAGGGTTGTACTAATATACTATGTTGGGAGTATTATTGTGTGAGTATCGCATTCTAAAGCATTGTTATATTTGCAGGAGTTCTGATATTTGGTAATGGCTTTTAGTCAAAGAATCTCAGGTCATCAAGTCATGAGCTCAACAATAAGCATGTGGAGGTAAAACAAACGCTTACAAATATTCTAATCCTGGCGGAGGTGGTGGTGGTCGTGGTGGTAGCTATCAAGGTAACAATGATGGTTCATATGATAGTTAAATGGATGGTAACAAATTCATGCAGGCTCAAATTTTGGGTGGGATATATTATCTTTATAAGCTAATCTCACATGTGGTAGTATGAACGTTACTCATCTTTAGGATATATGTTTGATTCTGTATGCCGGTTATAATATTCACTCAATTGTTAGTCAAATTTAATTCCAGAGAAGCTAAGAAGCTTTACCTATTTTCACGACATATGTTTGATTGTGGATATATTACGAAGTTGTCGGATTTTACATTATTGCCTTGGAGCCACTATATGAAAGAAAAAATTGGTATGTACTGATCGAAAATAAGGTTTGCTTAGATGCCCAATTGATCGACACGTAAGTAGCTGCCAGTTTTCATGGGACACTAACAACGTGTGTCTCAAAATCATGCTTTATGCCTTTTAAGACACTAAGGTCAAGAAACCATATCTATCCGCATATGTATATTTTTACTTATTTGTTTGAAATGGATATTAATAAGTGGTGTTTTGTATTTCTGCAACTCTTTCATGGATATTTGTTATATGGATCATTTTATGAATATATTGAGGGATTATATCACAGCTGATTATATTATTCTTATTATTGCAAATCACATAATCACTTTTAAAACACACATTGAAAACACCTGGTAGGTGATAACAAGTGCATAGAAAAGGTTCAAGGCAGTAAGTTCTATTCAGCATCATTCATAGTTCGAATCTCAAGGTCAGACAAACAAATTTTTAACGTCATGTTCGATAAACATTTTCTATAGCTTCGATAGTTAAACTGTTCCACCCGTAATGTCTATTATATATTTTAAAATTACTATCACAATTTTTTCTAATAAACTTTGAAATTTCTTATCAAATTTTAAGTTGAAAATCAGTGTGTCTGACTTTGACTTTGCATTGTAGATTCTTTTGCTGTCAAATGTGGTGGATCACAACAAGTATCTACATATGGTGTTAGATTTGATGATGATTCTGAAATCCTCGGGGCTTCGTCAGTCTACACAAGTTCAAACAACAAATGGGCAGTAAGCAACACAGGAAGTTTCATATCAAACCCAAATGGACCTCAATATACTACACAAACCGCTTCGCAAATCACAGGTACTTTAGACTCTGAGTTGTATAAAACCGCAAGAATAGCACCAAACTCTTTAAGGTATTATGGCCTCAGGTTAAGAAATGAAAGATACAATGTTGAACTTCATTTTTTTGAAATTCAAATGGAGGATTCTGAGTCATGGAGAGGCCTTGGAAGACGCTTATTCGTCATTTATATCCAGGTACATATCTCAAAAAATTTATAAAAATGGGACGAAGAATATTATCACAGTATTGCTTAAAAAGTTGGATCAAATTTGAAAAGGGTGAAAGAGTTATTCAAGATTTCAACATAATAAATGAAGCACACGGACCAACATTCCTGGGTCCGCCACTGACACCGACTACAACTTATATATTTACTGCAAAATATTGAACTGTACAGGTAGCCGCTTATGCCACCTGTTTAGGTACCTGTAGCCGCAATAGGAGCAGAAGTCCACACACACGTCATGGATGTGAAAAACAGGGACATGGAACTGATGGTCATAGCCGAAGGTATGATGATAGGTATTTCACGTAATGAGGTTACAAGAGAGGCGAGATATAACAACATTAACGATTAACAAGGACAAAACCAATCTCTTGGTGTCAACATCTGACAAACAATTAATAGTTTCCAGGATGTAACTTCACTGTAAGTTCCTTTCTCTTAATTCTAATTTGGAGCAAAAAAGACAACTCTTTCAATATAAAGTCGACGGTAAGTGTAAGTCATGACTAATACGCCAATGTTTCACGTGAAATTAAAGACTGTGGCCCGGCGAGAAAGAGGAAGTATTATATATTTGCCGAGCGGCAGGCGTCAATCAAGAATGAGGTAGGCGAGTGTTTCGAGTCACGAGGAATAGCGATCTTTGAACTCCAACATGCTTTACTACGAATTCATCCAAGTCATACATATGTTGCATCAGAAAATTTAATTTCAAGATCTAATATTAACACAGTGTTTGGGATTGCTTATTGTTTTTTGGAATAAGGCGTCTGAGTACTAGATGATTGTAGATATCAATGTTTCGGTTCAAATTATAGTTAGAAGTAGAAAATAACAAGTAGAACGGGCGTGTTGAGTAATGGGTCAAAATGGGTTGATCCGGTTTGGTTGTTCCTGATTTTTTTGTTTGGTTTTTGTCTCTCAGGTGGCTCAGCTGAGAAGTTTAAAACTTTAGGTACATTAAGAGGGGCATACGAAAAACTCAAGAGGTTCATTTAGCTTGGTGGTTTGCTCAAGTTGGTTCTCAGAAAGAGATCCGAAAGGCACATTTTTAGTTGTCCCAAGTCACAAGTTCAGGTCAGCATTTGAGCGTTTGTGATGATTTGTAACTTCTTATGGGGTAAGAAGTTCACATCGACACACACACACGTAATGGTGATAATCTATTTGATTGCTCTAAATTACAGTGAATTCACAGCCTTATTGTAGCTTTGGAATTAATGTTTAGGCTATCTCTAAATTAGCATGGTCCATACATATTTATGCCTGTTGAATGGTGTACAGTTAAGTAATTTTGGCTCTGTATGTGGCTTAAATTGACATGGCATCATATAAAGGTTTTTTTTTTTTTTTTTTTTTTTTTTTTTTTTTTTTAAGGTCAGCAAGTTATGATGGTTCTGCAAGATGCAAAAATATTTGAGTGTATGTTGATGGGAGATAAATTATGTGTTTTTTTCCTACTTTTAGAGCTTAGTGAAATTCATTTTGATGTTCCAAAAAAGAACGTAGGCGTGACTTAGAATTATCATGATATAGCACCATTGACTTCTTCATCATTAAGTGCCGAAAACATATCATTAAGCTAAGTATCAACGAAACAAATGCCTCAATAAACATAAACATAAATACATCCTGTAATTAGACATAAATATAGATTAACCATCAACTATCACATGATTAAAGAAATGGATGGTCACCTAATTATACGTAGTGAGCCATTTTTTTCCCATCACTGATCTATGATTTACGATTTGACCTCACCTTACGGCGTGAATTGGACGACTTCCCTATTTCCAACATTACAGATTACATTTGACTTACATTAGGTATTTTTGGTTATTAATTATTGTTGCATTGAAATAATTATTATATTTGGTATTGCTGTTTTGTTTTGTAAACTATAACTAAAGCACATAAGTTTTCAAGATGTTAAAATGTAATGCTCTAAACGTGCTATTTATACTTAATTAGGTCTGAAGCAACCTTCATCACGGAAGTGGTTGATACAATTGACTGAACTAAATCTAAAACAAGTTAATATTCCAGCCCAACTAACATGATAGAGAGTTGAGAAATTATACGATCCATACTTTTAAAAAAATATATAACACAAACTGTATCTTTATACAATGATATTCGTACCTAACTAACTTCATAAATACATTTTCCTATTATAAATATAGTTGTATTGTAGAACATATTAATAAACTAAAAAATACAAAATCGTATATACATGGTACAAACATTCTGCATCTCGCATAATCATACTGGTTGAGCAAAACACTTGATGCCACCTTTGGAGGTAAATTGAGATAAATTGATAAGTATTAATGACTGCTTTAAGTACTCTCTTAATATTATGAATTTTTTTCCTCCAAAATTCAGGTCTACATCTTTTATTTGGTCCTTCGCGCTCTTGATACTGTTGGTATGTCTTAAATACCTTTATGCTAATTTGCCCGTTTTCTCATTTTATTTGTTTTTTCATGATTTTCTAAGGTTGTGCTTTGTTCCTTTTTGCCAGAGGATGATACAAACATAGCTGCTGATATTAAAGTACCCATTCTGATCACCTTTCATCAGCATATCTACAATCGTGATTGGCACTTTGCATGTTAGGACTAGAGTTACTTTTTGTCTGTCTGCAATTTTAATTTTTTGTGTCACCCCATGCGATACATATGTTAATGTTGGTGTTTTTATTTCTGAAGGAGGTACAAAGGAATACAAGTTCTCATGGACCAGTTACACCATGTTTCTACTGCCTTTCCGGAACTTAAGAGAGGGTAACATGTTACAAATTAGTTATCGACCTTTGGATTGTCTATATAACACAGAATATCAAAAGTAACAGGTTGAACAACTAATGTTTGATTTCAGTTTTTATTGCATGATACATAGGGGGTATATTATGACACCTGGAAACTGAATTATACCATTTGTTTGTGCTAAAAAATAATAAACATTTAATTAATTTGAATTGCCTCCTATACATGTGTACACATTTTACATGCTAAAATGTTAATGTTATGCTATGCTATGGGCTTTTTCGTATACCTGTGCATAATTTTGGCTTACAATAGTTCAATTATTCTGCAGTTATCAGGAGGCAATTGAGGATATAACCATGAGAATGGGTGCTGGGATGGCAAAATTTATACGTAAAGAGGTACTTGATTATTTTCCAAGTGAAATCTGATTTTTCTTTATTGGTACTGATAAAATGTATGTTGTTAAGGTTGATATATTTAATATATTTGCAACCAATTGTGTATGTCTCACATTTGTCCTAACTCTCGCCATTTTCTAACCTATTGCCACTCATTCAGGGTATAGTTACCTTTTTTGCACAATACTCAGTAATTTTCCTAACATAATCTAATCTAATCTGATATTAAGCAACAAAATATCATTTTTGTAGCATAATCTAATATGATATTATGTCGAAATTGCATAAAGACAATTGGCTATCCACAAATACAAGTGATTCAGAAATTGTAGACTTCTAGATTACCTGGATAAGAGAACCAGATGTTCTAGCATTTTTGTAATGCTGATATTCCACTTTTGAGATCTTGATCATGTTGATTTTCCATTTACATTCTTCATGCTTTCTATCAACAAACTTGAAGTTAGCTAGCCTCACCTATACCAACATTATATTGTTAATAATATTGAGGAGTATTTGATCATTTATTATTGACATCCTCGATACTTTCAAACTCGCCTTTATAAATTTTAAGAGTTACTTGAGCATTGCTACTAAAGCTATGTGTAACACCCCGACCCGACAAGGGTAGAAGTGTCACAACAATGGTGACATATCAGAAACATACACAAGCATACATCTTCAATAATACAAAGGAAATACAAAGGTTACAAGAAATTACAAGGAAATACAAATTTACAAAGGAATAAATACTAAGTTTGAAATATAAATTCTTCTAATTATCTCTATAACAAAATATCTATCCCAGTGTAGTCTTCTAAGTCCAATGATACTCTCCACTCATACCCAGCTTCCTACTAAAACCTGCCGCAGGAAAAGAAATGCGGCTGAGCTACGAGAGCTCAGTGAACAGATATAACGGTAACAAAACAGTAATAAAGAATAGTACAGAGTGTCAGAAATATAGGTCATGCAGATATAATCAGAGTTAAAGGATAAATAAAGGAGTAAGGATAAAGGGATAGGGAAATAATAAATAGATAAAGGTAAAGGGAAACAGTGCAAGGTCTAATAAGGGTCAAAGGTAAGTAAATGTATATGGTAAAAGGGAAAACAGTAATCCACCACGAGCCCAGAAACAGAGATATAATAAATATAACCATGCCATCATCATCAATCAGAGGGGTGTCCTCTCAGTAACCAGATAATATGAGGGGTGTCCTCATGTATCAAATGGAGTAGCTAGCTCCCAGAGGTTGTGAAAGACGTGTATCGCACACACCATCAGTCACCAGAGATATAACAGATAACAGAAACAGAACAAATCTAGGATGCATCCATACGCCCCAGGTGGCCAGAGTCTACCAATACACACCAGATAAAATAAAGTCAGGGACGGGACAGGTCATCACTCTCCTGCCCTAGAGTCATGCCATCAGTGCATCAATGACATGGACATGGAACCCTCATGCCTAGTGAGGTGGCTCGGGTCTCAAACTGTGGGTCATGGTCAAATATCAGGTCAGAAATCAGAGTATTATATCAGAAGGTTCATAGCATAATGGTCCATGTCAAATGTTTCAGAAGTGTATATCAGAGGTTCAGAAATCAGAGTATTATATCAGAATTTATAACAATGTTCAAGTCCAGGTTCAGAAATAGTATACCAGATTAATGCTTATATCAAAGTTCAAATTAAGTTTCAAAGCAAGAGTTTATAACCGGGTTTAGAATAAGGTTTAAATCAAGGTTCAATAGGTCATATCAAAGGCTCATAATCAAAAGGTTTATAGGTTCATAGAAAAGATTTTAATTCAAAGGTTTCATATTAAACTTGTATTTAAAATAATCCTTCAGTGACTTTCATAAAATGATGTTTGGTAAGACCTTTTTATACAGATAGTCTTTAAAAGAAATTTTCATAAAGCCTTTAGTGCGGTTTCAATTCAAAATTGGTATAACGTCATACTCAAAAGCTGTTCAAAACATTTTCATATCATTAAGGAAGGTTTTCAATTTAGTTATATTATCAAATGAAACTTCAGGGTATACAAGGGTTTGAATATGCAGGTCACAAGGTAATGAGGCAAGTATCAAGGGAGATTCAGAGTCAGATATCATGTCAGAATCAGAGTATTATAACAAGTTCATATTTCAAAGGTTTATAACAGATGGCTCAGAATCAAGTTTCATAACAAAGTTCATATCAGGAATTATAACAAAGGGGAATCATATGAAAGGTTCAAAGTAAAGGGGATCATAGCAATGGCATCAATACAGAAACTGACAGATCAGAAAAATGAAAGAGATCATGAGAAACCTGTGAGAAGGTTCAGAATATCTGTACCTTATACCGCAATTGAAAACACAACAGAACAACAAGGTCGGAAGCAACTCCGTCTTCAGCGGATCTACATGAATTCATGATCTGTTTTTATTAATAGCTTGTTCAATTCAGATTACTTATTTTAGTCGGCTTTCCATTTTTAGTAACTTTCCTTTTTAGGTACCTTTCCAGAAATAGTAACTTTCCAGATTTAGCAGATTTCTATAATTAGCAGATTTCCGTATTTAGCAAGATTCAAGTATTTCAAAGTACGTTAAGTTATCAGTCAATCAGTATTATGGACAGTAGGGTTTATTTTGACAAGTTATAAAAGTCCAGGGTTAATTATGACAACTTCCCATAATTTAGGGTTTTAAATGTAAATATGCCAAGATAAGGGTCTACAGAGAAAATATTACAAGTTACTCATTTAGTTTAATAAAAGTACGAACCAGCCTCAATTACAAGTAATTTACATAACAAGTCCCTCAAATTAATTTAATTACAAACAAACCCTTTTTAATTTATTAAATATAAATCCGATCCATATATATTCATATTTACTCATTTTACCCTCAATTAATCCAAAATTACATTTTATACCCCTTATATCAATATTTACGAATCCAACCCTCAATTTCCAGAATTTACAAAACAAGTCCTTTACTTGTAAAAATTACAATTCGGAATTTAAATTTCATATGATTTACTTTTAAACCTTTATCTTACAATTTTACACAAAATACCTTCATCTTATAATTTTTACATTTTACCCCCGATCCAAAGTGTCTTACAAAAATAACCCATAAGTTTCATTAATTACGAAACACACCCTATACTTTATTTAATCCGATCGGTAATTAGCAAAACACAACAAAACCCTAACCCTAATTTACCAAATCATTTCCCAATCATGACAACATCATTAGACACCATTAATAACCAGATCTATCATAGAAAAAACTAACCCTAATTCATTCGATTAGGGTTTCTTATTTTTTTTTCTTTTTTACCTTTAAATCCCATACGCAAAATAAATTAAACAAAGGTGATTTAGGCCTCAACGATTTCGACAATCATTTTTACAGAGCTATATGATGATTAAAGGACTCAAATAAAATAGATTCGAATCCCATAAAATTCGTATGATCTGATTTGTGTTTTATTCCACGTTTCGTTACATATAATTAGAATGATCGATTTTATTGTGCATGGGGTGTATTACTTATTTTATACAGAGTATATACGATATATAGAGTGTAACAAAAATACCAGATGGATCTTGGAGTGATCGGATGAGGCGTAGAACAATTGCACCTCTTGGTTAGGATACGCGACAACAAGAATTTTCCACGGTCGAACAAGCTATCCCAAAACCTTGGCACTATTTTTCCCACGTCCTCTAGGCTTGTAAGAACACCAGAAAAATACTAGTTTACCTCCAGAAATTCGATGTGAGTGTGTGTGAATTTTTGATTGATTCGGTATATTAGAAAATGTAAATAGGATGGGATAAAAATGGAATAGTGTGTGACATAAAATGGGGAGGCTAAAATTTCGGTTCTAATGGGATATGATGTGATTGTGATTGCTTAGGAAATGGTTCCCTAATTATTGTGATGTTTATCTAAATTAAATGATTTAATATAATTTAACAATAAAACAATTAATCATATATCTATAATTCGGCCCATATAAATGTGACAAGTAATTTTTATACATTGTGAGATATTAAAATGTTGTAGTAAAAATATTCTTACTTCATATGTTGCTCGTTTCCAGAGGTTTGGAATTTATTTGGCGTTTTTAAACATTTATTAATTGAATTTCAGAGTTACAGGGGCATTTTGGTAATTTTGCATGTTTTGAAATTTCGGGTATTACAACTAAAGCTATGTATCCGGATGCTTCTCTCTTAGGGAAGGATGTCGGTAATAAAGCCAAGCTTGCTTTGGTCATTCTTCTGCACCAAAAACTTGGTATTGTACAAATTTTGCTTTAAACCACTTATTCTTTTTGTGGGCACCTTTACAGTGGTATAACTTGTCTTAGATTCTCTCGTGCAGACTTCTGAATGGGCTCCTTATATCAGCTCTTTACCACCGGTTAAGGAGATGCAAAACACAGTATTTATGCTTATTCATTGCTTCTTATACTCTTTTATTACTCCTGTATTCCTGTTTGTTCCTTATATGAATCATTTTTATTTGTGTAGATATTTTGGAGCAATGAGCAATTGGAGATGATCAAGATAAGTAGTTATGATAAAACATGTATGTCCATAACTAATATTTAGTTTATGCAAGCTCACTGATTATTTCGTTAGAACGCTATTGTTTAGGAAATAGAAAATAAACCAATGTTGTTCACAAGGTCATTATATCTACGCAGGTTCTTGACCACTTCCCTGAATATTTTGAACATGTCACGCTTCATAAATTTAAGCATGCACATGCTCTAGGTATAACATCTTATTACTCCACTTTTGATGCATAGTTTTTCTTTATTTTGCTTACAATTGATTTATGAATTATTTGTGCTAAGCGAATTAAGAAATGCAGGTGAATCACAACCTAAATGGAGCAGACTTTTGTCCAACCTTTTCAAAATATAACATTACGTAAGTTTGATGCTATGAATTAATGTAACATATTCAAAAGATACATTTTGCTAAAATACATTGGTTTACTGGATAGTGATTGTACCTATATTGAGCATGCTATAAAATTGTTCACGTATGTTTCACATTCCTACAAGCTATGTATTCGGTGGAGTCATTTTGTAGTCTCCACCATTAATATTGTTTATTCATAAAAATGTGATTATTAAAAGTTTCATTAAGGCGTCAAAAAGGTTACATTTTTCTATTTATTTCCTTTTAGTAACAACACTCAAAAGGATAATTTAATAACAACAGATGTTATAACGGGGTATCTTAGACGCACATTACTTCTCTGAGACAGTAGCAGTTACATTTTTTTGGTGCTTATACAAACGAACACTCAGATTCAGAAGGGTATTCACGGGCTTCTTTGTTTTGTTACCTTATCTTTATAAGAAAGTCATTCATGGAGTTTATGAAGAGGGTATCAGTGAGATATGCAAAATTATTCATGACAACAGAGGTTAGATATATTATATAATTTTTTTTGAAAAATTTATTTATGATTACCCATCTTCTTTAGCTATAGTAAAGTATGTCAACGTTAATTATAAGTCATGCCCGCCCATCGGGCGGGCTTCGAAAACTAGTATATATATATATATATATCTATACTACTTATAATAGAGGAATGACTCTCTCTCCTCAAAATTTTCAGACCAAAATTTTCAGACCAAAACAATTAATACACAATTTAAAACACCCCATCACCAACATGTACAACTACCTAAGCACAATGTACAAGAAAAGAAACCATCGATCTCAACTCATCTCGGTTTATCATCAAAGATTCATTCAAAGTAATTAAACCTCAAGAGATATACATCATAGATCTTTTTTAGAAGACTAACTTCTTTTTATATATCCGAAACTTAAAAGAAGGATAAAAACAAACGTGCTTCAATCCTCCCTTTTCATTCGAGACTACAAAAATACTCATCACAAGGCCACGGCCGTGGGTTTAACCCACGATTTTGGCTCGTCCGAACACAAACACGACACAAGTGATACCAAAATTGATTTTTTTATACATTTTTAGTTAACAAAAATAGTAAACCCATTAGTTTTAAACCCGAAATATCAATATTCGTGACTCGTGAGTCATGAGTTGACTCACACCGAGTCAACACCGCGCGTGACTCGGTGTTTCTCACCTTTTTCTTCTAGATCTAAACGATGGAGATGGTTAGGGGTGATGGTGGAGGCGCGTAGGTGATAAAAGGGTGGTGGTGGAGCTTCTTGGTGGCGCGTGTGGTGGTGGAGGGTGATGAGGAAGTGTTGGGGAGTCGTTTGGTGGTGGCGGTGTAACGTGAGGAGTGGCGGTGAGGGAGTATGGTGGTCGCCGGATTTTGTTGCCGGAAAAGATGCTAGGAGAGAGAGAAGAGTAGGTGCGGCTGTGAGGGTGAAAATGAGGAGTTATAACCCTAATGGGGTTATAGATTTTTCTTTATATAGGCTAAGGACTAGATTTAAATGCATAAGGCCCCTCAAGGACTGATTGTGTAACTTGGGCGCGGGGTGGGAAGTGACATTTGGCCAAACTTTCTATAACACGTAACCGGGATAGATTTAAGTATCGAGACGACTTTCCGAGTAATTTTAATGTTGTCCATTGATCTTAAAATAATTTTTCCAATAAAATTGACTATAAATACGCATATTCTTGTCCCGAGGTGTCAAAATTAATTTAATTCGCGTTTTTAAACTAATTATTGTGCCAAGCCGCGACGTGCTACATTCTAGGCCTACAAGGACTCGATACAAACAATGGGTAAGGACCATGGAAAAATTGCGGGTTGTTATACTTACCCTACCCCAAACCATTTTTACTTTTGTTAGATCGAATACTTTACCGTAACCCTAAATTACACTAAACCTAAACCAAAACAATCGAAGGCTTCAGATATGTTTGTGGGTGTAATTGATAGAGAGGAGTATAATCGAAAGAGTAAAGTTTACAGTGATAGAAAGAAGTGAGAGATAAGAAGTGTGTTTCATACACTTCTTATTTTCAGTATTCCAAATATAAAAGACATGAATAAAAGTATTAAAAGTATAATTTTGTATTTTCCGGTTAATCAGTTCGTCACTGTAATTTTGTTAGCGCCTAAATTTTAATCACAGGGTACCCGCCGCTGCAACGCGCGGGTACCCTGCTAGTATTATATATGAGAATTGATACGTTAATGTTTACTTTTGTAATTCTCAGGTAAAAACAAGTATTATGTGAAACTTGGCGATTTTGGACTAATTATGGAGCAAAACAAGCAAGATGTTAAGAGTCTACTGAAATGTACAAGATCAAGATCATTCTGCTCCAGATACGCCGCAACATACTTCGTATATACGGCGCATCACTATCAAGATTTCACAAGCTACAATCCAAGACGGCAAAGGACATGCGCCGCATAGAGATAATGGAGTTACGCCGCATCTTCTGGCGGTGTACGAATATTCCTGAATATATTAATCTTGGACCCCACGCGAAGTTAAGTCAATGCGCCGCATCTACTTATCCTATGCGCCGCATCTAACCCTCAGACAGAAACTATAAATACCCCATAGTCAGACGAATTTCGGGGTTCGACATATAGTTTAACTCAGAAGAGAAAGACGAAGAAACCCTAAAGCCGAATTCAGACGTATTAGCAGCACAAGACACACCCTAAAAGAAGATACAAGAGCTGTAAGAAGGTCCTGCATGTATTCAATTCATTAAGTAGTTTTGTTTTATTGTATTAGTACACTTTAATTCATCAGGATTGATGGGCCGATTCCATGTGACTACGGAAAACCATGGGCACCCCTTAAAATTGCTTTCCCATTAATCTATACTACTTATAATAGAGGAATGAATCTCTCTCTTCAAATTTTCAGACCAAAACAAATAATTATGCATAATGTACAACACTTTAATGCACCCAATTTCATTTTCAGACTTACAAAAATTAATGCTATTAATTAATACACCCCATCACCAATTAATACAAAATGTAAAGCACAATGTACAAATAGATTTCCTCCTCAATCAACAAACAACTGGACACAATGTGCAAAGATATTTCGAACAAGCTCTTCGAGCAAGACTTTTCGAACAAGCTTTTCGAGCAAGCCTCTTGACAAGTTTTCGAGCAAGTTGCTCTAAAAGTCACCACAAAGAAAAAGATGAATAAGAAGTTGACCATGACCACAAACCAATAATATCAAAAACTCAGTTGACCTCAGTTTTGTCCATCATCGGTCCAAGAAGAAAACAGAAAACGAAAAAATGAAGGAACTAATACTGTTATCTAAATCCAATAGTCAACAATCAAACCCTCATTCTAATCTAATCCTAACCTTCACACATATCAAACAACATCAGAAACTAAGTCTTATCCCATCTCCAATCGAACACAAGACTCGAAGTATAACAAGACAAGATTATAATACAAGATCTCAGAAATCGTTCCACTTTGTCTCTAATCTTTTATAGATTTTTTTAGTGTAACTTATATCATCACAGATCCGTGTTGAAGCCTTAGCCTCTTTCTCAATATCCGAAACTCACAAGATTATAAAAATAACAATTTGTGTTATTTTCTTTCTTTGTCTCGTTCAATTAAAAGAACAACAAAACCACAACATATCACCTACCCGAGACCATGTTATAATGGTCTTGAAGCCATTTCCATTGAAGCTACGCCGCGACAACTCGAGCAAGAAATGATGAAGGAGATTGGTTTGCATTTGATTGTTGATGGTTATGACGAACTGAGATGGTGATCGGAGAAGATGAGGGTGTGCTACGTATGAAATGGAGAGATGGGAGAGAATGAGAGTGGGGGGCAGACTAAAAAGATTGTGTGATTTAGGGTTATCACAAGTGTGTTTAGGTTAAAGCTTATACCAGTTGTTTCATTTTGGGTTTTGGATTGGGCTTTTGTCATTTCATCGTGCCTACACGATTTTGATTGGGCTGATGAGTATTAAATTGCAATGGGCTGAAATTGATGGACTGTGCTTACTATTTGGACTATCAAAATCTGTATCTGAATTTGATTTTGTTTGATACACAAAAGTTTGATATTATTTGGTCAAGTGAGGTATTTTTGGATATATAAACTTTCACGGGGATACATATTTCACGGCTTGAATTGTTCTTAATTTAACAAAATGACTACGGGGTTTTTGTACGGTATTACTTATTTGAGCTTGAAGTGACGTTTCACGGGTGCGTGTACTTATTATCTCAAAGTCTAGGGGTTGGTTGGATGCAAGACTTTTGGCTACCGTGTGTATTTGGTAGTTGTGTAGGTGTGGCTGCTAAAGTTTTTGAGAGTATAATTAGGTTTGTTTTATGTGAGTGAAATGGGTTAAGTTTTATTTTGTGGGCTGGACTCTTGCTAATTTTTAGTTGGGTTGTGTATCATTAAGATGGACTGATTTCTTTGTAAGAAAGTTTTTGTTGGACTGGTTATCATAAAAAGAAAAAATTGGTTACATTTCATTGTTTAATCCGAATTTTGAAAGGGTAAGCTGAATTTTTGCTACTAACAGGGTACCCGCGCGTTGCGGCAGCGGGTACCTTGAAATAAATTTACTATTGCAATTGTATAATAAAAAACGTTGTTTACTAAAATATTTATTATTGCAATTGTATAATAAAAAACGTTGTCAATGATTAAATAGTTGAAATATGACATGAAATTCTTGACATCCATACATTTATTGTAAAAGAAAATTGTAAAAAATTAAAATACTTAGTTCACCGGAAATCAAAATACATAAAGCTATTGTTAGAAAATACAGATAAATGAAAAACATTTTCTCGCCACAAAATTTTGTCACAGCGGCGAGTACCCTGTAACTAAATTTTGTGGCAAACAAATGTTTTTCATTTATATTTTAGGCGAACGGATGTCTTTCGATTAGGCGAACGAATCCAAGGAACACACGGATATGTAACGGCGAACGGATGTCTTTCGTTTATACGTTATTCATGATGATAACTTTATCGACAGTGTTGCGCGTCTGTGAAGATAACCTTATCAACGTTTCACATATATATCTTTTTTTCTAAAGCAAAACATATAAATCAATAATTGAGTAAATTGATAGCATATTCATTTTTCAATTTCTATCATTAATATACACGAATGTTACAAGTTAATAGGCGTTCAATGTTTAATTTTTTAGCAAATTATTAAAATGGTGGTAAGTTTAATGGGTTACTTTTATTTATGAGTATAATGCAAGTTATTCATTTAAAACATCATCAACAACAAAATGTTGCACAAACAAAAAAGTATACTAAATAAAAACATCATGACTTTAGACATTTCAAAATGAGTAATGGTATTTAGACCTACAATCCATGTCTAAATACATGCTTAATGCATAAATTACTTGTACAATTGTATTACACATTTTCTCTCTTCAAATTCCCACCAATCACTTTTTCAAATCAACCAATCAAATCATTAGTCATACAATTAAGTAGGCTTGCTAATTAGGCATAAGAATCATTTTTATTTTAAAATTAATCACTTTGTCATTAATTAACCAATAACAATACTGAAAATCAACATTAACTAACAAAAATGGCTAGGCCCATTAGCAATCCATATTCTCATTTAGTATTTGTTAAAAGTCCGTAATTTTCGGACAACCAAATAATAGTAAAAAAATCCGGATATTAGCTCAATATAAGGCCCAATTTTCGGTTAAATCCAACTCATAACCCAATAATACTATTTACCCTAGTTTTTAGGTTATGAATAACACCTCCTAATTTGTCCTACCCTAAAAACACTCATCACAATTTTCCTTATCACTTCACTTCACACAAACCAAAATACAACATTTCTTCTTCTAGCCATTAAAAAATTCGTCCATTTGTTTCTTATCTTAACACACCGAATCACAATAACCCTTTTTTTGTAAAACTCACAACCGAAACTCAAACAAACACCCTTTTTGGTTTTGTACTGCTAAAAACCGGAGCAAGGACCTTCATGTCTTCATTTGTTTACTCAAAACAAGGACCACAGACACTTGGCTTCAAGATCTTTAATGGTCTCGGGTAAGATTTTTTTTTTTTTTGAAACTAAAAATAGAGTGTAACATAAATTTGTTATACATCTTTCTTTGAAAGTTTCGTATATAAAAGAAGCTATGCTTCACATAGATCAATGATGGGTTATGTTCATATACGAAAATCTTTGAAGATTTGTACTAAAATGAACAAAGTTGAGATCTTGTTTTCTTCTTTTTCTTTTATGAGTTCGAGACTTATGGTTATTCATTTGGAGATGGGTTATTGTTGCATGTTTCGATTATAGTTGTTTGGAGATGGGTTAGTAGATTCGGTATATGAAATAGTTTGTGTCTATTTATATGGAGGATGCGGTTACATGAAATTCTTGATATCCGTAAATTTATTATTAAAAAGAACATAATAAACTAAAATACATGATTCACCAGAAAATATTATTTCAAGGTACCCGCCGCCGCAACGCGCGGGTACCCTGCTAGTTGAGTTATAATTTGAATACATCAGTATACAAGTCGTCAAAACATGCTATAAATAAAATACAACTGTTTAATACATAAAATGATGTGTACAATAAAAAATGAAAGTGTGCATATCAACTCTTTAATTTTTTTTCGTATAAGAGTTTCTAAAGCATGAAAAGTATATTCATATTGAATTACTTAAAGAGTGTCTCATTTCAAGATCATACGAGTGAGTCCACAAGGCCCAGTCACACTTGTCTGTTCACAGTCCAATTAATTAATAAGCCCAATCTAAATGGTACTTATAACCTTGTATAACCCTAATCCATCATTTCACAAACCCTCAACACACTTTTCATCAAATATACCGCCCCCATCTCAACTCTGTAACCAAATCCATCTAATTGTCTTCAAACGTAACTCATCTCACATCACCTTCATCTACAAACCCAACGCCCGAATCTCCATCTCTTCATCAGCAAAACAAGGACCACAGACACTTGGCTTCAAGATCTTTAATGGTCTCGGGTAGTTTTTTTTTTTTTTTTTTTTTTTTTTTTTTTTTTTTTTTTGTGAAACTAAAAATAGAGTGTAACACAAATTTGTTATACATCTTTCTTTGAAAGTTTCGTATATAAAAGAAGCTATGCTTCACATAGATCAATGATGGGTTATGTTCACATCCAATCACTCTTAAATCTGCTCATCATCTCCAAAACTCATATACCCTCATCTCAACACCATCATCCATCTATAATCCGAACACAACCCAATAAATTATTACACGAAAACAGGACCAAACAAGATATTGTATTCGGAATCAAGTAATCAATTGAAGGACCTCAAGATCCATTCGAAGGTATCGGGTAGGTATTGTTTTTGTGTTTTCATTTTGTAGTTATAACGAATCGAAGAAAGAAAATAACAATCTTGTTATATTTCTTATCTTAATTGTTTCGGATATAAAGGAAGCTAGGCTTCAAAAGATTGATGATGATTAATTTCTTTCGATTGATTGACCGTTAGGGTCTGTTCACATTTGTGACCTTGAGAGAGAAAATCTGAGATGAGTTTTAATGTAATGTTTCTGTTCGAGTCTTGAATTAAATTGATTAGAATGTACATTGTGGTTAAAAGGTTGTATATTTTGGTGAAGGGGTGAATTAAATTGTGTATTAATTGACCACTTTAATAGCATTTATGTAGTGTTTGTTGTACACTATGCTTTATTTTTTGTAAGTCTGAAAATTAGGTGCATTAAAGTGTTGTAAATCATGCTTTGATTATTGTAAGTCTGAATTTTCAGACCACATAGGAGAGAGATTCCTTTGTGTATTATAAATAGTATATATATATATATATATATATATATATATATATATATATATATATATATATATATATATATATATATATATATATATATATATATATATATATATATAATATATATAGGGGTTATCCTGCACTTGGAAAAAGAACTAGAAAAAGGAATAAATATAGTGATAATTTGATTCTTCGTCGCCGTAGTAAATAGGAGAGAAAATAGAATTTCTTTCTTCGTCTTTACTTTAAAAAAAAAATAGGAGGAAGCTGTGACACGTTCACTAAAAAAAAATCCTTTTGTAGCGAATAATTTATTAAAAAAAATAAATAAGCTTAACACAAAAGAAGAAAAAGAAATAATAATAACCTGGTCCCGGGCATCTACCATTATACCCATAATGGTTGGCCATACTATTGCAATCCATAATGGAAAGGAACATTTACCTATTTATATAACAGATCGTATGGTAGGACACAAATTGGGAGAATTCGCACCTACTTTAAATTTCCGAGGACATGCAAAAAGCGATAATAGGTCTCGTCGTTAAATTTATTTATATATATTATAATAAAATAATATATATAGATATTTATCATTGATTAGTAGGAATTTATTAGTAGGAGGCGAACTTTATGAAAACAGAAGTATACGCTTTAGGTCAACATATATCTATGTCTGCTCACAAAGCGCGAAGAGTAATTGATCAAATTCGTGGGCGTTCCTACGAAGAAACACTTATGATATTAGAACTCATGCCTTATCGAGCATGTTATCCCATTTTCAAATTAGTTTATTCTGCAGCAGCAAATGCTAGTTTCAATATGGGTTCGAATGAAGCAAATTTAGTCATTAGTAAAGCCGAAGTAAATGAAGGTACTATCGTGAAGAGATTAAAACCTCGAGCTCGAGGACGTAGTTTTGCCATACAAAAACCTACCTGCCATATAACTATTGTAATGAAAGATATATCCTTAGGTGGATATATAGATACCGACTCTATTAAGTGGTCACAAAAACCAAAATGGAAAAAAAAGGATACAACTATGTCGTATTATGATATGTATAGTAATAGTAATGGGGGAACATGGGACAAAAAATAAATCCAATTGGTTTCAGACTTGGTACAACCCAAGGTCATCATTCCCTTTGGTTCGCACAACCAAAAAATTATTCTGAGGGTCTGCAAGAAGATCAAAAAATAAGAAATTATATCAAGAATTATGTACAAAAAAATATGAAAACATCCTCTGGCGTTGAGGGAATTGCGCGTATAGAGATTCAAAAAAGAATCGATCTGATCCAAATCATAATCTATATGGGATTTCCAAAAATATTAATTGAAAGTCGACCCCGAGGAATCGAAGAATTACAGATGAATTTATAAAAAGAATTTAATTCTGTAAATAGAAAACTTAACATTGCTATCACACGAATTGAAAAGCCTTACGGAAACCCTAATATTCTTGCAGAATTTATAGCCGGCCAATTAAAAAATAGAGTTTCTTTTCGCAAAGCAATGAAAAAGGCTATATATATATCTGAACAAGCAGATATAATATATATATATATATATATATATATATATATATATATATATATATATATATATATATATATATATATTTCAAAACCCTGTTAAGTGCGGGAACTGCGAGAACTCTTCTAGACCAATAAGATTATATATATATATATATATATATATATATATATATATATATATATATATATATATATATAGGGGGGCTATATATTTCAGAACCCTGTTAAGTGCGGGAACTGCGAGAACTCTTCTAGACCAATAAGATTTTTTTAAATATTAAAGATTATTATTTAATCATAAGGGTATTTTAGTAAAATACAATTTTTATATTATTTTCGAATTTTTTATTAAATCCCGTTTCAAAACATTCCTAAATTTTCGGATTTTTTTTTTGGTAATGTGTATCCAGAATATTACAAGAACATATGTGTTTTTGTTTATTTTTTTTGGAAAAAATTAGGTGCATGCATGTTTTTTAAATATAATTGTTCACATTTTTTATCAACCTATCAATATTTTTGTCTAACCATTATTTTTTAAGAAGTTTGAAACACAAATCAAAGAAAATAAATCATTATAAAAGAAAAAAATAAGATTCATATACTTAAATGTTACATTCCACTTAATTACAAGAACATAAAACACGTATGCAATAATCGTATATCTTCAAAAATCACAAATTATCTTCATGTATATTTTTGTTCATCCACTTCTCGGTCTTCAATGATATCGTCATCTTCATCAATCTGAAACAAGCATGCACAAAAATAATTAAACCATAAACAAATAAGAAATAAAAAATAATCCTAACAACTATCATAACGCATATGCACAATCTTGTATATATCAAACATATTTTTAATCATAAACACATATAAAAACCAACTATCAAACACATATGCCCACTCTTTCAAGGATTTTATACCAACAATAAAAACATATATGTACCATTATATATATATATAAAAGGCAGGAGCTAATTACATTTAAGGATGTAATTTACAACAAAGTTTGTGGCCCATATTCTTTGAGTTACTGTTATTCCCACTGTTCATGGGCCTAATCTTGGTTTAGCAAACTAATTACAGCATTTGATAAAACGCCTCACTTAAATGTGATTGTTTAGACAATAGTTCTTAGTTACTCAGGACTCAAAATGATTATTATTATTATTATTATTATTATTATTATTATTATTATTATTATTATTATTATTATTATTATTATTATTAAAATGATTATTATTATTATTATTGTTCCTTAGATTCAACCAAATTAGCAATTGGAAATACTTATACGAACCAGAAATTGGTTAACGCCTTCATGAGCTTTCAATAAAATTAAATTAAGAAAAAATGTTCGAAGATTATAACAGATAAAATTTTATTCTTTTAGTATGTAGTGTCAAGCTTTCAATAAATATGAGATACTGAAGCGGTTGATATCATTTTCATATTGCAGGATGATTTTTTTGTTGAAGCGATACTCCACAATAATATTAGATGAAGCTCATGAAAGGACTCTGAATAGACATATACGTATCGGGATTCAGGATGCTATCTCGCATTATAGATAGTAAAACGCCATGTAAGTTAGGTTTAGGCTTATACTACATTTATCTCATTATACTTGATAGCTTTAGCCATATCTCACATTACATTACAACGCCATGTTTTAGAAGTGATTAACCATTTGATGGATTGTGTAATATAAATATCATATAAGAGAGTGTTTGGGATTGCTCAATTTAGGCTTATCAACATTATTAAATAAGCAAATTTGGTGTTTGGGTAAAAAGATAGTTGTTTGTTCACTTTAAAAGGATATTATATACATGGACACATGTTGAAACTTAAGGATCACTAGATTGAGAATCAGGGGAGTAGATATAATTACACAAATTTTATTGTTAACAGATGTTTGTTTTCATTTTCTGACCAATTTCATCAGACCTAATATTATGGTCCTTGCCATTGTTATACCAAATGGATGTATTAGCGTGTAGAAGGACACCACACGGTTAGTGTTTAACCGAAGATTATACTCGATGATGCTCAATGTTTTTATTTGACATATTTTGCTTAGTACCACTTTAGTACAATTGGTTTAAACCAAGTAAATTTTTCCTTCTCCTTTTCTTATTAGTTTTGCCTAAATTTACCATAGTTTCTACTATAAGATTCTTGAACAACTTGGAATGACTAAATACAAACTTAATTATAACAAAAAATTGAGGTTACAAAATATGAAGCCGAAAATTGGTAAATGCATACGGCCACAAATACGCTTAAAGAAACATCCCCTAATTTGATTTTAACTTAACACTTATTGATGTTGATGCATGTTGGTTGCATTTTAACCTTATTTATCTAATCTATGACAGGTGGTTGCTGCAGGAAACAACAGTAACATGATGAATTATTTCGATGAAAATAATAGGAAAGAGGTGGAAAATTGGATGAAGAGCATGTCGTTCTGTGGAGACCGCTTCTTCCTGAAGCAGCATATTTGCGTCTAAAAGAATCCGGCGCCGGTTTCCACCTTAAGGTTTGCTGCCTCCTATAATCGCAATAGCATGTAGTCACTGAACATCATCAGGGTATATCATTTACTTTTACAAACATGAGACTAACCAACACCACAACAAATTCCAGATGTTGAGAGGGTCCACAACAAAGGCCACAACAGATTCCAGATGTATGAATGCGGTCGTGACTGCAATGACGTTAGCAGCAGCAAGGCTGCATTGCCGTCACCAATATCAAGGCTGCTGTGAAACGTCGCCAGCACTAGCTTCTCAGGTTAGTTTTTTTTTTGGAATTTGAGTTGTTTATCAAGTGACGATTTGATATAAATGGAGTAGCCAACTTTCATGCAGTCTTAAACTTCAATGCCAATTTGTTGTTTGTTATATTAAATTTCTTATATTTCGTGATTCCTAAGAGGGTGTTTAGGGTTGCTTAGTAAAGTGGTTAATGTGGATGTTATTGGTCTAATTGGGTTGAGTATCGGGTTTGGGTCAAAACAAGTTAATTTGTATTGGACATATTTGGTTGATCCGTAAACAAGGGTGTTGTCATTAAAATCCTACTCAAAACCGTTTTCGTGTCCGCAAAATGGGATTGGAACAGAAATATCTGACGGAGATGTACACTCCGTTCTATAGGTTATGTGTAACATAGGATTCGAAAGGGAAACTCTCACAGAAATGTACACTCCTTTCTTTAGATTCTGTACTGATTATCAAATAATAGTTGTATGACAAATTCATGAAAGATTTGAAGTTTTAATTTGAAAGCAATAATGCGATATAAATGTGTTAATTGGGTTGTCACGAATCAGGCAAAACTGGACGGACTCACAATCTTAGCGTCCTATGGTTAACCTGCTTTGATGGTAGTAAATCTGTTTTATTCAATTACTTCATGTCAATTGTAGTCATATGTTCTTTACGATTATTTTCAGTGATTTCAGTTGCTAGATTGTAGTTGCTTATTTTATATCCCTTTTTGTGTAAATGCAGCCATCAACAACCTGTTCCAATCGGGGTTTTGATTTTATGCTTATTTCAGTGGTTTGGTTCTGCGTGTTGCTTCAGTTTCGGTTTCTTCACCGGGAGTTGGTTCAGCAGAGGTTGGTTCAGTGTGTGGTTCAGCCCGGGTTGTTTCAGCGTGGGTTTGATTCTAAGCCAAGTCCTCTTGAAACACGACCGATAGCATTGGATGAAGTGGAATGTGCAGAATATATGGCGAGGTGAACCTTTTTTTGCAAAGCTTTTGACTGTATTTATTTATACTGTTACTATATTATCAGTTATATATGGCTTTTCAATTACTATAAACAGTTTTTAAAGGCGTAGTAACGTATTTGTACTTATGACCATCTGAATTCACTGACTGATTGGTTCAACCAAGAAGAGGTGAAGATCCAACCTTGGCAGAATCATGAAAAGAGGAAACCCGATTTGGAGATGAAAAGAATGGAGGTAACAATTTCATATTCTTCATTTTAGCGGGCTACTAATGCCTACAGTATATTACCTTGGTAAAACAAACTACCATTTTATAGGGACGTGCTCAAATCGCTTTCTTCTACCCTTAAAAAGAAAGTCGAAGGGTTCACCAGCCGTTGTCCTCGGCAAAGCCAAGGCCGCCGATGCAAGTGCAACAAGTGAGACCGCATCAGATGCCGCATTTGAAGAGAGTGATGCAGCACCAACGGATTCAGGGGCAGCAGCAGCAGATTCAGGGGTGAAGCAGTATCCAACAACCACTTATTAGGCCTGTGTAAGTATTCTGCATTATCTCTTAGTATAACTTTAAAATTTTGAAATGTAATGTATTGCATACTTAGCAAATGTTGAACTATTTTTGGAAAATATTGGAACTTATCATTTACAGATGGGTGATCTTTAGTTGCATTATGTTGTTCTTCGTATGCTAATAAATTAAAAAAAAAAACAGCATAGTTATAAATAATAAGCCTTAAAATTATTTGCTCAATTTGGTTTTTGTAGGTGGTCTTATGTCTCTGCAAATGGAATGGGCTAGGCTGGGCAAACACAAGATGCCTAAGATTTTTGCAAATGCTTTAAGGTACTGAAATCGATTACATCGTTGTAAACAATTATAGCAACTATATGCCCATATTAGCCCCCATGCAAAAGCAAGAGAAGTATACATGGCAGAAGTGATCAGGCCATTTTTCTTATATACTGAATTTGAAATGTGATGAAGAAGGTTCGTTTTTTCCCTAACGCATGCATATGATAGTTTGTGTGGAATGACAAAAACATCTGGACGATGTCTCGAAGTAGTTATTTTTACAATTTCGTGTTTTTTTGCGTCGGAGAATTGGTTTTTTATCAAGTCAAATCCCGACTGACAAATGTTTTTGACATACTACTGCTTACATGGATGCGATTGTAACCAAACCTACATGTTTGTTACTTTTTGGTGCATTTTAGCCCCAAGGGGTCGTGTTTGGGATTGCTTATTGAAAAGCCTTTTTATATGCTTAACCTTCGTATTTCGTTGTAAAAAAATAAGCAAATTGACAGTTTTAGCCGAGGACTTGAAATTGCTTCTTTAAAACTAATATATTGACTTTTAATAACCAATCCCAAACACCCTCTAGAAAGTCATAACAGCAAAACGATGGAATTTGTTTAATCATGGAATTTCCATCCCTTTCTTGCAGAGTTTTAGTGACAGATATGGATCCAGATGTACTACAATCATATACGATAGTCTCAAATGTAATGACATGCCTTTGTAATGACTCTGTTAAACTAGCAACATCTATAGATGTTTTCTTTTGTTAATGCTTTGGATATTTTTTTCTTTACATTGTAACACTAACTTCCCTTAACAGCTTATATGCCAAACGCCCCGCAGCAACGCGCGGGCAACCATGCTCGTTTCATTGATTTTATACAGTATTAACCTTGAAACACATATGCACCATTTCACTAATTATAAGTAACCTTGAAACACATATGCACACACTTTTTATTGATTTATATCAGCTATAAAACACGTATGCACCTTAAAACATGTATGTTAATAACATGAAAAACAGCCATGTTCAATGTAAAAACAAGTATGTTCAATGAATAACATGTATGTTCTATGAAAACCAAAATGTGTACTGAAAAACAAGTATGTTCACCGAAAAAACAAGTATGTTCAAACACGAATTCCACGTTTAATCTAGACATGTATTATCTACACATGAAAAACAGCCATGTTCAATGTAAAAAACAATTATGTTCACTGAAAAAACGAGTATGTTCAAACACGAAGTCCAAGTTTAATCTATCATAGCTACTAAATGTATATAAACTACTAAACTCATAAACACACAGCAGTTTCACTTAGGCATTTTTACAAACACATGAGAAAAAGATAATACTATTTAAAGTCTAAAGTTCCAAACAACTATTCAAAACAACTAACCTTCTTAATTTCAGCACCTGTACAAAAACTGATTTTAACTTTATAGCATTTGTATACCCGTTGATAACTTCTTTTTTTTCTTTTTTTTTTAACAAAGAATAAAAGAACTAATACAAAATTAAATCTATTGTCATCCACACACTCAGATAAAATCGAATTAAACCAATTTAAAAAGAAACATCATATTTACCAGCAACAAAAGCAACTTCAGTGGCGGTGGCGAAGGCGGAACATATTCCGGCAACGGTGGATACCGGCGGCAAATTTTCCGGCAACACAAGCAGATCTGAAGAAAAAAAACGATTAACAATATTTAAAATCTGAAAAAGTTAAATAAACTCATATCTGAAAAAGTTAAATAAACGATTAACAATATTTAAAACGATTAACATATATTTTCCGGCGACTTTTTGAAGAAGAAATAAGGCTGCTTTTAGATCTAGAAGAAGAGGAGAGAGGGGCGGCAGTTTTAAGGAGAGGTGTGGATCTGATGAGTAGTTTTTTTGATTAAAAAAGATTATTTACCTTGTCCTTCAATAGATCGGTTTGTGATTTTTCCGGGATAGTCGTTGATCCGTGAATGGAGACAGTCGAACAAAATAATTCCGATTGCCAGATCTAGAGGAGAGGAGAGGCTGTGAAAGGCGGTTGGCGATTGGCGATTGGTGGTTACTACGAGCAGCACCAAAAAACCTTAATACCCATGGAGATCACAGTTCTTTAGGGAGGTCGTATTGATGGTTGTTTGGATGGAGGCTAGGGTTTTGAGGGAGAGAAAAGCATGTGAGAGAGAAAGAGATAGAAAATATAACTGATTTGTTAGCAAGTGGATGAGATGCAATCCCGTTTTTCTAGCATGCAATTATTGATATCGTGTATAAAGTTAAATACCTTTTGTACCCTTTTCATTAATATTTTCTGGAAATGAACTTTCATTTAATTACAAAAATGCCATGGTATCATCTTAACCATTGATCATGTTAATCCAATGGTAGAAAGTGGGTTCTCGCAGTTCCCGCACTTAACAGGGTTCTGAAAATAAAGATACAATATATATATATATATATATATATATATATATATATACTAGACTTCAAAGCCCGCCCAATGGGCGGGCATGACTTATAATTATCATTGACATATGTTTGTATAGCGTATAATTTGGATGGTTTTAGTTATTCTAAAATTATTTTTAAGGACGTTTGTTTTATTTTATTTTTTAATATCATAATTATATGATGTTAGATGGTGTTAGTTAGTGGTGAATTATTTTTAATATCATACGGGGCCACTATTTATTGGGTTGTCATTAGTTTATGTTTAGTTGTATTTTTTCTTAATAGTTGTCGAAGCCCGAGCAATATGTATTGGCCTTTGTTAATGTTATCTAGGTTGGACTCCATCTGAATGTATTCTATCATTGTGTTAGAAATAGCATATACAACTTGGCACACTGATAAAAAAAACTCGTCTGACCAATGCCTTTTAACTGCAATAACCACACTTAATGTGACCCGTCTGACCCGTGTTTTTGTAGTGGGATGACCCATCTGACCCGATTCTTTAACTTGACCATCAATGTGTTGGATTAGCATATACAACTTGGCGCACCTGATACAAAAAACTCGTCTGACCCGTGCCTTTTAACTGTAGTGACCCATCGTAAAGTGACACGTCTGACCCGTGTTTTTTGAGTGGGATGACCCGTCTGACTCGCGACTTTAACTTGACCTAATCATTAAGTTGTCAAATCAAGAGAAGGGAGAAATACAAACCTTGTGATTGTTATTCCAATGTCAAAACTGGTTCGAGCACCCACTACATTGAAGCATAGGAAACACTTCTTGACTCATTACACATTTACACCATCGGCCACAAACAATAAGTTTTGAAACAGAAGTGGACTAACTGGTTTGCCATTGAACCATGCCCGATACGGCAGAGTTATGTTCAATCTTAATTCCTTAGCGAGACCATTAACCTCCACTCGAGTACCAGTTAGAGGAAGGATCGAATCTTGATCCCCACTGAAAAAGTTAAATATAAATTTGATAATAATGTTGCACAACTACTCAGATTCATTACACAAAATAACCCCTTCTAATATTCTTATAACAAAAGAATTACAACCACAGTGATATTTTTCTTAGAATTTAAAGTACATTTTATTAAGATTTACTAATCTAAAGCCAATTCTACACCATTTACTTGTTCACGTTTAAAGCTTTGACTGATCGGGGCTTCATCATAGTTTGAGTTGGTTCTCTTGTGTCACATCCTCTTGGTTGATTATGGATACCTCATAAATGAAGGATTGAGAATATGATTAGCACCCCCTAAATTCAGCTATTTAAAACAGTCCCAAATACCCTAAATTCAGCTATTTAAAACAGTCCCATACTTAATAATGTTCTTACTTTTAACAAATGATGGCTTTATATGCAAATCATTAACTCACCAACTGTAAAGTTGGTTTTAAGACCATTTAAAGTTGGTTTTAAGACAACAATTTCCTTAACCAAGATAATATTACCATCTTTTTCAGTGGTGAGTCCAAAATGTTCAGCATCTAATAGAACAAAATCGGGATCAATACTTCTTGTCACACCCTATATAGATAACTGATCCGACATCATATTAATACTAACTTCAGATGCTAATTAAAACCCAGCTTATAACGGGCGGGCATGACTTATAATTTATGTAAATAGGTGGGCATGACTTGTAATTATAATTTTGTTGGTGTTAGTTAACGTAAAATTATTTTTAAGGACGCCGATTTCATTTTATTTTGTTAAGCTATTGGTTTACAGTAGAAAATTTTTAAGAGAAAGTTAATTGTTATTTTTAAGGACGCTGATTTCATTTTATTTTGGTAGGCTATTAGTTTACGGTTGAAATTTTTTATAGAAAGTTAATTATAATTATCACTGTTTGAAAAGAAAGTATATATTTATAGGGTTTTTTTAAGTGTGTGACATGGTCTTATTACTTTGACTGATGAGCTATTGGCAGCAGATCATATTTTGATTAAGCCCCAACGTCATGTGACCCGTTTTGATACATATTGAAAAACTGTGTTTTCATACAATTAACAGTTACCCATTTGACTCATGTGACCCATACGTCTAAAAACCCTCCCATATAGTCTAAAGAAAAGAAAGATAGTGACCCAAACCAACACCAGAAATTTTATACATAACGATGGGAATAACCAAATAACTTTTAATGCTGTGTTTTGAAAACATTAATATAAAATGTTAAACTGGGTATGTCACTTTAAATTATAGATAAACCTTAAACATCAGATATTGACATCACTTAATATACATTAAAATGGTATTTAGTTAGCAGACTTATATTAGAATGGTATTTAGCTCTAACTTCATCAATACCTGCTAACAACAAAGCAGATGTCACGTAACCTTATTTTGGAAAGATTGAAACCTACGTATAGATTTCTGTAAATAAATTATAAAAAATTAAGTAAAGGTAAATAAATTATACTCATACAAAATTATTTATTGAATGAATATAATGTTAAAAAGAAAAATAAGGTTCATGTTCATAATACCCGTAAGAAAAGTATATATACTTTATTGTGTAGAAAAACTACAGTTACTTGGGGAATTATTTCATAAGAACTTCAAAGAGTACAATTGGTGTTGGGATAGACCAAGGGTCATTGGCATCAATTGGTTGTCTTTTGGTGGTGCAAGTAGCTCAAGTTGAGCAGCCTCAATCTTTTTTCCTTCTAAAACTCCCCTCATTTTCCCAGATGGCATTGCATCTTCACTTGGTTCCAGAAGCCTTGTTGGTGACATTGGTGTATTGATAGAAGCTACAGTCGAGGACGAAGCAGGATCAGACTCACAAAGAGTGAAGAGTTTTCGTTGTTATCTTCCTTTCCTATGTTTCTTACCAAGGCTCTGTACAATACACATAGCAAAGAGGGTGACCTAAAAACTTGTACGAAGATGTAAACTAATGTGAACATAAATATAACCACGTACATATATCAGTATATCTAATAAAGTTATTGATGCAACATGCTAAAATAAATAAATTATCACTAAATATGAACTGATGAAGCTGAAGAAACGCATCAGATAATAATGGATAATATCAGATATCTTTACACCTTAATTTTTCGTGTGGTGTCTAGTGGAGGTGGCCTGAAAGATTGCAGCAATACGTTCTATTTGCCAATTTTAAAGCCAAATTACCTATTTGTGCGTATTACCAATCACCATTTTATTGATATGTATCAATATATTTTGTACCCTATTCTTTTAGTCACACAAATTATAGCTATGGATAAGAAGAATGGAATGACACAAGTTGTGTTTTTATGCCTTTTGGGTATGTTCTTCACACAACTCCATGTGGATATGATCCTACTGATAGACTAACAATTTGGAACTTACAACCAAGATGCAATGGTCTGTAAATACTTCAATATCTGATGCTTCACTCTTGAATGACCTTTTTAGATTTGGGTCACTTTCTCCCTATCTAGCTCTATCGAATTGTATAAGGCAAATCCCCCAGTTCACCCGTTAGTTCCTAAAATTTATGAATACTATCAAGATCATACTAACAGCCTAGGATTGCATTTTGACATAACATTATGTATATTGGATAATCAATTAATCACCTTTAAATAAGTTACTCTTAAACTGATTATTTAAAATTTAATTACTTGATTGCAAAAAAGAGGGTACGTCACAAACACAAATCCAAGCACCCGCTTAACGAAATTTATAATTACTTTGACATCAATAATATATACCAGCATGCACTCTGACATGTTAGTATTTAATCATCTAGCAACTTTAATAGAATTTTGAGGGGGAGTATAAAGAAAAGATTATGCTACAATGTCAATTAAAATGATCAGCATAGCTTAAAATACCTTTATGCCCTCAGATGCTGCCCAATCCTTCATTATATCTGAATCAACCGAGATGATAGTTACCTATTACCAAGGAGGTGGTGGAGCAGGATGATGAGGTCTTCTTCATCGGAGATGTGGCCTCTCTTAACAGAAGGATGAAGGTAGTTCATCCAACGAAGTCTGCAGCTCTTCCCACAACAGAGAAGTCCCACCTTGGGTAAGGCCTGCCACTGCCCTTCTCCTTCTTGTGTTTGGCCTGCCATTGCTCCTCTCCTTGTCTAACGATGTAACTCGACAACAACTCATCTTCTTCACGTGTCCATGGCCCTTTCTTAACAAAGACCGGTAACGCATTCCTCATTTCTAGCACACACAAATGACCGCTACAGTGTTTTCAAAGACTCACTTTCAATCAGTAAAACACGCTGCCACCAATTTCATTATCTTGAACATGAATTTATACCAAGAGACGTACAAATAATGAATCAGCATACTAAAGTTATAAAAAATTAGAAACTTGTACTAATTGGCTTTTTGCCCTTAATATATTTTAAGCCCCTTTCCGCGTATGTATTAATATTAATCTCAGTCGCATCTTCACTTTATTTGCGTATCAACGATTGGAACCCGGAATTATTTTTTGTTAATTTGATCTTAAATTAATTAACTATTAGATTATAAAAGTGGTTATAATACTTATAAGGATGATTTTCTCACAAGTCTTGCTTTGAGCTCGTTTGCTATACCAATAAATTATTCTGTGTTCAAATATTCAAGATCGTTAAGCAAGTTCCCAACTTCTGATGCAATACCCTTGGAAAACTGGACATCAAACAAAGCTAAGTGAAGTTTAATGTGCCAATATAAGTATCTAGATTCCTAGGATCAAAACTATGATATAAATACCTCCCAAGAGCGAAAGAATGTTTGGAGACTTGAGAATTCAAATGTCCAAATGTTGATTGTGAATTCCCATCAAGCTCATCAGCTATATCATCTAAAGCTTTAATATCCGAACCGTACATTGTTTTTAGCTTCTCTAAGATAGCTCGAAGTTCTTCAGTAGCCTACACTCCCCACAAAGTACATTGTATATTCATTTTTTCATGCCTTATAGCCAATTTTTGATGCTCTAAGGTGGTAACTTTAACCCCTCTACATACACATGGGTTGATTTGCCATTACGGGTAAAACAAAAAACTACTACTTTAAAAGGAAAAGGGTCAATTGGGTCGAAGGTGGATTAAAGTGCCCAATTTATTCATAGTAATAGTTTGATATTGAAAAACAGGACTAATGTAATCTGATATTCACTAACTATTTATAGAAGTGTCAACAATTTTGGACTAAAAGTATTTCCGGCTCAACCCAACCTGTTTCACAAAGGTGCCGAATAATACCCGTTTTGACCCGTTATCCATCTGGCCCATTATGCAGCATTGTCAAGTTCTGCACGAAGGTGAAATGCCCATTCAAGAAGTGCTTTTCCGTAATATTAAAAAAGGTAAATGTTATAATTTATACAACTAATTCACTCACAGACATATTGTATAGCAGTTTTTACATTAAGGCAAATAAAGAAAATAGAAAAGTTTGAAATTACCATATTTTAGAAGGTTGGGGATAAGATACTCTTTCTCTTTGATTGTTACATTTGCCTGTCTATGCTTTTCTTCGAGATCAGACAATGAATGTTCAGTTTCTTGGAGTTTAATCTAAAACCAAAGAAGTATAATTCTTCAATATCGCTTAAAGGAATGAAACCTAATGAAATTGTAATGTAAGTTACTATTGTGGATTCAAGAAAACATCATACCTTTGTCTTCTCAAGCTTCTCAGTTAAACTTGCAAGTTATTAGCAGCTGTGAATTATAAAGTTCCTGGAGCTCCATCATTTGCAGTCAGAAGAAATAAAAAAACATTATCATTAAGCGTTGATAACAAAGAGGAGAAAATAGTAGCAAATGAAGCAGAGGCATTGGTACATAAACTAACCTGAGATAAGATTATCGGTCCAACTTGATACTCATAAAGATTCTTGTCCTTTAATATGCTAACTATCTTGGCTGTAAACCGCTTCATTTCGTCCTAAAATATATGCATTTGGTTAAGTAGTAGTTGAACAAATAAGAGACAAACATCAAAACTCGAAGTATTCTGAATATCAAAGACTGAAAAAACTAAAATTTAGCAGTAACCCATAATTCCATTCAGCACAACTGATTCAAATATCCTATCTATTACAGCCTCTATATGATGTTGTATTTTATGCTTGGTAAAACTTTCTCAAAATGTGTTACAGTACAAAAAAAATAACAAAAAAAAAATAATAAAAAAATAATAATAATCCAAACGGCCCCTTAGTGATCCAGTAGATGATTAATTGTGCTCAAATTGGTATGAATTTAACTTTTAGAAAAATATTAAAACCTTAACTAAACTGATAATTAATAATAACATGTTTACCTGAAAGTATCTAACTTTAAATGTAGGACTGAGAATAACACACTTCAAAGCGCAGCTGTTGGAGACACATTCACTTGCGTTCATTGTTCGCCTAGGCTCATTTCCAAAGTATAAAAATCCAATAATCTACAAAAAATAAACCTCCTAAATGGCGTGATAAAATAACTGCTGATCAACCCAACCTGTCTTATTTTGACTCGTATTAAAGATTACCCGTTACGCAACTTATTGTGGGTGCTCACCAAAAGCAATATGTGGTTTCTCATACTAATTAGCAAGTGAAGAATGATGTTTAGTCTGTATCCAATATACGGCTGAATGGCTCATAGGCACGATAACCCTCATACAAACATACAAACATCCAAACATCCAAACATATTTCTATACTTTGTAAAGGCATATCCAAACATCCAAACATACTCACTTAGTGATCCAGTAGATGATTACTTGTGCTCAAATTGGTATGAATTTAACTTTTAGAAAAATATTAAAACCTTAACTAAACTGATAATTAATAATAACATGTTTACCTGAAAGTATCTAACTTTAAATGTAGGACTGAGAATAGCACACTCCAAAGCGCAGCTATTGGAGACACATTCACTTGCGTTCATTGTTCGCCTAGGCTCCTTTCCAAAGTATAAAAATCCAATAATCTACAGAAAATAAACTTCCTTTCTTTATTTACAATATATAGATCATATTGACATATTTTTGTGTACAACATACAGTTAGAGAATTTGGATAATATTTGTTTTCACACTTTACCGTATGTTTTAGTAACAAAGCGGCCTTCTCAGGTGATAAGTAGAGTTGGCGACATGGTGGGTGCAAAATACTTTCCCGCCGAACCCATGAAGATTGAAGTCACACCTTGAAGAAGCCAGAATCAAGGTGGAGTAGAGTACTGGTTTTCGGATTTGGTCTGATTGAGGAATTAATCAGGAGAACCACATCCTGTAATGGTTTTCACTTAGAATTTGACATGAAAGAAAAACGTCGGCTTTTCTAAATCTTTACAGCTTAAAACAGCAAAATCACGTTCAAACGCTATATCTACAGTTCGCCTTATTACAGTTGATTATCCAGTTTTGATTATTCAAATAACATGGTCATATGATATAGCGCAATGAAGACGAAAAAGGTAAGTACCTTGGTGCCAAATTCTAAATGACCAATTTGACGAATGGAAAAATTAACATCGCAACGAAGTGACCATTCTTGCATACCCTGGACAAAGAACAGTTAGTTAGCTGGCCTTGACTGCAATCTTTAGAGCCGCATAAAAGTCTTTCTTCTCCATTTTCTTTTCCGCCATCTATTTGGCCCTCAACGCTTCATCTCTGTTGCACTCCATCACTGGCACTTGAATAAAGCTCCGATAACCTTCACCTAATTGAAAATAAGATTTTAAAGACCACACTGTCATTCAATTACACTCGTGCTAATGACTCAAATTAACATCGATTCAAAGATAAATCAAAATTTATATCAAACTAAAGCACTGATTCCTTTACACACAAGAGAAATTATAATAATATTTGTTTTAAATCAAATAACATACCTGTTCAATTGAAATCTGCAATTGAGGTGACAATCGGATCAAAAAATTGGTGTTTGTTTTGGCTGTTTAGGGTTTCGTAGGTTGTCAATCAAGAACAATTAGTTTTGCAGCGGATGTGGTTGTTTCAAATGAAATTGAGCAATGAGAGTAATATTGCTTTCAAAAGTGTACATCACCTGTTTTGGAGAGTTTGAATCAAGGCCTTATGCTAAAGAATAACAAAGAAGGATAAGTATATACGGGATAGACACTTAAACAAATAACTTAATAAATTAGCCATGCCACAATTGTAGGAACCTCACATGAATGATATTAGAGCTAATGCTTAAAAAAAATACAAACTAACACTTTGTACTGCTGGGATGTTGCCAGTTTGTCTTATACATTCGTACTGCTACGATCTCGAATTAGTACTGCCATTGAAGGTTAGTACAGGTTCATTGATTATTCAATTAATAAACATGAGAATAAAACATACATTAAATTTCATTATGCTTAGTTCAAAGTTTTTCAAAGTTGTTGGAAAAATAGACAATCTAATCATGCTATCAGTTTGTCAATTAATCAACATGAGAAGAAAACATACCTTGAATTTCATGCTTAGTTCAAAGTTTCTGAAAAAATAGAAAATCTAATCATGCTTAATAATGAACATAATAAAGCATTATAGAAGCAAAATAAAATTATGGGGAGGAAAAATTAGGGTTTCTCTGATCATTAATAAAACCTGTATATTAAATGGGCTTACAAATCCGGTATATACTCTAAAATATATGCATAATCTATTCCTTAAATATAGCTTAACAATATCAAAATTTTAAGCATGACTTACTTTTTTTGTATTGTAAATCACAAAAAAATGACTTGGTCTAGTGGTTGAAGGATTTGTATGTTGATTAAATGGCCCAGGTTCAAATCTTGCAAATGACAATTTTTTTAAAAATTAAATCCGAATTTTATTTGGTCAATGCGAATTAATTTGGTCAAACTTTGCTTAGGTGGCATGCTTAGGTGGAATAAGGGCATGATTACTCATCAATCCAGCGCTTATTCATCAATCCAGCATTTGATGACGTCATACGCATCCTGTTATATATAATATGTAGATATATATATATATCTCTACATTATATATAACAGGAGGCGTTACACGTAGATAATGCCACATAAATGCCACCTCAATGCCACATAATCATTAAAATGCCACATAATCATATATATAGTCCACCTAAGCACCCTTTGTTCATAAATATTTTTAATTAAAATTCGTACTAAATTAATTGATGAGCTAAAATTCGGGATATATTTGGTGTAAAAATGACAGTCGTGGGATTCGAACTTGTGGTGTTGGTAACATCAACAAAGTTGATAACCACTAGACCAACACATTTTTTTATTTATATTTTGCAACTCCAAATCTATAAACTCAAAAAAGAAAAAAGAAAAAAAAAATTAAAATTTTATATTTTTGTTTTTGAAAACACAGTAAATACTAAACTTGGGGAATACACCAATCATTATCCCATCTCAAAAAAAAAAGCACGAAACAGATCATCCATCATCTTTGAGCAGCCACAAAAAAAAAGGAAACAAATCATCATCATCTTTGAGCAGCCACAAAATATTTGTTTTTGAAAATAGGGTTTTTAGTTCCTTTGAGCAGCCACACCAAACAAACAAATCATCCATCATCTTCTCATCTCACTCCGTACCATCTTCTTTCTGAATTTCTGGCTAATCCAAGGTATATATTTAATTTGATTTCTGATTCGATTTATGTTCAGTTTTTTTAATTAATTGTGATAGATTAGTTTTTAGTTACTACTGTAAAAACACATCACGATTTATTCCATCCTTCACTCATCACTATTTATGTTCGATTTATGTTCAGAATGTAAAAAACAGTCGGAATTAATTCGGTTTCTAGATCATTGTTTCGCTCAATTATGAATTGAAACTTACTACTGCTGCTTGGTTAATCATTAATGCTGCTCATTATAGTAAAATAGTACTGCTGCGTGTTTACTTAGTACTTCCAATCGAGGTTAATACTGCTTTTGCAACTTAATGCTGTTTGGTTTGGCGACTAAGGTTAGTACTGCTATCGATGTTAGTTAATGCTGCTCTTGATATTGGTACTGCTACGATGGTTTATGATGCCTATCGAATGTTAATGCTGCTATTGACACGTTACTGCTGCTACTTACATATTAATGCCACTTTTTATTCGGTTAGTGCTTCTTTGGATTTTAATGCTGTTACGACTATGCGCTACTCATCGATAATTCGTTATTGTTTCAGGTTTCTAATCAATCAAATGGATAACATCGAGGACGATATTCGTGCGTTGCAACTTGACTCATCTGGTATATAATTATAGCTTACTTTTTTATTTATATATTCATTCGTTTTCACAACCTTCGTCTTCATCTAATTCTCATAAGGATTTATCTCTATACGTATCTAAGAGTGGTAATATTATATGATTTGCAGAACCAATAAATATGTTAGAAGCTAACATTTAGTTGATTTTTATAATGATTAATGCACGAATCTGCTGCAATACGAAGATTAGCTCCACTGAAACGTCCCTCTGCATCACCCAGGTGCCATCATGACAATACTTTATCTAATTGTACTTTCGTTTATGCTTCTATGATATCTAAATTGTGTTGTTCATTGAAATCAGCAACAGTGTTAGAGCATTACCACAAAAAGTTGTTAAAGAACAGGTACTTTTCCTAGAAACATGTGTAGAACACTTGCAAGATTTCGTTAATAACTAATTTACACTTTTTGGTTTCCGGATTGTAGGTTTGCAACCATGCGAGCGTGCCACATGATAAATCTCCTAGGATCAATGTTCCACAAACAGAAATGGACATATCCATGGCACATGACAAGTCCTCTAGGTCTGATGTTTCACAAATAGAAATGGACATATCTTCGTCTGTAGATGATGACAGCATTGCTGAAAAGGCTGAGGCATGCTCAAAGGAACTTGAAGATATAAGTATGCATTTTTTTTAGGCTAATCATCTTTAAAATTCATATTTTGAAACACATGTCAAAAGCATAGAAGTTACTGAGATATATTTTCTCAATACAGATCTGTAACATGCTGAAAGAGAAACACGAGGAGGCAAAGGATTTACTTGTCAGAGCTATCGTCAACAACAATAATATTGCGATGCTCAACCATCCAGTCTTTCAAGATAAAATATCCTTTTTAATGTATTTTACTACTTATTCATCTTATTTGTATTGATCTGCAAGTTTTCTGAATGTTTGGAACAAGGGGAGGGTATTGGATTATGAATGTTTAAATCCTTAATATATTTGTAACATCCGAATGGTTAAGAAATTCGCTGAGTTGCTGATATCGAAGTAGTTTCCAACCCCAATTTTCACTTATATGGACCCTGATGCAATACCCTTCCTTTCTACCTCCTAACTTTTGATCAGGTATGGGTTTGTTCATAGATAGCAGTTTTAGGCTGTGTGGTTTGGTGTTTCGTTTTAGGTTATTTGTGTTGTGAAGGAAGTGGCTTCATACCTCAAGAAGGTCGGATACAACCCTGACAAAGTCCCATTTGTCCCAATCTCTGGTTTTGAGGGTGATAACATGATTGAAAGGTCAACCAACTTAGACTGGTACAAGGGTCCAACTCTACTTGAAGCACTTGACCAGATTAACGAGCCAAAAAGACCATCAGACAAGCCACTCCGTCTTCCACTTCAGTATGTCTACAAGATTGGTGGGATTGGAACTGTGCCAGTGGGACGTGTTGAAACCGGTATGATCAAGCCTGGTATGGTAGTCCCTTTTGGCCCAAGTGGTTTGACCACTGAAGTCAAGTCTGTTGAGATGCACCATGAATCACTACTCGAAGCATTACCAGGAGATAATGTTGGTTTCAATGTTAAGAATGTTGCTGTTAAGGATCTTAAGCGTGGTTATGTTGCTTCCAACTCTAAGGATGACCCTGCAAAGGGTGCAGCTAGCTTTACTTCACAGGTCATTATCATGAACCATCCGGGTCAAATTGGGAACGGGTATGCACCGGTTCTTGATTGCCACACTTCTCAGATGAATTTGTTAGATATATCTGTACCATGATCTCTTGCTAAGCACCTGTAATGATCATGCAACTTATTGACATAAATGAGAGATTTACTAATGTATCTTGTCAAATAGCAGATATAGACATGGATACAGACTTCTTTGGCTCTTGGAAGTCTGCTGACAATGGAATGGATTTTGATTTTGGACCACCCACGACCACTGGAGGCAAGAAAACGGCTTTCAAGTTTGACAAAATGTAAGCATTGCAAAACCACAAAGTTGCATATTTACTATGATTTTAGCTTTGAAGTTACTACTTTATGCTAATGTGTAGAAACAACTCAAAATTTGTATCTCGATTTAATACTTACTGGTCTATCCAAGAGATACATAATCAGATTCTTAATATCCACCTGCAGCCGAGTCATTCCAGAATTCTATACTGTATAATCCTTTCCATTAAAATTCATGATATAACTTTGTTTCCAGGGATATGGATTTCTCTTTTGATGCTGACTTTGGCAAGTCATTCAAGCTGGACATGCCTGGTTTTGATTTATCTTCCCAGGAATCTGAAAAATCAAAGGAAAAATAGAAGGAAAAATCAAAGGAAAAATGTAAAGAAAAACCTTCTGGTGTAGAGCAACGAGAAAAAAAAGATAGCTTCCAATTCGATTTTGATTTTAATGAGTTAATGAAAGTCATATTGGATTATTCTCTTTATCTATCTATCATGTCAACACTGTTCATTTCAACTCACATGGTTAATGTATTTGTAGGTTTGGAAATTTACAGACACAAGGCCAGCTTAGAATTTCTGATCACGACCTCTAACAGTTTTGGCTGACATTTCCGACAAGAAAACATAGCACGAATAAAATACGAAGTAAGTGACACAACCATAGGATTAAACATTAAATTAGTTTGAAAGTAAGCCGGCACGAATTATTACTGTCGACCCATTATAAATCTACATGACTACATCAGTTAAGTTTGTTTATTTTTTACTTTCTACCAAAAAAAAAAAAAAAAATCCCTTCTTGATGTTTAACAAAACCTTTTAAACGAATATATATTAAGTTATATGATCGTGATTTTTTTCCCCCCAAAATGTGCATGGGTTGGCTATATATGGTCGCAACAATATTTGACAATACGTAGTGGTTAGTTGGCTATATATAGTGGTTAGTTGGACTTTTATGCACTTACGTTGTACCTTATTGTGTTCGATCTACATTTTATTTCTCTTATGCGAAACATTTTTTTTTATAAATTGGTAAATAGAGATGGGGGATTTCAAAACTTGTGGAAACCCACATCAAAAGGAAGCTTCCTTTAGCTAAATTTAACATGATACCCAAGCGTAACTTCGCCAAAGATATGCGTTCCTGTGTAATCGCTGCATTGCCAGGAGACTTTTTTGACCAGGTGGAAACATGAAGCATTATAATGAAGAAATGTCCCCATTTTAGCTTTTATAATGATGGTGTCCTTATCGACGGTGATAGTAAACCCATACAGGCAAACATTGTTATATTAGCTACAGGATTTAAAGGGATTCGGAAGCTTAAAAACATTTTCAAATCACTGGAGTTTGGTGACTCCATTGCGGTTTCACCAGATTCTAGAGTTGCTCTCTACAGGTGGGCACGGTTCATGACCCAATACTGTTCTTTTTGTCATTTTCAAACTTATTTCACACCCTAACTAAATACTGTTTTCGAAAAAAAAATATTATCAGAGAATGTATTCAGCCAAGAATACCACAGCTGGCAGTAATTGGATTCTCGGAGAGTTTTTCAAACCTGTTGACATCAGAAATAAGATGCATATGGCTGGTTGAGCTTCTCGATGGAAAATTCAAACTACCGAGCATCAAAGAGATGGAAAAAGATATATCAAATTGGGATGACTACATGAAGAAATCATCTGGTGAATATTATAAGAGGTCATGCCTTACTGCTTTGGATATATGGTACAATGACCGACTCTGCAAAGACATTGGTTAACAAATCTAAAGATAAGGAAGAATGCTCAAACGTAAGTGGCAGTGAAGGTTCTGGTTCGACCACTGGTGGTTTTGAAGCTGGTATTTCCAAAGATGGACAGACTCGTGAGCATGCTTTGCTTGCTTTCACTCTTGGTGTTAAGCAAGTGATCTGTTGTTGCAATAAGGTAATATATTAACCTCATGAATTGCATTATTTTGTTATAAATCTCAGCAAAAGAGTTAGGTCGATGCAACTTATTTTCATAATTGTATTTAACTCGTGTAGTTCTTCATTTACAGATGGACGCTACTACACCAAAATACTCCAAATCTAGGTTCGATGAAATTGTGAAGGAAGTGTCTTCATACCTCAAGAAGGTCGGATACAACCCTGACAAAGTCCCATTTGTCCCAATCTCTGGTTTTGAGGGTGATAACATGATCGAAAGGTCAACCAACTTAGACTGGTACAAGGGTCCAACTCTACTTGAAGCACTTGACCAGATTAACGAGCCAAAGAGACCATCAGACATGCCACTCCGTCTTCCACTTCAGGATGTCTACAAGATTGGTGGGATTGGAACTGTGCCAGTGGGACGTGTTGAAACCGGTATGATCAAGCCTGGTATGGTAGTCGCCTTTGGCCCAAGTGGTTTGACCACTGAAGTCAAGTCTGTTGAGATGCACCATGAATCTCTACTCGAAGCATTACCAGGAGATAATGTTGGTTTCAATGTTAAGAATGTTGCTGTTAAGGATCTTAAGCGTGGTTATGTTGCTTCCAACTCTAAGGATGACCCTGCAAAGGGTGCAGCTAGCTTTACTTCACAGGTCATTATCATGAACCATCCGGGTCAAATTGGGAACGGGTATGCACCGGTTCTTGATTGCCACACTTCTCACACTTCTCAGATGAATTTGTTAGATATATCTGTACTATGATCTCTTGCTAAGCACCTGTAATGATCATGCAACTTATTGACATAAATGAGAGATTTACTAATGTATCTTGTCAAATAGCAGATATAGACATGGATACAGACTTCTTTGGCTCTTGGAAGTCTGCTGACAATGGAATGGATTTTGATTTTGGACCACCCACGACCACTGGAGGCAAGAAAACGGCTTTCAAGTTTGACAAAATGTAAGCATTGCAAAACCACAAAGTTGCATATTTACTATGATTTTAGCTTTGAAGTTACTACTTTATGCTAATGTGTAGAAATAGCTCAAACTTTGTATCTCGATTTAATACTTACTGGTCTATCCAAGAGATACATAATCAGATTCTTAATATCCACCTGCAGCCGAGTCATTCCAGAATTCTATACTGTATAATCCTTTCCATTAAAATTCATGATATAACTTTGTTTCCAGGGATATGGATTTCTCTTTTGATGCTGACTTTGGCAAGTCATTCAAGCTGGACATGCCTGGTTTTGATTTATCTTCCCAGGAATCTGAAAAATCAAAGGAAAAATAGAAGGAAAAATCAAAGGAAAAATGTAAAGAAAAACCTTCTGGTGTAGAGCAACGAGAAAAAAAAGATAGCTTCCAATTCGATTTTGATTTTAATGAGTTAATGAAAGTCATATTGGATTATTCTCTTTATCTATCTATCATGTCAACATTGTTCATTTCAACTTCAGACGAGGTGGTAGGGGTGGTGGTAGAGGTGGTGGCTCAAGGACTGGTGGCAGTAGCTGGTCAAGTGGAGTGTCGAGAACTGGTGGAAGTGATTGGTGATAGACAAACTTCACGCTTTATTGTCCGGAAATAGGGACAGGTATTATACATTATAAAGTGCATTGTATAAGAATTTAATGAATTAATATGGATTACAAACTACATTCTTTTTTATTACAAAGCTAACATTTTGTAAGGATTAAAAGGACAATTTTTTTACAATAATGTATTAATTTTGAATTAAAGGGTTAAGGTTGTTAACTTGATAAAGTATAAACTGAAACAACATGTGAATTACAGAGCTTCTGCGGGTCCATGTTTCAACTGTGGGCGGTCGGGGCACAGGGCATCGGAATGTCCCAAGAAGCAAGACTATTATACAAATATATCTATACATATATAGTATTTTGTTAGTATTTACGTAATAAAAAATATTACTCTAATATTGTTAGTTTTTTAATATTTGTAAGAATGGAAAATTGTGCTAACATATGTTTTCCCTATTATAAATAGTTAATGTATAATCATGATTGAAAACTGTAATTGTTTTAAGGTAGTAGGGAGTAGTCTATTTGTTTGAATACTAAGTTTAAACAGTTTAGTAAACCAAGTATTACAATTCGGCTCACTGCGACCCACTCAACTGCTTTGGCATGTTTCATAATGAACCAAGTTTATAAGTTTAGTTATTTGATCTGTTACGTATAAATTATAATTCAACTATGTCTGAATTAATTTCATGATTAGTGCTTCTTATATTTACATGTTCATATTTGTGAATTTTAGAATGATGTGAGTGAGAGAAAACTGTCTGCAGTAAATGCCGTGATCAAGTGCATCGAAGACCATAAGCTTGAAGATTAGTACCCATTGGCCCCACTTCAAAAACGGATACTTCATCTTGAGAAAGCGATGGCAAACAAAAAGCGAGCCACAGAAGTGTATTAAAGAACGGATACTTCAGTTCGAGATCAGTACATAATTTGAACTAGAGGTGAATATTTTGACCAATATATGGATTGGATAATTTTTGTTATAACGAATGGGTTCAATGGGCTATACAAGTTAAAATTTTGCCACATTGTCTCAGCTGCTTTATATAATAGCATTATACAAGTTAGCTTGATTTTATAATTTTCAGGTATGTCTACCTCCTGCTTACGGCAAAAGTGGACTCATAATAGCCGATAACCAATGAGACAACCTAATAGCCGATAACAAGGGTCATGGAGCTATGAAAGATGACCCTGATGCATATACAGTGGTGATATGATTATGGTCCTAGCAGTTGAGCAGTTGGGCAAAGAAAAGAGAGATGATTATGGCCCTAGCAGTTGAGCAGGCTAAACAAGAGGCTATGAAAGATGACCCTGATGCATACACAGTGGTGATCGGTGGCGGTGCTTCTGTTCTTGATGGTCACGATGATGATGATGCAAATGTGAAAGACGTGCATACATAAATTCTCATTTTCATCACTGGGGAAAGAGTTGTTGAAGGCTGCATCTGTCAAGATTTCTCATGGAGAGGTACGGTTTAGTGGGACCAACGGGATAGGAAAATCAACATTGAAAAAGCTATTAACGTGGAGGGAGATTCTCATGAAGTTTTTGTTGTTGTTGCCTCACGCTCGCCCCGGACAATCATAGACGTTGGCTAAATGATTTTTGTGCGGTATGCTGTTTATTGCTTTCCTGATATATAAGAGCGGTATTACTTTATTCTAAATTAAATGTTAAGTTCGAGTTGAACAACAAAACTTTTTTTCCTGTGCAAGTGTAATGTTTGACTTTTATTTAGTAATGGCTTTGCCTTGATGCAACCGGGAGTAGTTTAGGTTTTCGTTGATGAGTTTATGTCAATATAGCTATGTACATACTTCATAGATTGTCTTAGTTTATCTAACTTGACAACTCTTAGTTGGCTATGGTGATTCTGACACCCGGTTGCGACCGCTATTTGCGGCCACTAAACCAATAAAAATACTTGATGTACGAAATTGTTTTGTGTTCCTTTGAAGCTGCAGAAGACAATTGCACCTTCTTTGTGTCTAAAATTATCGGTTTTACATATCCCACATGTTCTAAATAGGGAATGGAAAATGTCTCAGGTAGCGTGTATCTTGGTGTTGTTTTGGAAAGGCGAGAAGATTTCGGAATGGCCTTGGTTTATTTTCTAATCCGGTGTACCACATTAGGTACTTCTTAGTTTATTGTCGAGTCAACTGGATAAAATTTCCAGTGCTAAACTGTCTGAATCATGCATATTAACATTTACAAGTTCTTTTTTGGGCACTTTAGTGTTTAGTTATTTGAATTACCATCGCATTATTTTTTAGTAATGTTAACGTGGTGAATTCTTGCTAGATGTAGATTACAGATGTGTTCTTTAATTGAGGTCATGGTGATTGGGCATCCCAAGTTGTGGCTATATATAACTTTTTTAAATTATGATGGTTTATTCTTGATGTATTATTTTTCCATTAAACGTTAAATCCATTAGTGTTATGATTTATGTCCAGTTTTATATATCATTCGCCTCTCTCATTGTGCCTGGGAATAAGCCCGTGTAATATTATGCAAATGGTTAATTTAATCAATAACAGGATGGGCATTCCATATGTGTAATGCCGACACTTTATGATAATTTGTTAGTTCAAATATAGGATTTCCTTTATGAGTTAATACATCGGCTAATAGATAAGTCTTTTTCAATTGGAATGCCAACGGATGCTACTTTCCAAACACCCTCTATGCGGGACCATCCGCTAGAGTTGATGTTCTGACCCAAATCTAATTTCACCCATGCCCGACCATGTTTTACCGGTCCCATTGGAACTGTTACCCAACCTGTTCGACCCGCCAATAAACTATAATACTATCATCAATAAAATAATAACTACTCACATGAGTCTCAAAGAGCTGATTAAACAATTTGGGGTTTTATTTTGTAACCAATATAACAATCATCCAATACCAAAATCAAATAACCAAACATAATATTGAACTAACTCAGTATTACCACAAGGTTTAATATATGAACTACTTAACAATCAAGACATTTGAATATTCATGGTGATCGAAAACTATAGTCACCCTATTATTCATGAAATAGCCTTAAATAATATACTGTAGTTCATGATTCTCGAGTAATTAAAAGGGGCAACTTATGTTGATGTGGATTTGTCGCTTATATATAGCACTTTCAGTTAAGCTAAAAAATGTTCAGTTTTCTTCATTTAAACTTTCATAACCTAGGGGATCAATCACTTATTTTATGACATCCAAGAAAGTAAAGTAGATAATACGTAATGGGATACAGGGAGTGTGTGTATATATGTAGTAAGTGATCAGTGTTCTATCTTTTCTATGTAGTTTTCACCAACTTAAATATAAAGTATAAAAATTGTCACAACAACTAGCTAAACGGATCTGTGCCACTAAACTGTGAAAACACGTGATTGTTCGACCTTGATTCAGCCACCCCATACTCACCCATCACCCATACTTCATACTCACCACTCATGCATGATATTGCGCATAGCTTTCCAGCCAAAAATCCAAGAACAATTTGATATCTCACTGAAAGTAGAGAATCTGGAAGTGACATCTCACTGAAAATCTTGAAACTTAAATCAAATGCCACTATCATTTGTCGGTCCCTTTCTTCACAAGTACAATGAACAATACCATCAAGTACATGTCCATAAACTTCATCTAAATCACAGCCCGTTAGGGCTTATAAGTCATGCCCGCCCATCGGGCGGGCTTCGCAAACTAGTATATATATATATAATATATATATATATATATATATATATATATATATATATATATATATATATATATATATATATATATATATATATAGTGTAGAGTTATTTTCATAACCAAAAAAAGGTTGAGAACTGCGAGAACCGATCTCAGCCATTAAAATATTAGATCAATGGATGAGATGATTTGTGCCATTTGTGTCATAAAAGAAAAGATAAGGAAAGTTTATGTAAATGAGTAAGGGGTAGTATAGGAATTTTATATAACTCCAATTCAATAACTGTCCACTAAAATAAAGGATCTGATAATCGGTTCATCCCCATTTTTTCTCTAAAATACTCCAATTAACCAAACCTCCAACATCGATTAAGCTTTCCCAAAATCGGTTCTCAGATCACCATCCACATCGATTCTATACTTCTTTGTTAATCACATCAACAAACATCATGGCAAATTTAATTACTAATCCACATCGATTCTATATGTCTTTGTTAATCAGTTGCACAACGAATTGGCCGTAGATCAAGCCATCCTAACCGAAGAAGAGCGTCTTGTCCTCATCCGCTTCGGTCATGATTGGGACAAACCTATATGCAGGTATAATATTTATAACCCTATTTTTTTAGTTCTAAAACCTTATATGTTACTACTATTTGCTTGAATTTATGATTGTCGGTTATTGTGCTATGTGAGGCTTGATTTTGAAACTAAGGCTAGTTTGAACATAGGTTAATTTAAAGTGTAAAATTTACCAGTGGTTGATTTGACTGTAACTGTGGATTAAAGTTTTATGTTTTAAATTGTGCATATGTGTTTTTACAGTTTCTGGTGAATTTGATGCCCTATGTGCGTATATGTTTTTACAGTTTCGGAGTTTGGATGTATTGAAAGTGCATATATGTTTTTAGTTATGAACTTATGATATAAGGATGTGTTTAGTTCTGATTTAAGGGTGCACTTGTGTTTTGTGTTTTAAGGTTTTACTCATTTCTCAAAGAAGTCAAGAATGTGGTTTTGTGTGCACAAGTCCGAAATACATAGTGCATATGTGTTTTGTTAATTTTTATGATTAAATAATTCATTTATTACATGTGCAGATTTCATGGGTTCTTGAACCAGGCGAGGAATACATGTGCACGCCAAAAAGATGAACCAACTGTTAAAGACATTGGATTATGCACATGTGCACGCTTCATATATTTGTAATAAAATTGAATACAAGTGTAAACAAATGGATGTTTGTGATAAAACTAAATATCATATCACTAGAGTAATACAATTTGTAAATTTTGAAATTGCAAAAAAACGTTTTATATTAAAAAAATTCAAAAAGAAATAAAAAATTGTAATTTTACCATTATACCCTTTTAAATTAAATAATAAAAATAAATATTCAAAAAAATCTGATTGGTTGATGCTGGTTCTCGCAGTTCTGTACCTTTTTTTGGTTCTGAAAAGAACCCTTCCCTATATATATATATATATATATAGTGTAACTTTCAAACGAGAACCATTTTAACTGCAAGAACTGCGAAAACCCCCTTTTTACTCCTAATAATACATAATGTACATCATGTTAATGCATAATGGCATTTTTGAAAATATATGTAATTTAATTTGAAAGAAAAAATTAAATTAGGGGCAAAATGGGAATTTAATTCTTCCATAAAAAAAGGATTATATACCAAAAACCGTTTGTTTTTTCAGATCTACTCTCTTTCTCCATCTCCCTCACACAGAAAAAACCTAGCCGCCTATCTCTCAATCGTACCAACACCATCACAAATCAGAGTCTTCATTTACATTTAAAGATCAATTAAAAAAACCCTACCGATATCGTTTAGATCAAGATGTTTCAAAGGATGTTTGGGAAGCCTAAGCAAGAATCTAGGTATAACAGTTATATTAATTGATATAACACCTCTTCTCCTTTATTCTTCTCATCTCAGCCGCCTCCCCCTTTCCTTTCTTCATTTTCATCTTCTAGGTATAACACCTCTTCTCTCTCATTTCATTTCATCAGATCTATTATTATTATGTTTATTTAATTGATATAACTATAATTTTATTTGTTAACTGATGTTATTTATATCGTTTATTTGATGATTAATAGTAAATAATTTGTTTATTACTTAATCGATTGTTATGTTAATCGTTTATATCGTTATAATTTTTTTGATGCTTAATAGATGATATGCTAACTGTGGTTAAATATCTAATTGTGGTTAATTTTTTTGATGCTTAATAGATGATATGCTAACTGTGGTTAATAGATGATATCCCAAGTTTGTTAAGAATGCTTTTATGGGCTCAAAATCAGCTTGATGAAAAGGCAGTTTATCCACCATCACAGATCTTTTCACAGCTGCTCACTGAATTTGATTCCATTACATGTGAATTCCAGGTACGTATTAGCAAATCAAAAGCATGTGAAACAGAAACTGGGTGTTAGTGTTTGGGTTATAAAATGTTTTAATGATGTGTTGCAATCTGGATAATGCTTTCGTTGGAATCACAAGTCTTAGTGGTCTGTGTTTTAGAATGAAAGTTACAAAAATCTCTTGTTAAATAAAGCCTTCAGAGTTTCAGTAGTTAACTTTCCGATATCTTGTATCTAGTATTTTGTAAAACTAGCAATGTTAGCTGCTCATGCAGTCGAGCTGATTGGGTAATAAGTCAAAGCGGATCAATTATCAGTGTGGGTTATTGCGACTGCCTGTGAAAATCTTACTATCGATTGTTTTTAGTCCCTTAAATACTCTGCACATAAGTAATGAATATGATTACAAAACTATAAAGCCAAAACAAAAACAGCAGCCACTTTTGGAAGTTTCAGTAGTAGAAGAACAATAGCAGGCAAATTTAGAAGGCAACAAAAAAAAACAACAATTCTATGTTTTCTTCACTTGACTTGAGCAACATCAGCAGAATTACAAACTTTGCAGCCTGCTAATTTCAATCTAATAGGCTCGGTAATGACTTTAGAGAGTTCACCACTTGATCTTTAGACATAAAAGTCACATAGGAAGAATATTGTAAAAAAACATATGTGTTTTATAAAAAAAACATATGTGTTTTATAAAAAAAACATATATGTTTACGTATAAAACATATATGTTTTGCGTTTGGATTATAGAACATATATGTTTTATGTTTGGATTATATGTTTACGTATAAAACATATATGTTTTGTGTTTGCCAAACAAGTATGTTTCCTAAAACATACATATACTCATGTACATGTATAATTTTTAATAATATTATGGTTGCTAATTTTTGTACTTTTCTTTGTATTATGTGTAATTACAAGAATGGTCACGGCTACAAGTGTGCATGTATGTCCGACTTTTGAAAAAATGTTGACGGCTACTCGTGCGCATATGTTCATTTGTGTTGAATATTATTAGTGCTCACGTGTATAGATCGATTAGATTCATGTATTTATGCTTTTAGAAATTTGTATTTTAATTGTATTTCAATCGATATCGAAGTTTGTATATAACATTTATGTTCTTGGTTTGTTATAAATTTCATTATATTAAAAAAGCTATATGCACCTTGAAAGGGAAAAAAAAACATATATGCACTTTGGACTAACTGAAAACATGTATGCACCTTGACTATTTGGGGAAAAAAACATGCTTGCACCATGAGATTTTAAAATAACTAATGATTAGGTATAAAAAACATGTATGCACCATGACTATTTGAAAACATGTTACCATAAAAAAAAAAAAAAAAAAAAAAAAAAAAAAAAAAAAAAAAAAAAAAAAAAAAAACTCCGAATTTTAAGATTAAAAAAAAACGGAAATTATATAAAAAAAACAAAAATAATATGAAAATGTCTTTTACTAATATGCCCTTTTGAATTAAATAAAAATAACAAAATGATATGGAGCATTAAATGATGTACATTGTGTATTATTAGTTGTAAAAAGGTGGTTCTCGCAGTTCTTGTAGATAACATGGTTCTCGTAAGAAAGGGACCCTATATATATATATATATATATATATATATATATATATATATATATAACAGTATGCGTATGATGTCATCAAATGTCAATTGATGAATAAGCAGGCCGATTGCCCAGTAATCATGCCACCTAAGCGATGTTTTGATATAGATAAAATCGGAATTTATTTGTGTAAAAAATGTACATTAATGGATTCGAACTTGGGTTGTTTATAAGGTTTACATGTATGTTGACGTTACCATTAGACCAAATATTTTTTGTTTTATATCATCCAAAACATTAAATATAATCTTCTTCTTGAATGTGTATACCGAATTTTTTTCCCTTCGGATCATCTTCCTCCATTTCGTCGACTTCTTGTTCGGTTGACAATCCTTGTACATCAACCGGAATGGTTTCTTGAGTCGGAAGTTGTTGGTTGTTGGCAATCTGGGAAGCCAATAGATTAACATACGCCAACATGTTCGGATTGTTGAGAAAATCCGGAAGTTGTGGTTGGTTTTGTTGACCCGAACCTTGTCTCGAACCTTGCGACGTAGCCTTTTTCGTGTTCTTACGGGGAGAAACAAATTGTTTTTTTGGTGTCATTGTGAGTGAATATATTGAGTGTTATATGTGTGTAAATATATGTATATATTTGGAATGGCAGGATTCTAGCGGCTTGGGGGTTGGCGGCGGTATTCACCGGCGGCCTCCCCCTTGCCGCTGGGAGGACGCTGCCCATTGCCAACACTCTTAGTGAGTATGTGCATGTACGTATGATGTCATTTAACTTAACTATTTTAAAAGCTCAAACATAATCAACACATTCAAAACCTGCTACTTAACTATTTTTTTTAATGTTGAATTTAAATCATGGTTTTAATATAGGGAAAAAGTCAAAAATGATAAACATGCTTTCTCATTTGTACCAATATAATAAAAATGGTCATTTATGTACCAATATGATAAACATGGTCAAAAATTATGTACAATAATGGGTAATTCTTCATATGCATCGTTAATCCTTTATCATTTGCATCGTTAGTCCTTTATACTAACGACCGTTAGTTCAGTTAGAAAAAAATTCGAAAATCTTTTTAGAAAAAAAATTCGAAAATTTTTTTTAGAAAAAAAAATTCGAGAACTTTTTTTTAGAAAAAAAAAATTCAAATTCTTTTTTTAAATAAATTTAAAAAAAAATTTCTAAAAAAAATTTTCGAATTTTTTTTTCTAAAATATTTTCGAATTTTTTTTTTTTGTAAAAAAAATTTTCGAATTTTTTTTTTCTATAAAAAATTTCGAATTTTTTTTCTAAAAATAATTTTCGAATTTTTTTTTCTAAAAAAATTTTCATTTTTTTTTTGTAAAAAAAATTTTCGAATTTTTTTTTCTTAAAAAATTTTTGAATTGTTTTTCTACAAAAAATTTTTAAAATTTTTTTTCTAAAAAAATTTTCAAATTTTATTTTTCTAAAAAAAATTTTCGAAATTTTTTTTCTAAAAACAAATTTTCGGATTTAAAAAAAAAAAAAAAAAAAGTTTTCGAATTTTTTTTTCTAAAAAAAATTTTCGAATTTTTTTTCTAAAAAAATTTTCGAAATTTTTTTCTAACTGAACTAACAGTCGTTAGTATAAAAGACTAACGATGCAAATGATAAAGGACTAACGATGCAAATGTAAGAGATGAAGATATGAAGAATTACCCATTATTGTACATAATTTTTGACCATGTTTATCATATTGGTACATAAATGACCATGTTTATCATATTGGTACAAATGAGAAAGCATGTTTATCATTTTTGACTTTTTCCCTTTAATATATCAAGATCATGTTACCACATAACAGATTACCTAGTCAAAAAGAAACATAATGACAAAGTATGCGAACATAATGACAAGGTATGCAATTCAAATTGTCATGTAGCCATTACACTTTTGAAGTAACCAAAAATCAATCCCCAAATCACCCCACAAAAAAATAATAATAATAATAAAGAATCGTGTCCTATAATAACCCCATCCACTTTTTAATTCACATCACTTTTTGGGCTTGGGGTACTCTGTTGTAATTTGTCTTCGACTAAACGAGCCAACCCATAAGCGTCTCTAAGTGTGGTGGGCTTTAAAATGGCTAACTCGGCTTGGATGTCGGACCGCAGGCCTGAAATAAAACAATTGCGTAAAGCCTGTTGGGTGAGGCCGACGACACGGTTACTAACGCGCTCGAACTCGGTTTGGAAAGCGGCCACGGTGGTGGTTTGGCGGAGTTTGAAAAGCGTCGCTTCATGGTTTTCATAAGTGGATGGACCGAAACGTAGCTCCAATTCTCGTTTAAAATTAGTCCATGTGTCGAGCAATTCGTTAGCGTCCAGATGCTTATACCACGAAAGTGCTTCCCCAGTAAAATAGAATACGGCAAGGGACAACCGTTCTTCGTGAGGAACTTGGTAGTATGAGAAATAATTCTCAGCTTGAAAAATCCAATCTAAGGCGTTCGACCCATCGAACAATGGTAAAGTTATTTTAGGCGGGCGAGGGTTAGGATTTGGTGAACGGTGGCGTGGTGGTGAACGACGGCGTAGAGGTGAACGACGGCGTTGTGGTGAACGGTGGCGTTTTGGTGATGCTTTTCCATCTGATGATCCAGTTGTAACACGATCGGAGAGCAAATCAATTTTGAAGATAAGTAGTTGTGTTGCAGTGAGGAGGTCGGAAAAGTTGGAAGCGTTTTGGGTGGAGGCTGTGTTGTCACATTAATTAGCTGAGCTAATTGATCCGTGACAGAGGGTGAGGATTCTTCGGTGGAGGATGGGTCTTTACGAGGCGGCATGGCGGAGGTTGAGACGAGAATGAAAGCACCAATTTGATACACCCTTAGAGCGGGTGAGACTCCAAGAAAAGACTAAGGAAAGAAAGCACAAGCTTTGGGGCAAATTTTCTGATATTCATTCATAAAAAAAAAAAAAAACAGGAACTTAAATAGCAACAATCCTACTACATGCACTTTATTGTGAACTGCTAAGAAAAAGGAAACGTGGACCTAACATTACTACCATGATGTAAACATGCATGCATAAAGAAAATAACTACTCCTGACATAGTGCCACTCCTTGAGACTTGTTCCTCAATCCTTCAAACGTGCAGGGATCTTGGTGGATCTTTTGGGTCGGCCCACAGACTGATCAGCTGGGCCTATGATGTCTTCTGAACTGGGCTGGACCGGCTCTTCAGTTGGGCTGGTAGCTTGGTAGCTTGGGTCGCATCCACTTTTTAATTCACATCAGTGCGATCTTCTCCTCGAATGCTGTGAAACCGCACATCCTTCAAAGAAATCCAATACCGCAGTCTCAATGTCTTCAGCAGAGTACTTTATATAATTTTTAGGGTGCCTCCCACTTTCTATATGACTCCTGAATCTGCCAAGAAACGACCATAAGCAGGGATCAGTAACTCTGATATCGAAATCCTTAGCTCTTCACGAAGCTGTGTATCGGGTATTAGCCATAACGCTTGTGTTCTATGAACTTCTTCAAATATTCCATTAAACGACTTGAACCGTTTTTTTAACACACTCTTTGAAACCCCAGACGAGAAACTTCCACTCACGTGTAACCCTTCATCTCTCAAATAATACAACACCCCTAACCATGTCGCTCGTTGATAGCTCATCGCAGCCAGACTATACTTCCCCGTAAGTTTCTTCAAATAAATATGATTTGAGTAATAATTTGGTATAATGATGGTAATGTTAGTCTCATAAGGAAATACACATTAGTTGAAAATGCATACAAATGACATGAAGAAAAGAGAAAGGGAAAGAGAGAAACAGGAGGAGGTATTTTAGGAGTTGAGGTTTTTGAAATGAAATGAAAATTTTTGAATATTGATATGTTGTGTGTTTTGATATTCATTTTTTTGATGTGTATGTGTACATACATGTACATATCATTCGTCATTGTTGTTAGTTGTAAAGGAATGTCGTAATATTGGATTCTGTTTGTTTCAGAGATATGTGTGTGTGACTGTGTGTGTGTGTTTTGGTTGTGGTAGTACTGGTAGGAGATGATGGAAGAGGGAGAATGAGAAAATAGTGGAAAGTGGAGAGGATGAGTTGTGGAGTAGTGGGTTTGTTTTTATAGTAGTGTTGAAAATTTAAATTCTCACATATGGTAATTATCCTTAGGATGGTGGCAGTGGCAGCGGTATGGCCATCGGTATGGTCCATACCGCCGGTGAACACCGCCGCCACCCCAGCGGTAAGGCTCGGCGGCATGCTTCAGCGGCAAAAAATGACTCGACGGTATGAAGAAAAAAAAGACGTTGGATCAATTAATATTCGACCGTTTGCTTTGGCTAGTTACCGTTGGGCTTCAAAAAAAAAAAAAAAATAATAAAAAAAAAGAAAAATAAAAAAAAAAACTAAACTAAAACACATCCATTTTTATACTTTCAATTCAAACACATACATTTTTATCATAGACACAACTCCTATATCAAAAAGAAAAGGGAAAAAGACCGCTAGCGTATGTGTTTTAAAAATTACAAAATATATTAAAACATGTAGAAACATAGTTGATTCTGAGGTGTATGTTACCTGTAATTGGATGATTTAAGTTTTCATGAAATGGAGAGGCAGAGATGGCGTAGTTGACAGTGTTGTGTGGGTTTACTCCTAAACCGCTTATCTGCTTTGCTTATTGTTTTTTAAAATAAACAGTTTACAATAAGCAAGTTCATAGAGCAGGTTTGAAATTACTACTTATAAAGTTTTAAGTATGCCATACTAATTCCAGGCAGGAGGCTGTGAGCACCTATTTTTCCATACCAGGTTGCTCATCATATGGTCTTACCATTAGTTTAAGTAACTATCTCACCTCTTCAAAGTCACCTTATTCTACCATATCTATCACAATGTCGTAGGTAATTACAAATTTCACAACATAAATAGTCTACATTGAATAGTAACAACAAACAACCCCGTTCACAAAAGTTGTTCAAACATACATCTTAAGAAGGTCATAATCAGAAGTGTTTTCGTTACGTTATTTTTATAGTTTACGGGCATATTTGGTTTATGGAAAATTAATGCTTATAAGCTTATCAAGTTAAGCTTAATGCCTATTTAAAGCTCATAAACTTGACTTGATAAGCTTACAAATTTTTTCTATAATAAGGATAGGATCCCCAAAATATATAGTATGAAAGTGTGACAAAGGTTCTATTTTTTGGTTTCTTCTTAATCTTCAGTATCTTAGATGGGAGGAGACAAAGGTTGTATTAGAAGTTTTTACGTGGCTTTCTTGCCTTGTGAAATAGAAGTTGTGTCAATTCCTTGAAAGCAGGCATAATCTATCACGGGCAATAGAAAAGGCGTTAAGGAATTAAGGGTAGTTGATTCCTTATATTGCGATATTTCGAATCAGACTTATGTTTGGATAACAGATATTTATTAATTGTACAATATTCATTGCATTAGGAAAAAGTGTGTAGTCTAGTGTGCCAAGAACACAGTGTATCTTGCGCAACTGATCAATTTCACTGTCCAACCACGAAAAGCAATTATTGTTAATAATCTATATTTGAAAAAGAGAAAAGAAATTGTGTGTAAATACTGAGATGGTATCTTTAAAAAGGACATGAGTTGTTACAATTTATTTGACTGCAAGACCAGAGATGACTCAATAAAAAGTTATAGTAAATTCATCTCATCTTTAAATTTAGGTTCCCAAATTTGAAAAATTACAATGTATAACAAAGGGGCCTTGCAGTCACACCCATCATGTATTTGACAGTTCATATGGAAATGAAGGTTGCAGATAAGGATGGTTTAGAGAAGCAGGTTGCTTTCATTATGTATGAGTGCAAATCAGTGATGGTAGTATTTTAATTACATGTGTTATGGTTAGTTAGGGTTACTTGATTATATTACATTATTAGAAACAGTGGTATGAGGTTTATGATGTTTTTTGCGAATAATTTTTTTAACAGTTGTATAAACAGAAAAGAAGTAGGCACAGGTTGGGTATTTTTGATAGCATTTTAGTTCTTAGGAAATTTTGTTGGTGTTAGGGTTGTTTTTGTTCAGAGTTGCAGCAGCCAAATTTTATATTCTCATGTGAATGAAGGTGGGTTTTTGTCAGTATGGTTCATGGTTGGGACACTTATTGATGTACATAGATGTTTTTGTATTAGATGTTTTGTGATAGTTGGTTAGTTGATTTGATTATGCGTCAAACTATTGATATGGATTAAGTTAGTATTCTTTGTCTGGTTCATATGCTTAGGCTTATGTGATTTTGTTTTCTAGAATAGGATTATATCTTGAAGGTGGTACCTGGGTTGTGATTCTGTATTCAAGTATGAGTATAGTTTCTTCATATACGACCTGCATTGTAAGTCTTTGCTGTGCTGTGCACATCAGCAGTGTTCATATGTTTTTGTTTATGACTGAAGCTGCAAACTTTAAATAAACCAAAGGATTTTAAAACAATTAAATGATTTAATGAATATTGAAATAGAATATTGAAATATCATGTGTTACAAAATAGCAGTACATTAAGGTTTGCTGCTGTGTACATCAGCAGTATTCATATGTTTTTGTTTATGACTGAAGCTGCAAACTTTAAATAAACCAAAGGATTTTAAAACAATTAAATGATTTAATGAATAATGAAATAGAATATTGAAATATCATGTGTTACAAAATAGCAGTACATTAAGGTTTGTATGTATAAAAAATGAAATTACATTGGTAAAGAGATATAGAACAAAACTAAATCTCTAAGCAGTGGCTTCAGAAATAGTATAATTCACTTTAAAATAGGCAAAACTGTAATTTCATTGTTGTTACAAATAAAATTCTGTCAATCCGTTTGTAGTATCACAAATAATAATATCACAATTGTTTGGATTCTGAGGCTAATAATCTTGATGTGTTGACATTGTGGCTCTTGATGTTACACATTTCGTGTATATCTAACACAGTCTCATCAAGCCAATTCTACCTCCTTTGTACACCAAATCAACCTTTGTACAATGCAGGTCACATGAATAGTAAGCAAGTTAGTCGTAAAGTTAATCCAGTCTTTAATAACAAACTTAACAGGAAATGTAGTTACTTGATAAATATGTATGCACATTGTTGAGTACACAGTTGTTGAACACTTAAATTAGCAGGTTGTAATAATGTCAATATCTTTTTAAGGTGAAATGCCAGTAAAAAAGTTGGCTGTATACTGATGTTAAGAAAGGAGATGGTTGTATACAAACAATATCAATTTCTTTTAATTTTTGTTGTGATTCTTCTAGATGGTAGAAAAGTCAAATTGGTGTTTAATACATATTAATGGCTAGACCAACTCATTAATTAATGTTATTTACTTCTACCTATATAGTCATCTACTTCTATTTATAGTTTCTCTAAAATAAGAAGAAGTAACTTAAATGGCAAAAAACAGTGATATTTCTTCATATGATTCAAGCTCTTGTGATGAAATTTCTTCATCATGGTCTGGTTACTTTCCTAGTTGGTATTCAACCTCTTCAGGTGGATCGAGAAAAAGTACAGCCGGTAGATTTTCAAAAAAGGGTGTGACTTCTGTTAATGTTCCTGTTACCAATGAAGTTTTTTTAATGAGTGGCAAAGGTATGTTAGTTGAGGATATTGGCAAAAGGATTCAAGTCCTAGGGCTTCCAATGAAGGAGGCTTATGCAAAGATAACAGCAAAAGAGAAAGGTTGTTCGATGAGTGGTAAAAGGATACAAGCTGCAGGTATGTCAACTGAGGCTACTGGCAAAAGGATTCAAGTCTTAGGGCTTCTAACGAAAGATGGTTATGCAAAGTTGACAGTGAAAGGGAAGGGGAAAAACCGTTTTACTTGAAGTAGTATGACCAACGGGGTTTCTTAAGAATATATTAGTTTATCTTTTGAATGATGAATGCATCTATGTATTTATCTATTTATGTAACGTAATATGTATGTATGTATTCATGTATCTAGTATAATGTAATATGCATTTATGTATGCATTTTTACCTCATTTTGCTGCAATTGTTTTGGTTATTTCTTGATTTTCAGCATTCCTGGCCAAGACATTTCGCAAAAAAAATTAAGCTGATATGCATAGGCTTTTGAAAGTATATCTGCATATTGTTAGTCCATACCTGCATGTCGTAAATGCAATTAAATTATCATTTGAAAAAAAGAATATAATAGTTCATAGATAGAGTACATGTAAGTGTTGTACTTTTTGATTATGGTATGGTATTGTTAGACCTGAACATAGGGTCACTTTATTTGTTTCACATATCCTTCGTTCGACAAACTTACATTCTCATCAGTTTGTGGAACGGAGGATGGATATAATAGTAGTAACATAAGTCAGTAGGCTATTGTCACTCAAAATGTTAGATATCAGTTCAGAGTTTGAGGCAAGAATTTTTGTTTCACCATGATACTTACCTATAATAGGTCCTAATTAGCAACAACATGCTATTCTTAAAGATAGAAGGGAAACAGAAGTGAATCTTGCGAAAAAGTAATTTTCCCAAAATAATTGATCACAACATTTTCTTCACTTTCCCTTCTATCTTTGATTAAATGCATATGGTCGGTGGTCAAACCATTTTATTGGGAATGAATTTGTGAAGAATTAGAGAACAAAAAAGTAAAGCATAGCTAAATTTTTAAAAACAACATGGAGCAATTAATTTACCAATGGCACTAACCATAGATAGAAGCACTTATCTCCCTCTTAAATTCCTTTTGTTATTTACATGGTCTTTAAACAATGGTTTGCATCAAACGTATTGTTAGCCCATTCAAATAGCAAAAGGAATTCGAGGGAAAAATAAGTGAAACTATCTAACTTGGGTGTTATGTGTTTGTTATACCATAATTATTAGTTTGAACTTCCGCTCGAAATCTCATTCCCATGCAAATGAAATATGTGCAAAGGTTTGCGGTAAACCCATTACAATAGTAGTGTGTCAAATAGAAATTGTTGATTAAAGTAGGAAGCTTAAAGTAAAGGTTTGCGGTAAACCCATTACAATAGTAGTGTGTCAAATGAAATATGTGCAAAGGTTTGCGGTAAACCCATTAAACACATGAATTGTTTTTGAGGGGAAGCTTAAAGTAGGAAGGTGTGTCAAATAGAAATTGTTGATTATAGCAAAGTATATGAGTATTTGGCACACCTTCCTACTTTATTGCATTAATATTAAGTTACCAATTAGTATGCCAGAGAACGCCTACAAAGTATACATGTGACTCGGTTGCTTCAAGCTTTTGATGGGATTACGAAGCAGGCATTGGTTCAGTTGACATTCCACCAGCTAGTATCTTCTAAAGAGGGTGATAGACTTGCTACCAGGCTTGTGTCTGTTCTGATGGAGGTACTTACTAGGAAGTAATTATATACGAGTTATTTATATATAAGTTTGCAAAAGAAAGAATAGACTTATTAATATAGCTATTGCATTTATCATGGCTGGGTATATCATAAGTGGAAACCAATTCAGTTCATCTTTATGGTTTTTGACATTAAAGTTAATTAACTCTAATCTATATGCTTCTTGAATTTTCTAGTATTACACTGGCCCAGACGGCAGGGGAACTGTGGATGATATTAGTGGTAGGTTACGGGAAGGTTGTCCAAGTTTTTACAAAGAGTCTGATTACAAATTTTACTTGGCTGTGGAATGTCTTGAGAGAGCTGCTGCTGCTTCTAACAATGATGAGAGGGAAACACTTGCTAGAGATGCCTTCAGTAAATTAAGTGGAGTTCCTGAGTCTGCAGATCTACAAACTGTGTACAAACGCTTTGAGGATTTGAGGTGTGTTAGCCTGATGAAGCTAAATAGCGCGGGTGTAATGAGTTGGTTGGGGATGGGTCAAAATGAGTTTTTTGTACCGGGTGAACCGAAAATGTTTTTTGTCCAATTTCTGAATTATATATAGTTAGCTAGTCAAATATGAATACCAAATTTTATTAGTATTCTTAGTAAAAATAAACTGATTAAGGAGGTTATTTCACTAAAAATATACTGAGCACTTTTTAGCCAGTTCCGTTCATCTGGAGCATTTCATAAGTAAATGAGTTGAATTGCCACCTCTAAAGCAAATACATGATTCTTTTTGCTTGTATATATTGGGTTATAGTTGTCAATTCCAAAACTAACAGGAGCAAAATTGCAGATTTTATGAAGCGGTGGTTCGTTTGCCTCTACAGAAGGCACAGGCTTTAGACCCTGCTGGGGATGCTCTTAACGATCAAATAGAACCTGGAGTGCGAGACCATGCACTTGCTCAAAGAGAACGCTGCTATGAGATTATCACTAATGCTTTGCGTTCTCTGAAAGGAGAAGTTTCACCAAGAGAGTTTGGTTCTCCCATCCGATCGTCTGCACAGTCTTCCCTTAGTCCAGCTGCTCGAAAGAAATATATATGCCAAATTATCCAACTTGGTGTACAATCAAATGATAGAATCTTTCACGAGTATCTGTATCGGACCCTGATAAATTTGGGGCTTGAAGATGAACTTCTGGAGTTTGGAGGGCCTGATTTAGTACCTTTCTTACAGAATGCTGGCCGTGAACCTACGCAAGAGGTTTTCTTCTATCATTTGTTCAAAAGTTTCATTTGATTTGGACAGAGTCTATGCATGTGGTGTTTATGTAGCCTCTTAGGTGGAAAACTGGGAAGCTTGGGTGGGATTGGTAACAGGCTAAAAATGTGTTTGGGTTATAAATTTGTTTGTGTAAACACTTTTGTCAACATTTTTATCGATACACGGCGTGTCAATTGTGGTTACAAGATTTATATCATTTTAACAATTGTTTGAATTAAGTTATTTGGTGGCACGATTTATGCATTATAAGATACACTTTGGGTGACTTTTGACCCTTTTTTGTTTCAAGTCCGAGTCATTCTTGTTTTGCTTAAGTTATATTTCAATATTATCCGTTAGACCTGTTAGAGAGAGTCAATTGTGTTCAAATTTGCAATCTCTTCCGGTAATAGAAATAGAGGGGGCAATTTGTGCCCAAAATGAAAAAAAAAATGGGCTAATTTTGACCACTTTGTAAAAGATTTGGGCACATTTAGCCCCACCCTTTTTTTGAAATGGGCACATTTAGCCCGTTAAAAAGTTAAATGGGCACAATGGGCACATATTTTCTCTCAATTAGAGAACATTATAATCATTTTTGAAGAAAAACTTATATATATAATATATTTAATTTTTTAAATATAAATGAGGTATTACGTTTAAGGAATTTATTTCGTCATTTTCGGTCTTTTATAAAGCGATTTGTATAACATGTGCCCGTTTAGCCCGTGCCCATTCTAGCCCGTGCCCGTGCCCGCCCATTTTGGCACCTCTAAATAGAAATTTTGGTGAAAGTATATCTTACTTCTCATCTTTTTTATCTCTCTATAGGTTCGGGCTCTTTCTGCTCTAACATCAGGAGCTTCTCCATTACGCCATTCGGGAGCACCCATTCCCGTGTATCAAACAAAATACTTTGAGCTTTTAGCACGCTACTACGTGATAAAGAGGCAGCATATTCTTTCAGCTTATATAATTCTTTACCTGTTTGCCTCCAATATTCACTCCAAACAACAAATGTTAAACCCTGCAACCTTAACAACCATACTCCAAAACATCAAATCCTTAAACCACTTAAAACAACTACATTGCATCATAATCACATCACCCTTAAACCAACATTTTCCTCAACCTTAAAAACCCAACAACCTTCAACTACAACACCATCATTAGAGCCTTTGCTAAAACCAAAAACCCAAACATGACCATAGAAATTTTTAAAAAAATGTTGTGTTTAGGTTTAGTACCTGATTATTTGACTTACCCGGTTTTACTTAAGGCTGCGTCGAGGTTAAGTGAGGTTCGCGTTGGGTTTTCGGTACATGGGAGAGTTTTGAAACATGGGTTGGAGTGTGATAGGTTTGTTAGGAATGGTTTGATTCATTTTGGGGGGTGTTTTAGGGAATTGGGGTATGCGCGTAAGGTGTTTGATGAAATGTTTGATAAGAATTTGGTGTCGTGGAATTCGATGTTGGATTGTTACTTGAAATGTAGGGAGTTGGAGTTGGCGAGGGAGGTTTTTGGGTTAATGCCGGAGAAGGACGTGGTGTCGTGGAGCTGTATGGTTGATGGGTGTGTGAAGTGTGGGGAGTATGGTGAGGCGTGGGAGGTTTTTAGGGAGATGTGTAGGAAGGGTGTGGAGGCGAATGAGGTGACGATGGTGAGTGCTTTGGGTGCTTGTGCGCATTTGGGTGAGGTTCGCGTTGGGTTTTCGGTACATGGGAGAGTTGTGAAACATGGGTTGGAGTGTGATAGGTTTGTTAGGAGTAGTTTGATTCATTTTGGGGGGTGTTTTAACGAATTGGGGTATGCGCGTAAGGTGTTTGATGAAATGTTTGATAAGAATTTGGTGTTGTGGAATTCGATGTTGGATTGCTACTTGAAATGTGGGGAGTTGGAGTTGGCGAGGGAGGTTTTTGGGTTGATGCCGGAGAAGGACGTGGTGTCGTGGAGCTGTGTGGTTGATGGGTGTGTCAAGTGTGGGGAGTATGGTGAGGCGTTGGAGGTTTTTAGGGAGATGTGTGGGAAGGGTGTGGAGGCGAATGAGGTGACGATGGTGAGTGTTTTGGGTGCTTGTGCGCATTTGGGTGCGCTTGAGCAAGGGGTGTTGATGCATAGGTATATTGTTGAGAAAAGGATTGGGTTTACTTTGGGGTTGAGGACGGCGCTTGTGGAGATGTATGCTAAATGTGGGGCGATAGATGATGCGTTAGTAGTGTTTCGTGAAGCTTGTAAGAAGGAAACGGATGTTTTGATCTGGACTGCTATGATTCGTGGGCTTGCTACACATGGGTTTTCTCGTGAAGCGCTTGATATGTTTACAGAGATGCAGAATACAGGGATTACCCCTGATGAGATTACATACATATGTATCCTTAGTGCTTGTGCTCATGGTGGTTTAGTTAAAGAAGCTTGTTACTATTTTAATTCTCTTGCCAAAAATAATATGTACCCAAAAACCGAACATTATACTTGTATGATCGATGTATTAGCACGATCGGGACAACTAACACAAGCATATAAGTTCTTATCTGATATGCCGATGGAACCAACGGCTTATATGTTGGGTGCACTTTTCAATGGCTGCATTAAGCATATGAATCTCGATCTTGCTGAAGTAGTGGGAAAAAAGCTTGTTGAATTAGACCCCGGTAATGATAGATATGTTGATTTATCAAATGTTTATGCGGTGATTGGAAGATGGGATGAAGCAAGAGCAATGAGAGAAACAATGGAGAAAAGAGGTGTGAAGAAATCGCCGGGATGGAGCTTTGTCGAAATTATCAACTCACAGGTTCATAGCTCATGATAAAACTCATCCTGACTCTGAACAGATATATAATTTATTGAATTTTATAGTGAAGCAATTGACTGATGTGTTGAATATTTTACCAAGTCAATTTAGTCTTATTTATATTTATTTATGTTTTACTTTTCAAAAAGGCTAGAGGAGTTACCTGTTGTTACCTAGTCTTATGGGTTGTCCTAGTTTCTAGCTTAGTAGAGTCATGGTAGTTGATGCTTTCCTATTTGTTCTGGTTTGTAAGCCTATAAAAGGCACTAGTTTGCATTGAATAATAAACACAGAAACAGCTCACTTGAGCACAAATCAAGTCGTCACTTTTTCATTATTATTCCTTTGTCAAGTTTCTTATATCAGATAGTTGTAGTTTGTTCAACATATATGAGCATCATATAGTTTATCACACAGATTAGCTAGTACAAACCAAATAGAAAGTATTGAACCAAAGGAAGTAGTATACCTTACTGATAATACTTTTGAAAATAGAACCAACAATAAGAATATGACTTGAAGGTCATTTGGGACAGCAATATAACCCAAAACGCAGCAGCAACAAAATCTATCTTAATCTCCATCTTCTTCGTGCCTGATTAATTGCAATAAACAACACAAATACTCAACTATCTTGTGTGTTATGTGTATGTTCTGTGTGTGGATATTTCATTGCCTTTTTATATCCCAACTGGTAGTTGTATTAAACGTCATCCTAAGGAAGAGTGGAGGCAGTTGCACCAAAGTAGCATCCATTTTCTCTTTTACTAGGTCTTTGACACACCAAGTCAACTATCTTGTACCTCATGTTATATACCATGTACAATAAGTTGATGCATCAACTAATTGCACCTCATGCTTTATGAGTAATAAACTTCCAAACTAATACTCACTATCCTAGATTTTGTGACACGCGTGCACCGACAGGACCATGCAATCTCCACCCTTGATCTCCTAGATTTTGTGACACGTGTCATATGTAGAATACCTTGTTCAGCACACCACTTGCTATCTCCCTGTTCATGAAATTTAAGAAGGCCTGAATAAGATAGCAGCCCATAAAATATGGGCTTAGTAACAAACCATTTCTGGACTCTGGAGTCTGGACCATTAACAACTGTTATGATCACTTTGTTGTTCTTTAATATGCCAAAACATTTATCAAACCAAATAAATTTAAACAGTCATGTGTTACATTGATTCACTAAATGTGATATGTTTCAAGTTCCCAATCCAGCTAAGCGTAAATAGTCATGATGTGATTTCGTCAACCTTCCAGAAAAAGGAAAAGACCGTAACCAGATTGTGTTTGTGTAACGATAGACTCAAACCTTGAGAATTAGTTGAATCAAAAGGTCGAAACCATGATTATCGGAGAAGATTGAAAAACCCAAAATTGATACGTATATTAGACCAAAAGATGGAAATAAATATGAGTGATACAACAAGGTTCAAGTTCAAACTTGCGACTCGTAACGTGTGATAAACCAAGTTGTCGTCCTATTAAGCTGTTGATTTTCTTGTTGTCGAGATCGTTGTGTTCACAATGAACTTGTTTCAACTCGACTCGGATAACAAAGATTAGATATGAAAACTTTAGAGTTGAAGGTACATAATACTTTTTGTAATAAATATCATATTTAAGACCCTAAAATAACTTTAAACCCCAATTATTACACCAATTGTCAATAATTTTAATTTTAATTTGTTTAAAGTTTCAAAGTTGGGTGGAGGACTTTTGGCACTATGCATCGAATAGACATATAATGAAAGTGACATTAAAAATTATTAGAGGTTATATGTCATTGATTGGAGACGTAAACGATTCTTAATAGAAGAGGAAACATCAAAATAGAATTGCGTATCGTATGCATATCATTTTCTTAATTTCTAGTGTGCACGTTTTGCGACCTCGACAACATCTATGTTCTTGCCTAAACATTTCTTTAGTAAGTTAGATTTGTTCATCCATATATAGAACTTGGATGTCCTCAAATTTCACCTAATTATTGGTAATTATTTTTTATTTTATGTGTATTCGACATTGTATTTATTTGATTTGCACAAAACGTCAACCTTCACTTCACCGTCATGTATGAAGGCTTGTGCCATTGTTTGACTACCGGCCACTAACGGTTCGGTATATGTCTCAACCCGGCCTTATACGTTTCTCGTCTTTTTTTTTAGAAAGGCAATATTTATTGAAGGAATCAAACAGAGAACAAAATACAAAGAAAATGGCATCCCACCTTCTTAACAAGAAAATTAAAAAGGATAGGACCCAAAGGAAAAAATTGCACCACAATGTGCAACTACGAACCAAAAAAAAAAAAGAGGACAAAGAACCAAAAAAAAAAAAGAGGACAAGGGTGGTGATATCCTGACACCCTCATAGGGGGTGTTTGCAATGATTGGGTGCGTCGGACGGTTGTACTGTCTGCTTTACGGTTTGTACATTTTGACTAATATAGGTAGGTCTCATTTTTTAAAGGGTGTTAGGATAGTATGACCCAAAGGACAATTGACTAGACTAGACATAAACAAGACAACTTCCCAACATTCCATGGACCACTAGCAATAACCAATGACCATAAAGGACATAGAGTGGGGCCAAACAATAGTGACACAATTAGATAGTACATAGACATTAAACTTAACCATACCAAACACTTGCAGCAGCCACAACCAATACTAGCAGCATGTTTGCAGCAGACTAACTGAACTAAGCTGTAACACATGCATGTTTGTAGCAGACACTGAGACTCAATCCCAACTTATATCAGTAGGCATATTTGCAGCAGACAATGAAACTCAACCACAACTTATAAACTTATGGTAGTCGAATCTTAAGAGGTTCCCAAAGCCATTGTTGCCAATATATCTTTTTATATTTGTTTGATCTTCTCACAATCTATTCGTAGCTTTTAAGTTGAATCTCTTGAACAATTTTATTTGTACTTGAAACTTTTTTACCAAACACACGAGCATTTCGTTCTTTCCAAATGAAGTACCCGGTTGACCATATAACCGCTTGCCAAACGCGAGCGAGGTAGGCGGGCACATTAACATTTCCGTTTGATGAGAAGAATTCATCAATAGAGAAAACATTAATGCCACCCACCTTCCACCAAGAAAAAATCTTTTCCCACACTCTAGTAGCTAGATCACTTTCTTGAAAATTCAAAAAAAAAATGTCGCTAATTGCTTTCCTCACCAATTTATTTTGCTACATATTTGAAGACGGAAAGAGTACTCAATAATAAAAATGTTTGAGTTTAATCCGACGGGGTTTCTTTATATACGTTATTCGATGAGTATGAAGTTTTTAAATGCATGTAGTCTAATAATAATATCCCGTGATCTTTTCCGACCATTTTCACGATCAACCTCAAATATTTTTACCTTGAGTTTTGAAATTTAGAATTCTCATGAAGACAATATATACCTTACCTCAAAACCATCTTTTACTATCTATAATTGTGATCACTAGTCACTATTAATACTATAACTAAGGTCATATTAAAGTTCTTAAAAATGTTACAATATCTATATCTTCTCTTTTGTTTAAGTTTTTCGTTTCATTATCCTTAAAATGACTTGCATCCGAACTTAAATGTAGGGCTGAGCAAAACCGACCGAATCCCGATAAATACCGATCGTCCCGAAACCGAACCAAGCATAGTCGGGTCGGTACTCGGTTTGGGTTTTCAACTTTTTCGGGTTTCGGGTCGGGACATGTCGGGTCGGGACGGGCCAAAAACCGAGAAAAGACAAGCAAAACCGACCGAACCAACCGACACAAACCGACCTATACTCGGGTCGGGATTCGGTTATGGTTTTCGAGCTTGTCGGTTTCGGGATGGGTCGGAATCAGGTCAGGACAGGTCGATTTTGGCCCGATGCTCACCCCTACTTAAATGTGTGAAATTGCGATCATTATTTCAGTTTTGTTAATTTTCTCTTTTTCGTCCATTTACTTTTCGCCTTTTTAATTCCTATTAACAAACTTTCTTCATTTTTCCATTTTTGGGTGAACAACTTTGTCTTTCTTGACCTAAAGTTAGAAATTTGAGCGTGAGCATTCACAACCATGTTCGTACATTATGTCATGATCTTTTTCCTACTTCCATCACTTATAATATTGATATTGATATTGATCAGAAGATCCAATTGAGATACATATGAAAGGTTGTAAGTGAACAACCTTGAAACTACATTGAAACAACATCACATCCTTTGAACTAACTTGAACTACAACACGCCTTTGCATTACATTGAACAACCACCATATGAAAAATACTTGAACCCTTTGAGTGAGTGAAAATAACAGCTTAATATACAAATTTTACATGACATGTGACATGTCACTTCACATAAAACAATAAAATCTTACCACATTTCAAGTACGTCATAAAAGTAATTAGCATATTTTAGGTAGATCGATAAATTCCGAGTTTTAACAAGTACGGAACAATGTTTTACTCTTTCTTTCCTTAACTACAAGCATTTGTGGATGGATCGATTTGGTGATTCGTGTTCTTTGAAGTGGTTTTTTCCCATTGGTTTTCTTGTTAAAGTATATTACTAGTTATGTTCGTTCTGTGGCATGTCACAAACGAACTTGAGGTTAGTGGATGTTCAAGCTTTGTCTTGAGGTTAATGTTGCTTTTCTGTCATATTCCATTGTACTCATTTGTATTGCTGTGATTAATATATTTTACCAGGGTAAATTACCATTTACCCAAAAAAAAAAAAAAACGTTCACTAATTCACAAGCGAAAGTTACTAAAATTTTACATGCTTAATCTTTTTGAAACAAATTATATACTTCGTAGATAAATCTACTCCTTTTGCCTCATAATAAATATTCACTTTTAAAATGTATAAAGTTTTAGAAAATTCATTAACTATATTTTTCACCCATCAATTATCAATTTCTCCTATCTCTTTCACATTTGTTGAATACGAGTATGAGATTAACACTTATTTTAAGAAATCTTAAATAAGCAATATAAACATTAATTATGAGACAAAAAAGGTAAATATTTTTAGTTATCGTCATGGTTTTACTTCTACATCTAAATCTTAGACCAAGTGTAATCGTCTGTCTCTATCGGTCATCAACTTGAGACGCGTCTCACCAATTACTCCACTCACTTGAGACGCGTCATCAACCCCGAAAAAGCACAAATCGGTCGAAAATTCGACCGAGTTGTTGAAGACTTGTGTGAGTGATTTAATTTGTATAAGCGGGGTATATTTTAGTGGTGTTTTCGATCTCTTTGTTACACTTAATTGATAATGAAGTTATTGTGAAAAAAGAAAAATCATGTGACAGTGTTATGTTCGATTTTTTTTTTAGAACGGCACCACACTTGAAATCCGACCCCCGAGTTAAACCATCCAAACGGGCAGGCCCCGGTACCCGAACCACTAGAAGAGACCCGCGAAAGAAAAACCCCTATAACTCACGGCTTCGCACTAAAAGGAAAAGCTGAATTTTTTGTCTCTTGCAAGACTTGAACCATGGATAAAACCTCCCCAAAGCTCCAAAAGGAGTCCAAGTGGTCAACTGAGCTAAGCCATTTAGTTACAGTGTTATGTTCGATACTCTGAGAGTCACCATTACACTTAACCTTATACGAAAGGGTTGTGTTATACAAACCCTTCTTATATTGTCATATCAGAAAGGTTTGGTTAAAACGTATAACCCGTGATGTAAACCGTAAAAACGGACGTTGCATGTACATGAACGTCAAACACAGTGGTCGTACAAATGAGTGTTCTCAAAAGTTGATTGATTGATTACGTACTCCAAACTGATGCCGTTACGTCTGACCACGTGTCACTATCCGCAATTGCCTATTTGACACGCGTTTACAAGCGTGTACCACAGGACCATGCAATCTCCACCCTTGATCTCCTAGATTTTGTGACACGTGTCATATGTAGAATACTTGGTTACTAGCGCAGGTTACGCACTACCTTGTTCAGCACACCACTTGCTAACACCCTGTTCATCAAATTATTGACCAATTAACATTGTCAAATTTGAAAGGCAAAAAATCATTTAAAGTCATTTTCACAAAAAATAATAGAAAGAAAGAAAGAAAGGTGTGTGTGTAATAATCGGTCAATATTTAGACCGATAGTTTTTTTTTTTTTGCTCGACCAACATTTGATCAACTCTCCACAGTGGGCATGACCGATTTCAATACCGGTCACCCTAAGGAGCATGACCGATTTCAATACCGGTCACCCCAAGGAATCGACCGATGTTTTCAGGGCCACTGTGCCTAGCCTTAGTAAATAGTAACAACTGAATTATAGGGTACTAGAGTGCGGGGTTAAATTTTGTTTACTGATTCATATTAGTTTGTAGAAGATGATAACTTGTGAATGGTGATCTTTTTTATTTGCAACCTTTAACTCGACAATTTATTTTGATATGTAGCATCATTGTATTGTTAGATTTTTATTTTTATTTTTTTTTTCTTTTTTTTTTTCCTTTTAGAACGGCAACTTTTTATAACCTACACCACTTATGTCACAAATTCTATCTCACATGTCATTAAAGAGGTTCGAACCCACAACCTCTAGGTTAATGGGTCACTCATATACCCCACGACCAAGAGGGTTATATTGTTAAACAAATAGTTAGGCATGAAAATTAAGAAAGGAACATCATAACCGAAAAAATATTATAAGTTTCTCAAAGTATAATATCATTTCTGATGGATTATGTGATAAGTTTTAATACAGAAAGGAAATGTTCGAAACATTCCTACATATTATATATCTCTTTTTCTAATGTATATAGTCACACATGTTGTCCGGGTTTGATATTATAGTCGAATATCACAACCTCAATCATATGCTATATTTTACTCGATCAAATTTTAATAAGTTGGAAGAGGTCTTCAGAATATTTTTTGTTTATTGAATTAACTATAGAGACAGGTTCACCGAAAATTTAAAGAAATTACATTTTGGTTTTGTATATATAAAATTATTATCTGAGTTTGATACACAATACATGTTAATTTCATCTTCACCAATCTCACTTAACACACTAATTAACAAGAGCTTTGAGTTCACTTCTATATTATAATCATAACAATTTAAACAAATCACTAATGATTAGCCAGGTGCAAACAAACTTGAAGTGGCCACGCCAACCTCCTGAAAAGGGAGGACTTTACATGGTTTGAGTCTGTGTGACGGTAGATTCAAACTCCGTGAATTAGTCGGCCAAAAGGTCGGAAAACATAGTTAACAAAAAAATTAATGACTAGCTAAATCTTTTATATAATAAAACAAAACCCCAAGTGGGACTTTTATATTTCAAAAAAATCAAATCATTCCTTATTTGGTAATATTTTTTTTAATTAGATTTTTATTTTTAGATGTAGAATTATAATAATAACTAAATATTTCTCGATTTGGCCTAACAATTTAAAGAAAAACGTTTTTGTATAAAAAAGGGAAAATACACATGGGCCTCTTTGTTATTTTTCATAATTGCAGGCTAAAAATATAATTTAAGAAAACACGGACTCCAGTATCATCATACGATGCTGAAACAACCCCATTCCTAAATTCCCTTATCGGTTTGTGGGTGTAAACACTACGATCCCAGAATCCTAAATCATTTTAAAAGCTATCAATTACCAGTTCAGGTTTGTTATGTTTTTAATTTTGTTAATTCATTAATTTAGTCGAAAGAATATTAAACTAGGTTATGATTTAGTACATTCTTTGCTCATGGATTCAATATGTTCATCAGTTATAACTTATTTTTTCCCTGCAAACGTATTTATGACTTTGTTTTTCTTACAAAGTGTTTTTAATGATGCATTAAGAACTTCTACGGGTAGTGTTTAACGTTGTGCTCTAACACATCGGCGTTTTTTATTTTGACATATTGAGGGTCCAACACAAATCGAACCCATTCTGTGATGGTGCTCGGTTTGAACTACGGCTGCAATTTCAATAAAGGTTCGATTAAGAGCATGGTTATAAATTAATTTTTATAGATATACGAATTATAATATTTTTTGTTATTGCATCAGGCACCCCTTAAGTCGTGTTGCTTACCAATCATGTCATGTGTTTCAAGTTGAGCAGGTGTGTGTTTGTTCTTCTTCATAGTGTTTCTTTATTGTTGTAGGGGAAATATGGTTGATGCCTTTAGACTTCACATAATGCAAAGAAGAAGTACTTTGAAATATTTGATGAATTAAAGCTTCTCCAAGCACGTCCTGACATGAATTAGCAGGTCAGCTTTATTTACAAGAATCACTCATTTGCTTTTATTATATTTAAACTTATAGTTGCCGAAAAATATGAAAGTATTGATTATTTATAATCGAGGTTTGATTTGATGGTTTTAAATGATTGGTTATTTATCTAATTGTTTGAGAGACAAATAAAATGCTACTTAAAGAAAGTGATGAACAAATAATTTGTTCTTTAGATTTTTGACGAATTTTCTTATTCCTTTTTTAAATTTACTTGGCTTTGGGTTGGCAAAATAGATGCCTCATTCTTTTAATTTTCAATAACTAAATCTCATTACTAAATAAAATGTTATCTCTGTTTAGTGTAGATTATTTGCTTGAACGCTGCAAAAAAAGAACCATGTATTGATTAAAGGGTGAACCAGCTCGAAAGATGGAGTTTATTGGAACTCATTATGTGTTTTGTGTTTCTTTTGTACAGGTTGTATGCACCCAACATCTTGACATGGACATTATAGTAACAATCAATCAACTCCAAGCTATTCTTGAGTTGTGGGAAATGCAGACAATGCCGCCGTTCATAGCCCCGACCACCAACAGCAACATTTCCTGCTTTCTCATCTCAGGAGAATAGCATTACTGCTATCAGAATGGATGATTCCATGATTCAGATCTATAACCTTCGTGTGGATGAGGTACATTATATTGATTATGACAAGTTTTTAATAAAGGTGGCAATGACCCATTTTATATGGGTTGATTTGGGTTTTATTTTTAGGAAATCTCTGACAAGTTTCAAACAGGTAAAAAAAGCTTACAAAATAAATGAGTCAAAGGGCCAATCAGGTTCTAAGTCGACCAAACTTAAGTTATTTTTTTTTTAATTTATAAGACCTCCCTAAATCACTTTATTCAGAAATTCAAATATTATTTCGGGCCAACCCAACCCACCGTGTACCAAATATGACCCGTTTTGACCCGTTACACCACCATTTTGCCACCTCCAGAGTATTTTCATTAGAGCTATGACATAATGTTTGTTTTTGAAAGAAAGTTTATAATAGACACTAACATTGTACTAAGAAAAATCAATGTTTTAATCTTGCTAAATTAATGTGATTTTGTGTTAACGAGAATGGCGCCGGCCGCCGCGTTGCGGGCGGGCCTCTTTTTTTTGCCGTTGTTCAGTAACATCCAAACACTCAAAACTACTTATCTACTTAAAAAACACTATACGCAAATTAGCACTTAAACTAATAAGCTCTCGATAAAATGTGAAAAGAAACGGATAAAATGGCACATAATGAAAAGACCAACATACCGGATCTTTGAGCACAGGAACTTATCGTCAAGTAATAAACGCTTCGTCCATGATGGTTTGCCTTCTTGAGGTGCAGACAATTCTTCTTTTCTTTGGGCAAGTGTAGATTCCAGTGAGTACAATGTCGTCAATCCCAGATTATTTTCTTCAACCTTAACAAAACAAACTGAAATTAACATAAAATTTGTAAAAAAGATCATGATTACATAGCGCTTGCAGGTAAGAAAAGGGACACCTCTGCTTTATTTAGTGAATGGCAATTTCGACCCACCTAATGTCTATTTCTGATGCATACAACCTCCAATTTCGTCTTCCACAAAAATTTGATTATTATTATAACAGTCTGTTTTTTAATCAAAATAATCTATATAGAAATAATAATAATGGTAAAATAAATAATTGCAGGTCAACCAAATCCAACGAGACCCTTTACGACATGTACTAAAGAAATGACCGATTTCCACCTAACCCGTAGTGACATATTGCCCAATCTGCCCAATTTTCTCTTCTTACCACCTCTAATTTAATATATTTGTTTCTAATAATACTTCAACACAACAACACATTGTAAACCTTTTAATACAAAAACCTATAGATCACAACTTAAACTTATAGGTTATGTGGGTTCATGCATATATGAAACCATTTATAATAGCTAGGGATCGGAACCTGAGTTCATTGCATCTGGTTTTTAAATTGCTTAATCGGCACTTCCTATCGTGGTTGCTGGTACTTTGACATAGCAGACATCCCTGCAAATTTAATACAGAGGTAAACCGTAAACAAACCATTGAACAAAAAATTAATAAACAAAGCAACTATGAGTTGCAAACGAATGTAGTACCTGATGAGACAAAGCCACATGGACTAAGGCTGGTCATCGAAGGCTATTCGTATGCCAATGATGGGTTACTTATTTGCTCTACATTTCAGGAGCTGGTTCATAAATATGTAAATCATTACTATATTGATAAACATGTTATCTTTTATGACACCGAACTTCAATCATGGTATTGTGAATCAGTAAAACTTACCGAGATAGTGACCATTCTGATATGGACTTCATCAGCACAACATATTGCACTTAATCAATTTTTTGAATTTGAAACCTGGAAAAATGCAATCACTTAAGATCTTTGAATGATCAGCTTTATAAAGCCTTGAATGTATATTTTGAGGCTAATAAATCATAAAGAAACAGTCTTTAATCTTTTATGTCAAATCAATAATTCAGTTTAATTTTGTGTATTCGACATACCCAGTTCAAAAAAGCCTATATTAATACACCCCAAAAAAACCCTAAGATATACAAAACCCTTAAACAATATCACACTATAAACCATAAATTCAACATAAAGTATATATAAACAAACCTGCAAAGAAGATGGGTTTGTTTCTTCATGCGGCTTCATCCTCGACAAAATTAGTAACAACCCCTTTCTTTTTCCCCATCTTGAAATCCTTACGAAGCTTCCATCTGGATGGCTCTAGAGTTTGAAGCTGCCATCTCGAAAGATGATGTGAGGTTGAGAAACATGTAAAAAAAGATGGCGGTGGCGCAGATTCCCACGGCGGCGGCACTGGATTCCAGCGACAGCAGTTGCATCAACATCAAAACTAAAAAATATTGTAACTAATGTTACAAGAACTCAAATATGTAAAAATAATATACATATCTATAAAAGACTATCTACCAAACTCAGCAAATATATAGACAACAAAAGAACTTCAAAAATACCTAAACAATTGGCAGGTGGTTTCTGTTATGGTGCTTCATTTTGCATTTTATATTTCTAAATGCTATATATTGCCACTGTAACAAGTATTACACTTGATTCATCTTGATCCATCAATTCTTATTGTTATGCAAAATTGATACTAACGCATTCATCTCATGTACTCTTAAATTAAGTGTATTTAATATCATGGCCTTTTAAATAATTAATATTTTTAAAAGTACGTAGTTTCATGGGCTAGATCTTAGATTATTTTTTTGCAACTGAAAACAATTTCCAGTGAAAAACGTTACTATGTACAGGTTCAAATGTCATTTAATGTAGAACGCGGAAAGAAATTTTGGAAATTGTTGCTGGAGAGAAATAGATGCATTTGAAGACAACTAGAAGGGTACCCGCATTATTACTTAGTATTCGGTGTAAATAGATATTAAATATAGACATAAAGAGGCGCCAAAGAATGCTTCTGTCTGAATTTTAGGGGGACTATTCTTTATAGCAAAAGACTGTAAAACACACGGATGTAGAAACAACCAAAATCAATCTACCAGTTATGTTGCATTAACTACTTATAAGCTTTTAAATATCAGAATATTAGGTAAGCAAATTACGGTTTTCGTGTAATGTATTTAGTATTCTATGTCAAAGTACTTTGTAAAATACTTCGTAATATTTAGTTTCATTGCCATTCTAATATTTTGCTTTTGTATTTGAATCATCTTTAGGTTGTGCGATGACCGTGGGTGTTCTTGCTGCAAATGGTAAGCATATGCAAAATGTAGGGGTAGAAATGGGGCCTGAAAGCGGGATGAAAGGAAGGTGTTTTGGTGCTGAAATGGGGATGAAAGTAGGGGATTTTGGCGCTCAAATTGCGGCTAAAAAGCGTGGCTGTGTCTGCTGAAATGTATTTGTTTGGTAGCTGAAATGGGGGCTGCAGCGGGTGGGTTTGGTTGTTGAGGTAAAAGTATGATTGAAAGTATAGTGTTTTTTTTTTTTTTTTTTTTTTTTTTTTTTTTTTTTTTTTTTTTTTTTTTTTAACATATGTACATTACTGAACAACAAAATCAAATTTGTAATGCATTTGGATCATGATAATTGCCGGTCATTTGCAGAAGATAATGAAGAGATTTTGCAATCGTTCTGAAAAACGGGGAAATCAATAATTTTGTATTCAAACATCCCGCCACGAAGCGCGGGGCTTAAAAGCTCGTGACGTTCAAATTGGGGGTGTTTGGATTATGTTGTTAGAGTGCTTGTCAGATTATTGTGTTTGCAAAACTAAAATAATAAAAAAATGATGTTTGGAAAATGATTTACTAGTACTAAACGTGATTATCTATGTTCTAGGAAAATTTAGTTTTGAAAATCATGCTTTATGAAACGCAGTATTGCAAACGAATAAACTTACTAAACGGTGTTTGGAAATAACAAACACCTATAAAACCCTATAAAATGTTATAATAGTTGAATTAACATAATAACATCGTAAACCGACCATCAATATTCCAACATAAGATTAAACTATTGGTTTACCTAAATTATCGATGTAAGAACATAACAAACGGTAAGTAAATTTGGTTTATAAAGTTTTGTGATTAAACCTTTTATAAAATATACATACGACTCCTTACTACGTCAGTCAAGAATAATTAAAATCCAAAATTAAGAACCATAAATAAAACAAAAAAAATTATTCATTTTTTAATAGATAAAATTACATTTTTCATAAAATTAGAGAAAACCCCGTGCGTGCACGGGTATTATAACTAGTATATAAAACGGTGAAAATATGTGGTAACACGTCTTATATATTGTTATATAACTAAAGTTAAATATTATAAAAAAAAAAAAAAAAAAAAAAAAGTAGCGTTTATTTATTATTGGATGGAAATTGTCATGAAGAATCTAAAGGCTGCTTACTAATTATACACTTGCTACTATCAGTATTAGTTAATATTATCTTTAAACATCATCATTATAACACGAAAGGCACATCATAATATGGGGCAAGTTCATAGGGAGTTAGGGACATAGAGAAGGTTTCCGATCATTGCACGTATCAATGGGTTGTACGATGTATATCGCGGGTTGTACGATTTGACCAAACCCTTCTGACGTGACAACATAGGAAAGGTTTGTTACATCAATGAGGTTTGGTCAAATCGTACAACCTGCAATACACATCGTACAAATCGATGATACGTGTAATGATTGGTCTCCCTTCCACTTGCCCCTTTAAATTTTTCAAGGAATAAGTCCCCCTTAATTTATCCATATCTTAAAAGCTGACATGTACTTATCATTAACACATACTTTCATTAGGATAATCTATATTTCTATGTAATAGTATCTGTGTAGGTTTTATTGAACTTTCGATAATCTATATTTTTATGGGCCCATCTTATCCTAACCCCCTTAGGGGGTGTTGACTTTTTTCTCTGCTGCCATCGCTTGTACTGTCTGCTTTGTCGAGTTGTACATTTCACCAAAAGTAGCCGGCCTCCACATAATAAAGGGTTCCTATAATAGAGGCCATTTTTATGTAAGAAAGTTGGTTATTTTTCTTTATTTGTTTGAATCAAAGCTTAATAATGCTATTTCAAATCTTTACACATACATGCATATAGATGAAACATAAAATATGCAAGTCACACAATGAAACATAAAATATGCAAGTCACTCACACAAAGTACAGTTGTTATCGAACACGTATTAATATATTGTCAAGTAAATACACATAAACGTAAACACATTCATAAAAATAAATATATTTTAAATCCATCCGCACAACAAATATAAATTTCTCAAAATAAGACATGTAAACGGATCACTAGTACGAGTGTGCAACATTTATTGTTGTTCATTAATTTGTCGACACATATAAAATTTATATTTACGGATCTTGTATTGTTATTCACTTATTCATTTGTCGACACATAAAAGTTATATTTACTGTTCAATTGTCGACACGCATAAAAAAAGTTTGCCTATTCAAAAGGTATCCGATACCTTTTACAAAATGTTTATACTTCAAATCTTATTAAATATGCATGTGAAAGTTGTAAGAAAAATATTCAAAACATTTACTTAAGCTACCGGTCGTTACGGTATTTTTTTTTCGCTTAACGATTAACGGTTTAAAAGATATTAATATTTGAAAAAAATAAAAAATGAAAGTGGGTTTTTTAAATTGTTTGGATTAATCTTATCCATTAGATCAAATAAAGATGCAGGGTGGAGATTAGTCCTTTCATATGTAAAAAAAGTTTGGTCCTCAAATGATCTTAAATCCTTAGATTAATCCCCACCACTAGATCAAACTAAATGGACAGTGAGATTTTGTCCCCCAGTAAGCATCAAAATAAGAGTAAGCAAATGAACTTTTCTCTCATAACGAACTATTTAAAAGATAGAAGCTAAATGTAGCGGAGCGAAGGTATTGTTTCCCTCGTTGTCGAACAAATGGTAATAATTGTTCTAAATTTATGTTTCGATATGCCATTAGTAGATCCTCCTTGTGCAAGTTATCTTTTACTTTTTCTCCGTTTGGATGTTGAAAATTTAGTAACTTTAAACTTTAGTAGCGTGCATATTACGTTTAAATTATAATTCGTGTGTAAAAACTATTTAGAAGATATCGTGATCATAAATAATCACTATGGACTATAGCTTAGTATTTACCCGGTCCAAGTCTCCTCCCAGTGGCTTATACTCCATGACTCGGGTCAGTTTATTCACACTATTGGAAAAAATAAGCTTGACTATTAGTTGAACTATTGCTATATATGTATTGGTGTAGAACCATTCATTAATTATTATATCTCATTAATTTGGGCAATCTCGAAAGAAAAAGATGGTAAACAAGATGTGTGTGTTTGTTCTAATCTTTTTTTCCTTCTTCTTACTCGTTTTATCATGTAAGTACAAACATACATGTTAATTAGTATGTTACATACATCAAGCTAGCAACCTTTACTTATAACTAACATTTTTATGTGTCAAATAGACGAGCCTCACCCTCCACAAAATCGAGGAGTATACGGGAATCCAACTCGTCATGCACCAAAGTATGTAGGTTCACCACCAAAGCATGCAGGTTCACCACGACCACCTACAACTTTATCCGTCGGATCTCTACAACCAGGTATTCCAGCCTGTGGTACCAAATGTGGTGGCCCTCACTACAGTGTTAGCCGTCACTACTGTAATGCCGGCATACATGGCAGATGTTAAAATCCTGGTTCCAGAAATTGTACAACTTACGACTCTAGACGTAGAAACTTTTTTTTTTTTTTTTTGTTTTTTTTTTTTTGTGTCTCATGTTGCAATCAATTGTAAACGAATAAATTATGAGAAACAATGATAAATGAAAGAGAGAATTCATCTTATAAATCGTTCAAACAATATGATAAGCGAAAATTAGTGTGTTATCCTTTTACACGAGGGTCTGTTTTGCAGAGCCCAAGATTTTTCCACTTTTCATATTTACCTAAGCATCTCGCGTATGCTTTTACCCGTGCGTTCCCGAGATGACGTGGCACCATTTTATTGGTCGAAGGAAAAAAAAATAAAAAAATCTCGCGTATAGGAATACCCGTGGCTACCCGAATTGAATGTTTTGACTTTTTAAAATTAAAAAACTTACAAAAATCACCCTTTAACTTTTTAATAATTACAACTTTTTTATATAACAAACTTTATTCGTCAAATATTTAGTAAATATCTATCGAATTCTTTAATGAAAAAAATATCGTTGCGAAGAGCTCTAAATTACGAACAAAACAAGCCCAATATTAACATGCTTTTGACGTACGTACGATTTTATAAAAAAATGTTGAAGTTTGATATAAATATATATATACTTTAAAAAAAAATAATAACTTTTAAAACACACTCTTAAACCACAGGGGCCAAAGACGTACAAAATTCTATAAAATAAGAATATCTTCTAGAAATAAAAACTAGACATGACTAGCCCTCGGTTGAAACGTACGAAATTCATAAACTTTTTATTTCGTACATTTACGTTTTATATTTTCTATGTAATGTTTTAATTTATGAATAAAAATTTTAATTTTATATAAAAAAAAAGTTAGCGTTTTTAGTTTTATGAATAAAAGGATACCGTTTTTAGTTTTAAATTTTACGTTTTTATTTCTAAAAGATATTCCTATTTTATAGAATTTTGTACGTCTTTGGCCCCTGTGGTTTAAGAGTGTGTTTTGAAAGTGTTTTTTTTTTTTTTTTTTTTTTTTTTTTTTTTTTTTTTTTTTTAGTATATATATTTATATCAAACTTCAACAACATTTTTTATAAAAAACGTACGTACATCAAAAGCATGTTAATATTGGGCTTGTTTTGTTCGTAATTTAGAGCTCTTCGCAACGATATTTTTTTCATTAAAGAATTCGATAGATATTTACTAAATATTTGACGAATAAAGTTTGTTATATAAAAAAGTTGTAATTATTAAAAAGTTAAAGGGTGGTTTTTGTAAGTTTTTTAATTTAAAAAAGTCAAAACATTCAATTCGGGTAGGCACGGGTATTTCTATACGAGAGATTTTTTTTTTCTTTTTTTTTTTCCGACCAATAAAATGGTGCCACATCATCTCGGGAACGCACGGGTAAAAGCATACGCGGGATGCTTGGGTAAATATGTAAAGTAGAAAAATCTTGGGCTCTGCAAGACAGACCCTTGTGTAAAAGGGTAACACAGTAAAGCATGCAGGATGGATTGATAAATTAACTACCTGAGCAATCATATCCGCTGTACAGATCGACTTTATATATCATGTAGGTGACCGGTGTAACAAGTAGTGTTGGAAAATGGTTTTTGTAAAATGATTTTTTTTTTTTTTTTACATATTTTGGACACTATTTAATATATGTATATGTTATATATATTTATATTTCTTGGTAGTTTTGCGTTCTCCTTGACGCGAGCTTCGCAACGAGCTAAAATGTGTCAAATATGGAGTTAATATGAATGAGATATCGTGTCTCAATGTGAGGCACTTGAAACACAAAAAATGTGAAAAGGGAGAGTATCCCACATCGTCCAAAACATGAAGTGGAAGCTTGTTTATAAGGAAATCTTGGTATTGGCTATCAAAATCTTTTAGTTGGTTTTACTACAACACCTACGTGCGCGCGTGCAGGGGGTGCAGATTTCAGGATTTCTAGGCCAAAATTGGTTCTCGCTTTTGAACTCATGCGAGAGCCCGCGCGACCTGCGGGACACGAATGCAGCTCCGAAAGTTCGCCTATGCGCGACCTGCGGGACACGAATGCAGCTCCGAAAGTTCGCCTATGCGCGAAACTTTTTGCTGCAGATTTCGTTTCCGTTTTTAATAAGTTTCCAGATTGTGTATCCTTTTATTTTTGGAACTGATTTAAACTTTGAGAATAAGTTATACATAATCGGTTTAAATAAAAGAAAGATATCGAAATCGGTTTATGTTTATCTGTTATTCTGTCTTGGTGAATAAGACAGGTTAACACTATAAATATAACCTACCCTCATTCGGTTTTAGACACAGAAAAACGACAGCTCCATAGCCACCGATTTCCTGCAGTCCTTTGATCAGAAATACGCAATATTTTCCGTGATCTTTCAGGCAAGTTAGTCACGTCCGGCTGTACATCAGCTTTGGCCGTTGTACCATGGGAAAAAGACGACGAATCTGTTTTAATGGAATCGAGTTAAACACGAGCCTCGTGCCACGACCTTTACTGCTTTATCTAATTTTCGTTCATAGTATTTGTCTTCTGCTTCTACCCCTTTCTGTCTACTATTTAATTTTCAGTTATTTACTATTAATTATATTCATTGTAATTTGATTTTATAATAAAAGTGTACACCGTTTCCCACAAGTAATACCAATCAATTCAGCCAATGACGCTACTCGATCCTATTAGCAACAACTTAACATACATAATAGCCAATGATATAATGCTACTCCTATGAATTGATGTTGAGCTATTGACCTTAATACATGTTTTTGGGGTTTTTGAATAGAACTAATAAATTTGATGAACCAACAAATGTCCATTTATAGTTTACCATCTATTACATAAAACACCTATATATAACATATCATTTTTCGTTCTTTATTAGGGAGTCCGGTTTAGTTGTGAAGCAACAATAATGGAGCTGAATAAAGACAGAGGGTGGTACTACACTTCATGCACTTTTTGCAACTTCAAAGCTACAAAAATCAGTGGAAACTATGAATGCAAACAACATGGACTTATACCAGCTCCTAACTACAGGTAATCAAATAACAAATAGACCACTTACTTTTTTCGCACTCACTTACCGACCTAATTCATGCATACAGATACAATTTCAGAGCAATTCTAACGGATGGCAGCGCAACAACACAATTTATATTCTTTACACCTAAGACAGATGAATTTGTTGGTGATTGTGCAAATTTGGTTGCATCAAATCAGAATAGAAGCAATTGTTGGGACAAAGCATACATTTCAATTTCATTACAATCCAAGTTGCAGACAAGGATCCGTCGAATTTGTGGTCGATGAAATATTTGGTAAAACAGGAATGACAAGATAAATTGAAGCACAACCTTCAGGTAAACATATCCATTTAACATCACAGTTCAATATACAAGTTATAAAGTTTTCAAATCTAAAAAACTAATGGCAAAACATCCTAATTTTTACATTACAGTTCCCGGAGCATCAACAACAGCTTTAGCTGTTATTGATACCATTCCAACAACAGCAAGCCTAACCATTATGGAACAACAACAGAAGACTATAGAGCAGGGAGAGTATCCAAAAGGTAATAAACTTTGACAATTAATATAACTTAGCATAACACATTAAATATGATCTAAAATAGTGAGTTAAATTTTTTTAATTACTATAGAAATGGCAATACCAACAGCAGCATACACCGGTATGCAGGACAGACCAACAACAAACATAGCATCGGGTAAAAACAACTATGTTCCAGCAATAACAGAAAACATTATTGAGGAACCAACGCAACAGAATCTAACAACAGAAGAAAAGCAACCAGATAATAAACTTTTCATACTTACCAAAGAACTAATCAAACTAAAAAATTAATCTTAAACCATAGGTTATTTATTTATTTTTAACTGTTACAGACATGGCGACACCACCAGCAACATACTCAGGAATGCAAACTAGATCCAAAACAGACATAAGCTCAAGTGCTGGTCAGAAAACAGCCAAACGACCACTCTTCACCGAAGAACCAACGGACAGTAAAAAAAAGAAGGCATAATATGCAAGGTGCACGCATACTGTTTTGCTACTTAACTGAAAACTTCTAAACTTTAGCCTACCAGTCATGGCTAATGACTTATGTACTCTTTTGCTACTTAACTACACACATCTAAAGTGCAGCCTAACAACGGTTACCGATGTAAGTAAGTATCACTACTAGAACTACTCATGGCCAAAGACATATGTAAATATCTGCAAGTACTAGCAACAATAATGTTAATGTAGGTTTGTGCATTGACCAGATGGTTCGCTCTATGTTTTGTATAACTACTATCAACATCCATGTAACCATAACATTCCTGTTCAATGGTAATCAAACCTATATTTGGTGCGATAATTATTTTGTAGTCGCATTTGTTACCACAGTAAAAACAAATATATGAAATACCAATATTGAATTGACACCCACAGCTACAATCATTCTGCAAATTCTTATATCAAATAACACATAAGTAACTTCAATCCCATTATTGACTAAAAAAAACCAAACGATATCAGCAAAATTGTTTGAATCACAATTACTTCAAATATGAAACAACAATTTAAAGAATCTTGAAACACAAAAGAAAATGCAAAAATTAGAATACCCTCATTTGAATTTCCGAATTTCTTTCAATACCCTCATATGCTTCTGATTTATGTACGAATTGACCTTTTAAAAGACGAATATTTGGCAAAATGATGAATACTAACCGTTGGAATAGAAACATTAATGGATCGAATTAAATCCCCCAGCCAAACGAATTGTCTCTGATGTTCTATTATCAAGTTTTGATAAAGAGAAAAAAAACCCGGTCTTAATGAAGAATATTTTTTACCGAATTTTATCATATACATTTTCAACACCTCTTTGTCTTTTGTATTGACCAAACATTTTTTATTTTAACCAATGTGAAAATAAAAAATATGACACATACCAAACTTGACACAAAAATATATAAATAAAAAATTTTAAAAATACGGCAAAAAAAAACCTCATGGATAAAAATAATTGCTTCTACTAAGCATAAACAAAACCACATCACAAGAAAAACATATACTAAAAAAATTTATCTTAATATAAAAAAACATAGTTTTCAGAGAAGTAATCGGCCACTAGACGACCATGAGCACCGTAACGATCTCAATCTTTCACGTTTCATGGAATTTGAGAAGTGGAAGTTTGAATAGGCATAACAACATCTTTTAAAAATTCTAGATCGATACTACTAACTTCCTCTTCCTAATCCGAGGATGTAAAAAAAATTGATTTGAATCTATTTGTTTGAGTTGAGAAGATTAGAGTATGTATATAAAGATTGGGTTTGAAATTGTGTATTAAAATAAAGAAGTAATAGGGTATTTATAAGGTAAGTTGAATCAAATTTTTTTAAAAAATTATTTATCTTAACTACATATAATGGAGCAATGGTCAAAGGTGGAAAAAGTGAAAAGTTGAAAGTCAAATGAAAGAGAAAAATACAAATGCTAAAACCTATTGCAGCAAGTCTCACACACGCGAAACCCTTTCATCTCAAACGCCACCACCGCCACTACTCCCACCACCACTCAAACGCATCAGAAACCAACGTACCACCGCTGTCATCCCAACACCACAGTAGCGATACCACCGAGAGGAACCATCAAGACCTACGATCATCAAAAGGGTTTTTCAAGTTTTGAGGTATTCTTTTGAGTTTTTAATTGATCTATAAGTTTTGAAGGTTTATTTTTATAGATCTATGTATATTAACAATTTTGGTATTTTTTTTTAGTGCCACCGCTTACCACCACTGTAGCCGCCTCTTTTTCGCAGGAAAAAGCCGCCGCCGCCGGGAAGGGTTGGTACCGACGAAACCCCACCACCAAATATTGAGGTATTTTTTGTTGAGCAATTTTATAATTTTTCCCCCCCTAACAGTACGTGATTTAATAGGTATATTTGAAGCTAAATTAGGGGTTGTTATGAGATTGTATATCGATTGTCGTTCCTTATTTGAGTAAGTTTTTCTGCTTATTGCATTGTTTTAGAGCCATTTTGCATTCATAAAACTTTATTAGTATAAATGGAGTGTTTTGATTAGCATCTAAAGTGACTATCTTCTTGAGCGTAAGTGCTTTTAGCGTTAAGTTAGCGAATAAGCAGGTTCATTTCTCTTAGATACAAAATACATAATTCCGAGATGCGTGGTTTTGCAACCTTACAACAGGTTTTACCTCTCGAGGGATCTCAAGAGGCTTACAACCCCACCAGGCAGTGTACCTGACCGATGTAGTATAGTGTAGTGGTAAGTACGGGGGATTGATCGTTCTCCACAAGGAATAGTGTTCGTTAGGTATGAAAGACTACTCTAATAGGTCTAAGGGTTGAGGAAGATTCTTTTTTATGTTTTTTATATTTTTATGAAAGCAAGTAAAATCTCGGTTTTGAAGGAGTGGGCGGAATTAGTTGCTAGTCAACTAACCCAAATTACTACAAATGCAAATAAAATAAATAACTGAAAATAAAATGTTGGTGAAAACTTATGTGTAGAGAAATGTGTTTACTTAGATTTCCTTACTCCCTAACTATCTTTTACCGGTTGATTAGTGTGTATTAGTCGCGTGGATGACGGGTGTATTCCTTAATACCAATCGTGGGGTGGCGTACGTACTTCCCCAACTCTACAAGCTCCTACTTCACTCCTATGTCGAGCCGGCTAGGAAGCTCCTAACATGGGATCACTAGAATTCGCTTGTGCATTAAATACAACCATAAAAACCTCTAGTACGCATTTGGTTCATGTTTCTTAAGACGTTCAAGCAAGTTACCTAATAGGAAGTTAGCCAGTTTTCTTAAGCCTAACATAGATAAACAATCATCCAATACAACTAATAACACACTAATAACCAATAATCAATAGCTAGGTTTCATTAGATCTAAGCAAACACAAGATAAATCTAGCCTAACATGTTAAACCAAAGACAAGAATAAGATAGAATCAAACAACACATAGACATATTGAATGATTAATGGATAACTTATCTTCAATGTAACATGGAAGATCTCAAGGCAAAAAGCCTTGAAAAAGATGCTAAAATCGTATTAGGGTTTTCTCCCAAAAATTCCACACTAAGTTCCCCCCCTTAATGACAAAAAATTGCAAAACTATATATAGATTTTTACACCTGACGGCGTCACCTTATGGAGTGTGACGCCGTCACCTCGCCGCTTCTAGGGTTCCCGGATGACCTTCTTGACGCCGTCCCTCTTTAGCTCTCCAAAATCCGTTCTGGCTTATCAAGGCTTGACGCCGTCAGACCTTGAACGTGACGCCGTCCCTCTTTGAATTAAGCCGTGACGCCCTTGATCAGGTTAAAGCGTGACGCCGTCAGAATTCACATGCAATTTTCACTGGCTTATCATGAGTAAATTTCACATCCACCTTTTCTTGCCAAGGCATGACGCCGTCTGGAGTAAATCCTGACGCCGTCAAAGGTAACTTTCAGCCGATTTTTGAGACTTTGTCTTTTTCTTCACTTTTATACTCCAAAAACGTCCAAAATGCCTCCTTTTCCAGATTTCTCCTCAAAAGTGCCTAAAATGACAAAAGGAACGATTTAGGGCAATATTTGATCAAATAAATACGATTTAGGGATTAAATCACCCCTTAAAAGCGGTACACTTTTCGCTTCATCAAATACCCTTACACTTGAGATTTGCTTGTCCTCAAGCAAATGCGCTTTTATTCTAATCAAAATACAAGTTAGGGGTCATTTAATGCAAACATAAAAGTAATTACAACAAATAATCGTTCCACTTCAATCATAATAAGCACGGAGATTATAAATTAGCACCTCACAAGTAGTGTTTAGATACTCACATCTCTCAAGTGTCATCAAAATAAATCTCATAAATGAAAACGGATAATATCTCTCACTACCTGTCATAGCAAATAGATTACCATAGGCTTGGGAAAGGATCGAAAACCTCCTCCACTAGGCGTAAGCACCTAAGATAAACTATCAAAGAGGGCTTTTACATGGGTTATAACGTTAGGTGTAGGGAAAAGGAAAACACGGTTTTGTTGGATAAAGGATATTTTACTGGTGGCGAGTTAAAGATCTTGATTAATTACATGTACTATACAATGTTGCTAAGCCAAGACTCGACTCGATCTTAAGCTAGAAACAAAATAACAAAATAACAAAAACATAAAAATAAACATAAAATGAAACAGGATGGTAGTCCGTATGTTTTTTCTACTTTTCTTTTTCTCATTTTTTTTTTTGTATTTTTCTTGATTTTTTTTTTTTTTTTTTTTTTTTTTTTTTTTTTTTTTTTGTGTGTGCATACACTCTTGCCCTACCATCCAAAATAATACATCATAGGGGCATTGCATTCCCCTTACACTTGAACTTTTACATAACTTTACAATTAACTAATCTAATGACTCGAATTAAGATAATCGAAAAACTTGGAGTACTTTTTAAAACATTTAGCACATATGGGGGTAATAAATGATGTTCTTCCCCATTACTCCGTTACACTAGTACTTTACCCATGAGTCCCAATCATCCCAAAACAATATGTACAAGGATATGACTCGACTTAGCAACCATGTAATCAATTAGATAATTAACTTGGGTTTAAACAAATGTTGTAACAATAATGCACTAAAAATGAATGCATACAAGGTAGGCTAAGGCGATTTGGGTGTACATTTAAGTGGGGTGTAAACAAATTCTTACTTTAAGTAAAATGCTTAAAGTTAGAAACGAAAAGATAGGCTCTGAGGGGTGTACTAGGGGTATCGTGTACTAAAAATGAGTACAACGCAAAGGGTGTGGGAGAATTACTTGACCAATGTAGCCAATGTAATTATAACAAAAACACAGGTGTAAAACAATGGGTTAATCCTAATGCCTCTTATCATGTAGTAAATCTAACTACACGAATGTAGTCTCACTTGTGGCCTCGGAATGGTCCTAACGCAAGTTCTAGAATCTAAGTGCTACCGGTACACACATCATAGCATAAATGCTTTTCCTACCAATTCTAGGGGTGAACCTCACATATTTGGGGGTGGAAAATTTTTTTAGTGGTACGGTTTTTGTGCTAGTCATATGACTCCTATCCGTGAGACGCTCATTAAGATCAAAGTTTCACTCCTATATGTTGTAAAAAATTTTAAATTTGGCACTAAAATTACCTTAACAAGTATTTCTCTCAGTTTTATTACACATCTACTATTAAACAAACAAAAATCAAGCGTAATAGCATTCTCTAAAATCGTACTTTTACCCTCCCCTTACACTTAAGATGAACATTGTCCCCAATGTTCAAATAACAAATATAAAAGCAAAAAGTAAAAGATTGAAATCAAATACTCCCCTGATTCGCTCGGTGGATAATGAAATAACACGGTTAGATCTTCTTCCAAAGTAATGTTGAAGCTCCATGACTAATGCATCGCCATAAGCTTGATTCAAAACATTTCCTTGTCCAAAATAACCTGTTAAACCTGAGAAAACAAACACGAAAACCTGCATAACATCGGCGGGATAAAATCTATATATAAGGATATAATGCTTGTGGAATGATAACTTTGCAGATTCCTGGAGATTATAAGTTGGAGATTTTAATAAAAACTTTTTATGAAAACAAAACTTTCAAAAATTTCTGAAAATTAAATCTGACGCCGTCAGGTTATAAACCCTGACGCCGTCATAAATGACCTGACAAAAATTCTCATGTTAAGTTTCCGGAAAATTTCTGGAAAAACCTTTACCTTACTTCCTGGAAATCCTGCAAAACATCATTATGACTCGATACAAGCATTTGACTCAAACAAATACTAATATGTATGTTCATTTATTATTATTATGATTCATGTTCATTTGTGTTCTAATAAACCGATTTAGATTTCCCTTACACTTAACTTTTGCAAAATACCTTTATATGTAGTTAAGACGAAGTTAAAAACAAAATAAAGCATTTTCACAATTTAGTTTTGAACATGAATCAATAAAAAAAATAAAAATTAAACACACATACGGAAACAAATAAAAACAAACAAACAAACAAATAAACACACAAAGCAAATAAAGATTGGGTTGCCTCCCAAGAAGCGCTTTTCTTTATTAACGAGTCTTGTAGCTAGACTCAAAGTCACGTACATTACGTGACTCCATCATCGGTCACGGTTCCTAGGCCATTTTCATTCCCGGTTTTATATTCCGTTCCTAATTTCAAACAATCCTTGTAGAAACCGAATATCCTTTCCATAACATAGTCTACTCCTTTATTTCTATCCTCACCATTCCTATAGTAGACCGCTTGCTTGAGCTCCTTCTCAACATTTGACAAGTGTTGGAATTGTTCTATCTTATATGGCATTTGGTAGTTTACTTCATCGGTCTCATCCTTAAATCTAACTATCCCTAAGGAAGGTTCATAAGTCATTCTAGAGACCTCAACAAATGGTTTTCCAAAAACCACTTGAGTTAAGGACGCATCGACTATTGGGCGGATATCTTCTACAATTACAAAGTCGGTGACATAGGTGAAGTTTCCTACATAAACCGGTAATCCCTTAACTCTTCCCGTGAAGTTACTCATCCAACCCTTGTCAGGGAGCATCCTATACCCAAGTTGATTTTTCATTATCAAGTTGTAGTGGGCTCTAGTCATGATGTTTATGGGTGATCTAAGGTCGATGTAGGCTTTCCACACATGCAAATGTCCGATGTTGCATGGTATGTTGAGATTAGAAGGGTCGCCTATTTCAATGATTGGTCTACCTAGGAAGTATGGTGTCTCGGGGTCATCGAATAAGTTTGTATGATATACGCGCTCTTCCTTAGTGGGTAGCCTATTGAAGTAGTCCTCATCATCATCTACTTCTTCAATCTCATTTGTCCTAACTTCCTTATCAACCTCGAATTTCTTATCCTCATCCTTAGGTTCACTATTATCCTCATTTCTATCAATTGGTTTGATAGTGACAATGTTGAGGAAGTGGACGTGTTTGGATGAAGAGGGGTCCTTTACTTGGGGTCCGCTATTTGTGTTCCTAGCGTCCTTATGTGGAGGTGATAGCACTTGGTTATTGAGGGCTTTCAACAAGTTGTCAATTTTGTTGGTCATCTCTGTTTGTTGCTGATTGAATTCGGATTCGAATCTAGCTATCCGAGCTTCTTGAGATGCCATAAATTGAGACATCAATCCTTCAAAGTTATTGGTACTACCATTGCCGGAAGGATTGTTGTTGAAAGTACGGTTCGAGTTGGAACCGCTTGATTGGAAACGATTAGGTGGGTTGGAAGAATTGGTTTGTTGTGCGTTTTGGTTTTGTTTCCACCTAAGGTTCGGGTGATTTTTCCATGAGGGGTTGTATGTATCACCGTAATGGTTTGGCTCGGGTTTGAAAGTGTACCACTTGTCTCCCGCTCCGTCGGTACGCGAGGATGCGTAGTCCACAAAAGCTTGTTCGGGGAGTTCCATGCAATCACGAGTGTCGTGGGGACCACTACATAATTCACATGAAGAAGTGATTTTGTTCACTTGGCTTGAAAGTTTAGGAGCCTCGTAGGATTTCATGAGAAACTTGACTTGGTCTTCAAGTTCTATGATCCTACGGTCGGAAGTGCTTGAATTGTTCGAAGGCAAAGATATTGCCTTGACCGTTTTATTCAAATCACAGGGATCACTCCAACTTTCGTTGTCATAAAGAGCAAGATCCTCTAGGAGAGCCCATGATTGTTCCGCACATAGATCACGAAGCTTGCCACCGGCCGATTGGTCAATGGTTTGCCTTGTGGAGAGATTGATATGGTCATAGAAGATTTGGACTTGGAGCCAAAGTTCTATGCCATGGTGAGGGACTTTTTGGAGTAAGTCTTTGAATCGAGTCCATGCCTCGTAGAGAGTTTCGCCTTGACGTTGTTGGAACATCAAGATATCATTCCTTAGCTTGGTAGTTCTTCCCGGTGGGAAAAACTGAGCAAGGAAACGAGTAGTGAGATCATCCCAAGAGGTAATGGATCCTGCGGGTTGACGTTCTAGCCACTGACTAGCTTGATCCCGCAGAGAGAATTGAAAGAGACGCAATCGGGTCGTCTCTCGAGTGGCAACATCAAGGTCTATAGAATCAACGATTTTAAGAAAGTCCTTGAGGTGTTGATTAGGATCTTCAGAACGAAGTCCATGGAATGCGCATTCGTTTTGCACCAACCGGATGGTGTCGGATCGCAAGGGTGTGACATTGGCTCCTTGAGTGAGCTCAATGGTGTTTCGATAGCCATGGTGGCTAGGACGGGAATACTCTCCTAAAGTGCGGGCTCTAGGAGGTGGTGGTGGTTGTTGTGGTGGTGGGTTGTTGGGATTAAGGATATTACCATCTTCCATGATGTCGAATGGTAATGGTTACGAACAAAGGAACGAAGAAAATAGATAGACTAAAGAAAATCTAGAAAAATAAAATAAAAATCTCACTAGAAGGGAATCTAGTGAGTAGACCTATAAAGTAAAAAATTCAACCTAAACAATAACTATTCCCCGGCAGCGGCGCCAAAAACTTGATGCGTGGTTTTGCAACCTTACAACAGGTTTTACCTCTCGAGGGATCTCAAGAGGCTTACAACCCCACCAGGCAGTGTACCAGACCGATGTAGTATAGTGTAGTGGTAAGTACGGGGGATTGATCGTTCTCCACAGGGAATAGTGTTCGTTAGGTATGAAAGACTACTCTAATAGGTCTAAGGGTTGAGGAAGATTCTTTTTTATGTTTTTTATATTTTTATGAAAGCAAGTAAAATCTCGGTTTTGAAGGAGTGGGCGGAATTAGTTGCTAGTCAACTAACCCAAATTACTACAAATGCAAATAAAATAAATAACTGAAAATAAAATGTTGGTGAAAACTTATGTGTAGAGAAATGTGTTTACTTAGATTTCCTTACTCCCTAACTATCTTTTACCGGTTGATTAGTGTGTATTAGTCGCGTGGATGACGGGTGTATTCCTTAATACCAATCGTGGGGTGGCGTACGTACTTCCCCAACTCTACAAGCTCCTACTTCACTCCTATGTCGAGCCGGCTAGGAAGCTCCTAACATGGGATCACTAGAATTCGCTTGTGCATTAAATACAACCATAAAAACCTCTAGTACGCATTTGGTTCATGTTTCTTAAGACGTTCAAGCAAGTTACCTAATAGGAAGTTAGCCAGTTTTCTTAAGCCTAACATAGATAAACAATCATCCAATACAACTAATAACACACTAATAACCAATAATCAATAGCTAGGTTTCATTAGATCTAAGCAAACACAAGATAAATCTAGCCTAACATGTTAAACCAAAGACAAGAATAAGATAGAATCAAACAACACATAGACATATTGAATGATTAATTGATAACTTATCTTCAATGTAACATGGAAGATCTCAAGGCAAAAAGCCTTGAAAAAGATGCTAAAATCGTATTAGGGTTTTCTCCCAAAAATTCCACACTAAGTTCCCCCCCTTAATGACAAAAAATTGGAAAACTATATATAGATTTTTACATCTGACGGCGTCACGTTATGGAGTGTGACGCCGTCACCTCGCCGCTTTTAGGGTTCCCGGATGACCTTCTTGACGCCGTCCCTCTTTAGCTCTCCAAAATCCGTTCTGGCTTATCAAGGCTTGACGCCGTCAGACCTTGAACGTGACGTCGTCCCTCTTTGAATTAAGCCGTGACGCCCTTGATCAGGTTAAAGCGTGACGCCGTCAGAATTCACATGCAATTTTCACTGGCTTATCATGAGTAAATTTCACATCCACCTTTTCTTGCCAAGGCATGACGCCGTCTGGAGTAAATCCTGACGCCGTCAAAGGTAACTTTCAGCCGATTTTTGAGACTTTGTCGTTTTCTTCACTTTTATACTCCAAAAACGTCCAAAATGCCTCCTTTTCCAGATTTCTCCTCAAAAGTACCTAAAATGACAAAAGGAACGATTTAGGGCAATATTTGATCAAATAAATACGATTTAGGGCTTAAATGACCCCTTAAAAGCGGTACATTTTTCGCTTCATCAATAATGCCGAGATATATAATCTTAGGCTGGAAAAAGTGATACTATTGATATTGTTGCATAAAATAGTACTCCCTATTAAAATGGTGAAAGTGAAATAAGGTTATAAAAGAGGAGTGTTTGTAACAGATTGAATGTCTCATTAGATAATTCTAAACGAATGTTGACGTTCAGAAGTTTTGGCGTGCAGGCGAAACCAAGTGTTGAGTTTAAGACCACTGAAGCGAACTCGATTTTGAATTTGAAAGTTAGTTTTGGATATTTACTCACTATAAAGTTACCTTTGAAATTCCTTTTGTGGTTAATGGAAATTCATTGCCTTTTCTCCCATTTATCTCTATTTTCGATAAGCTTTTTGTAGTTGTGATGATTTGTCGTGATTATGGTGTTTTATGTGGTCGTGGGCCTTTAGGAGTATTTGATTTTGGTTTTTGAAAAGGGGTTGTTTGGTGTTTGAAGTTTTGAAAGGGGGTGTTTGCATTGGGGTTTGTGAGTGATTATAATGTGATATATTGAATGATTTGTAGTTGCGATAATACGGAGTAATAATGAGATAATCAACCATTCGAGGCTGTATTAATGATCAAACTATTATCTTTTTTTATGTTGTGGTGATTTATTTGTCAGCTTTTTAATGTTGTGACTAATCAGTATATATGTTTTTTGGTGTTTGGTTGATCAAAATATAAACTTTATGATGTTGCGATGATAATAATGGTAAATGTCTTTTAGAATTTTGGTAATTAATTTATGAATGTTGTGATGATAAAAGTATATGCTTTCTGTACTTGTGATAATCGGGTAATTAGATGATCGAGTGGTTGCAAGTTTTGGTTATGTTAAAAAATTATCTAACTAATGAGATAATCATATTACATTCTGTTGCAACTGCATACAAAGTTACAAACTGATTTTGAGAACCAATCATTTGAAACAACTAGATAATGAGATTGTTTTCTTATTATACTTAAAACACTAGAAAGTAGAAACTGATTACTTGCAAGTGCAAACGTGTTCTAAAGATAGTAATCACTTGTAAAGCAACGCGTTATGAAGATAGCAATCAATTTAAACGCGTAAAGCCAAACACCCCCTAAAGAAGTAGTTGCATTTATGTTTTGAGATAACAGAGTGTGTTGTTTACATAAGTTATATGGTTTCAAGGGTAGACCAATGTGACATCTCATCTCATTATAGAGCAAATTGCTAAATAGATATACAATAGTATATAATGTTATATAACCATAGATCTTTGAATCTTGAAATCTACGCATAATGTATCTGTAACCGCTTATTATGTGGTGTACTCTGGTATATATGTAATTGTAACCTTTTGTTTGTTGCGCTTGTGATATCTGTAAAACTCGATGATTTGTAGACAGAAAGCGTTTTGAAGTTTAATTTACGTTCTCATCATATGTGCTCTGCTTTTATACTTGTAGGAATATAGTGTCTACAGTCAATCTGGAGTGCAAATTGGATTTGAAGGCCATCGCATTACATGCTCGAAATGCAGAATACAACCCAAAGGTATGCTGCAATTATTATTATTATTACCGTAAGCCAGATAGGATAGGATTCAGTCTTGTAGTTATTATTATTTTGTTCTAAAAAAAATTATCTTTTGGGTTTCTAATGTCATATTTTATTGAAATACGAATCCTGATATAAATATTGATGGTTGCATTATATAATTTGATTTCAAATCTATTCTAATCCTTCAATGGAAAATATGTATGCATGCTTTCATTGATGAAGATGTGATTTTAGAATCTGATATCCTTCATCCCGTTAATAGCATGCGTATATATGATTGTTCTTTTTGTGCACTGCAGCGTTTTGTTGCTGTTATTATGAGGATAAGAGACCCAAAAACTACTGCATTGATATTTGCTTCCGGGAAGATAGTGAGTTTTTCATTGTAGCAATAGTGTATCAATCATAGTCTGAATTTCAAAACTATAGAACTTTTCGAGTGTCAGATTTAATTTACATGTGCTATGCAAGACGGTAACAAATCACGGCCTTCTTTTTAAAAAAAAAGTAGTTTCGGTTTATAACCAGCTAGGAGCTCTTATACAACATGGGTTAAACTACTACTACTACCCTTTGTTTGGCTGTTATGTCATTTTTTTAATTCTGTTTTGGTTTTCAGGTTTGTACGGGTGCCAAGAGTGAACAATCATCAAAATTGGCAGCAAGAGAGGTACACAAACATTGTAAAGAAATTTATTAATAAAATGAAGAACCCTTACAAACACCATAGTATAAAACAAGCACATAATACTAGTGTTGCCATGCTTAAATACTTCATTTCTGTTTCAGTATGCTCGAATTGTACGGAAACTTGGTTTCCCAACAAAATTTAAGGTAAGACACTCCCGCTCTGGTGTTCTTTGCTTTTATAAAGTTTGTCTATCGTACATGGTATTTTGTTACTTACTCATATTATTTTTGGTATGCGCATGTAGGATTTCAAGATCCAGAACATAGTCGCACATGTGATGTCAAATTTCCCATTAAACTTGAAGGACTTGCACCCGCTCACTATGCTTTCTCAAGTGTGAGTTCACCTTAGAGTTTGTATGATAGATTCACCAAACAAACTCAACCCAATGTTTTGTGGCTTCCATAAAGTTCCTTTTTGCTATTGATTTGATGCGCTGGATTGGTGGTATAGTATGAGGCTGAACTATTCCCTGGATTGATTTACCGGATGAAGCAACCTAAAATCATGTTGCTCATTTTTGTTTCTGGGAAAATTGTTCTTACTGGTTCTAAGGTGAGATCACCCGATCTTGGTCAATGTTGATTATTAACATATAGCGTTGTATTTTTTATTTACTGAACTTTACTCCTTTTGGTTGTGCTTACAGGTCAGAGATGAGACATACAATGCCTTTGAGAATATATAAGCAGGTTCATTTCTCTTAGATACAAAATACATAATGCCGAGATATATAATCTTAGGCTGCAAAAAGTGATACTATTGATATTGTTGCATAAAATAGTACTCCCTATTAAAATGGTGAAAATGAAATAAGGTTATAAAAGAGGAGTGTTTGTAATAGATTGAATGTCTCATTAGATAATTCTAAACGAATGTTGACGTTCAGAAGTTTTGGTGTGCAGGCGAAACCAAGTGTTGAGTTTAAGACCACTGAAGCGAACTCGATTTTGAATTTGAAAGTGAGTTTTGGATATTTACTCGGACGCAAGGACACATATGGCAAGCGTAACACACAAGGCTCGGATCAAATTCGGAAAAGCGACGAATTTTGAACAGATATGCGACGATGGTTTTCCACTGTATTACTTCGAAAACTTTTTATGCGACGATGGTTTTCCACTATATTACTTCGGAAGTGAGGGTTTGACTTTGTTAACTTTAAAAGAATTTGAGCAATTTGTGGCTCTTTTTCAGTTTAGGTGATGAATAGTAGTATGTTATTTGTTGTAAGAAAGTCTTAAAGAGGTTGCTAACAAGCCTTCGACAAAGGGGTATTACCATTTTGTACATGGACTACTGATATAGATGGTATGATACTTTTACTTAAAAGCTTTGATACCTTTTGTTTGCTATACACATGAACAAATATTCAAATAAATTGCATACCAAGTTTGGATAGTTTTGCTTTTATACAATTGACAAGGTAAAGTGGGTTCTATTAGTGTTTATCTGCATTTAGATACATATTACTCCCTCCGTCTCAATTTAATTGTCCATATTTCCTTTTATGGATGTCTCAAATTAATTGTTCACTTTCCTTATTTAGTAAAAACTAGAGAATCTAAATGAGGAATATTCCATTTTAGTTGTTGAAAATTAAAGTGGCCCCACTTTTATTAAACTTTGTGTTTTCTCTCTCCTGACAAATAAATTGAGACGGAGGGAGTAGCACATAAGAGCTAATGATCTATTTTTTCTGTTTGTGGTACTATGTTTACACCTTAATCCGTCTGACCGCCCCTTACAAGGTTTGAAGTTGGTTGTAGCTCATAAAGACAATTTTCTATTAGTTATTTTAATTAATCCTTTATATGACTGGAACATAGGCAGAGGTGAAATTCAGTGTACATGAAATAATTCTGAAGAGCATATCCTTGCTTTTATGGTCAGTAAGCTAGGAATGGCAATGGGGCGGGTCGTGGGTTTGGGGTGGGGCGTGTATTTCCATCCTCAAACTCGATATTTATAGTGATATTTTAGTTACACAAAACGTTACACAAAACACTTAACCAAAATATCATTATAACTATATGCCGCTATAAATCCCGTTGCTATGCACGGGTACTCGTCTAGTTTAATAAATGACCTAATGTTCCATACTCCATTCTTTAAAAGTTACATTTGTTTTTTTTCCAAACGACTTGGTCTTAAATAGGATAGACTTTTTTCTTTTTTTGGTATCGGACGCGTTGCGGGGAGGCCTGTTATGAGGAGGACGCGTCGACCGAGACTCAGGACCGAGCCATGATGGCCGGTCTTACGGATTCAGAACCTGATTTAAAAAGAACCATGTGTATTTACGAAAAACTAGCTCACATTATAAACACACTTTTTGAGGAAGAAGTGTATTTCGCAAAAATCCATAAGTGCTCTGAAACCCACTAAACTCACCCTAGTTCAGTCACTGGGTATGAATGTAACAAAACCGTATACATCTCTAGAGGAGTTAATCGGGTCGGGTTGATCGGGTTGGGATCAAGTCGGGTTGAGGCTTAAAATATCATACTCGAACCCAACCCTATTTAGATGTCGGTTTACTCGGGTTCGGGTCAATTTTGGTCAAATTCACTCGGGTGGGGTCAACCCGAATATGAGTAAAATGATAAAAAATTGTCTAATTCAATAAGTTTACATAGATAATTTATAAAAGTTAGATTAAAAAAAATACAAAAAGTCCTTATTTGATTAACCCGAACTCGAGTTAATCAAATATATTCAACTCGATAGCCGACCCTACTTAGCATTTGGGTTATTCGGGTCGACCCGAATAAGATTATTGACCCGAATATTCTAACTTGAATAAGCTTAATCGAGTTCGAGTTTGGATTCGAGTCGGGTCCGGTTCGAGTTGCTTTTTCGACACCACTAACATGTCCTCTTTCACCTATCTATACTATATATAATAGAAAAACAGTCAAAGGTGAAAAAGTGAAATGTTTGAATGTTGAAATTAGTCAAATGTGAGAGAAATTTATGCAAGGCTGAAACTATTTATGGCAACACAGCTGTACATTAGCACATTCACAACTAACAAAAACACACACACAAACTCTCTCTTCCGCCACCAAAGCTCCCACCGGATCTCACCACCACCTAATATCACCCCATTGCTTGTCGCCGCCGTAGAACAGGACCAACATGCTCACCACCGCCGGACCTCATCTACCACAAGTTTTGAGGTATTTTTTTTTTCCTTTAGTTTTTGATAAATCTATGACTATTTATCAATTTTTGAAGATCTTTTTTACATATCTCTTGATTTTATTTGTAGATCTGAGTTTTTATAACATTTTTGGTACTTTTGTTACAGCCGCCATTGTAGCCATCGCCGCCGTCGCCGGAAAAAGCTATTACAGCAGTTGTCTCACCGAAAAAAAGTGTTGCCGCCGCTGGTGTTGCCGGAAATTGCTGCTGCTTCAGTTTTAGAACTTTTTTTCTCTTTTGTTAAAGTTTTTGTAAGATTTTTGTAGATCTATATTTTGTGACCACTTCTATAGTTGTTTTCAGTCACTGTTGCCGGAATCTTTCCCGTAGCTGCCGGAACTGTCGCTGATGATGCCACCGGGAACTGCTGCTATTGCGGAAATTCTATGGTTTATTTTTTAAGTTTGTTCAAAAATTCTGTTATAATGTTTATGTAAAGATTACTGTGTATATTGTTGCGTATATTCGATGGTAAATTTATATAGTTATTTCAATATTATAGCAAAACAAAAATAAAGTTTGAAATAAAGTTTTTTTGATCTCTCGAGATCTATGCGTTTTAATACCGGATCTTTGATTTGAAAGATATTGGTACAAGCTCATTGTTTTATTTCAAACTTCCAAAGCATTTTCGTAATACTATTTATCTGTACATGTCCAAGGGTGCCCAAGAGACTGATTAGAAGTGGTAAAATGGTTGGGTCGAGGGGTTGGATAATGGGTCAAAAGGGGTCATTTTCGTATGGTTTGACCCAAGACTCGTTTGTTTAATCTATTAATAATATTTTTTTTGTTAAATATGAACACAAGTATATACAATAGCAATTAGAATATAATTCTTTGAATAAATAATCTAATAGGTTGTATGCATTGAAAAAGCACCTTGGACTTTTGATCAGTTTTTATTTTTGGGATGTTATCATTTTACCTATTTAACATTATATTGGTATGCTTACAATCTTATTGCTACAAGATAATAAATTGATTCGAGTTATTGATTCAGGCATACCTCTTGAGTCAGCTGCTCAGGAGCTACCAAAAAGGCTTGATGCTCGAGTCATGGCATTTTTTATGGCTTTCTTCATGACCCTATACACACTCTTTCATTCAACATTGACCTGTGTGACTAAAACGCTTCACTATGTCTCATCTGAGGATGTTCAACACACGGCCACTGAAGAACTTCCCCCTCCATCTGTAACACCTTCATTTGTAGAGACATAACTTGTTTCAACTGTTTTGAAGAGACTAGGCGAACTTGAAGAAAAGGTGGACACAATCAAAGATAAGCCATCTGAGATGCCTTGTGAGAAAGAAGAATTGCTAAATGCTGCTGTTTGCCATGTTGATGCCTAGGAAGCTGAACTCATTGCTACTAAAAAGGTAATTTACTACACATGGCAATTACCCTTTTTGATTCCTCTAGGCGTCATCTATGTCTGGATACTATGATTTTTTTTGGTGAGCTATGAATTTATACGCTACAATTTTATTGATGTTGATTATATGATATGTTTTAATTTGCTATGTACTTCATTAATCATTAGTGAATAGTTGTAACATTTTTTGATCCGAACAAAATTGCTTATTGTGCTAAAGAATGTATTTCCTATGCAGATATGTCAACATGTGTTGTGCCGGTATAAATTAAAGACGTTAACAGTTTTAATGGTACAAGCTTCTTAACATTGTTTTTTATTTGCAGCTCTTCCGCCAAATTTGAAATTCTTATCCACAACCAGTGACTACTCTAAAGGTGGCATACTCACAGCATCTCTTATGGGTGCATATGAGGTCATTAAGGAAATAGTATTTACAATTGATATCTTCATGAGGTATTTCACTACTCAGAATTTGTATAATATTTGTCATTGTAACATTCATTATATATATATATGTATTCGGCAGGAGTTATTTGTATAAAATAATGCCATGAACAGTGTTAATCACAGTAACTCCTCATCTTATAGCCACACATTTATCCCTCTTCTCTGCTCCCACCTCCACACACAATATACACTAATCATCATCCTCTCCTAATAATTCCCACTCATTCTAGAATTCTCTCCTAAACTAAAACTGGTAGAAAATTATTTCATCAGTTAAGGAAAAAAATCCCAGATCCACTTTCCGCATAAGCTGGAAAATTGGATTGGGTTTATTTCCTTTCAAAACCTTGATAAGCCGATAAGGTTAGAAAATCCGGTCACTCCACTACCGGTGACTCCACCTCCGGTGACTCTTCCTCCGGCGACACCACCACAGTCCACAGGTATCTTTTCTGATTTAATTAATATATATATATTTTTTTCATTAACTTAATAATTAATTTATATATTCAATTAATTAATTAATTAATTTGATGCTTTTGAAGATACGTAGATTCATTGGTGATATGTGGAAAGTTTGTTGAATTTATTTAGTTAGGTTGTTTTGATTGATTTGTTTGAGTTTAATTTAAAGCTTTTGTGATTGATTTGTGGAAAGTTTGTTAATTTACGCCAAGTTTAGGTTGCGATTGATGTGTAAAGTTTGTTGCTTTTAGTGAATTAGGTTTTGTTTATTGCGGAAATTTGATATGGTTGGTTTTAATTATATGGTTTTGATCAATTAGCAGGGCAATGGTATATGGCATCTTTGGGTTTACCAAATCTGAAGCACTCTACAAAAGGGTAAAGTCAACAGACTTATTTTCCAAACAGGTAAATTTAGGCTATCTACCAATTCTGACATGGCACACAAAGAAAATGGAAAGCTTTGTGAGAAGGATGAAGCAAGCAGAGCACATTGCAAACATCAAGGAACCTGAGATTGAGGGACAGTTAATGTGGCTAAAAAGGTATGTTACAATTTCATATTTGGATATAAGAAATTAGTACAATTAAGTCTCGATGAACACTTGATCAATTTTTTTTTAAGGTTATGCGTTAGTTCAAAAAAGATTTAATACATTACTATCTTTGAGATTTTAATTTCTTTTTCGGTTTGATGCTTTTCAGTTTGCACGTTACTGAATTCAACATCGTCAGTTGTCAAAACAAACAAGATAGAGGTGAATTGATTTAGTTAAATGGACTGCTATGAGTTATGCCACGGACGTCTTTTTCAGGTTAGTTAAAACTGATATATGCTTATAAATGATCGGAGCATGCATTTATGAATGATCAGAACATGGTTACCCACACATACATATGCTTACAAATTTTAACCATTTGACTAGCATCAAAATTTTGATTAAATCAGGCCGTTTTCACATAAACAAGACATATGCAATAGTGGAGTTTCATGTTTTACATCATAATTAGCTCATCCTTTATTTTATTCATTCAGTCGGCGGGAGTATGCAATAGTGGAGTTTTACGTGAAGAGAACAGCATCCCATTGTTTACTCCACCTCAAATTCACCCTGTGGTGCAACCTACGGCATCGTATGAGGAAGCACCAATTCAAGCATCTCTTGAGACAGATGATCCTTCAGGACTCAGGTATTCTTAGTATTATTGCCATGGCTATACCGATAATTATATCATTATATTGCGTATGTAAGCACAAATGATATCTTGATGCAGCTTGCCAGAGATCGTGAACGCAGAAGGAATAGCGGATGTGTTGATGGACATGCTTAATGATCTGGATCCCAACAATCGTGAGGTAACAATACGTTTATGATAATCACTGCATATTACTTAATTCAAGGTGTTCAGTTAGGTATAGTTTAGGTGCGTAATGGGTTTTTGAATTTGAGACTATTCAAATGTACATAAGCTTTTAAGCATGAGCTTACCAAAACACCATTGCAAATAGCATACAAAAACAGTGAACTCCGAATAGTTGGTAATACTAATTGCAAATCATATATAGCTTTTTGATCTTTGTTAGAATTTCATGTGTAAAAAAAGTGTGTAATTTTGGGTTTATATGATGTTTGGGGTTAAAAAGAAGATGAAGTTGCTAACTTGATTGTGGTAGTTGGTTTTAATAATTGTCTGAACATCTTTTTTACAGGATTATGTTTACTTCTAATGTTATTCTATAGGGTTAGACGCAAAGGCGAATCCAGATCCGTTTGTGCATAAGAATGCTGGAAAAGTACGCCTCTTTAACTTAGTTTTATATGCAATTTTATATTGCTGGCACATACTGATTTGCAGATGTAGCATCTCGCGAAAACACTTACATAAACCTTTTAATTTAAACATTTCTCTTCGTAATTCGAAATAACATGGCTTCTCATTTTCAGTCTATCGGGTTTCATGTGTATTTTCAACTGAACAGGGTCAAGAAGCGAGAACAACAAAACAGATTGAAGCAAAATTAGAAACGGGTTAAGAAAGAAAGGCAAGATGTCTTGAGGCAAAAGGTATTTCTTTTCCCTCTCAATTGATGTTGGTGCGCTGGGGAATGCATCTTTGTTTTTGCCCATTTGTAAGACCTTGAATGGGTTGCTATATGTTGTGTGTCAATGTGCTAGGATAGTTGTCGAGTTTGTGGCAGGTCGAATTTGGTCTCCTCTTTGATAGGTCTTTTGCCTTTGTTACCCGTTCTAGAAAAAATGTATCAAATGTAACACACAGTTACTATTTTGTACTTATTATTGTTGGATTTGATATCAATGTTCTAAATTTACTCAAATAAGATTAGAATCAAAGTTAATCTGTATCTCAGCATTCACTGTATGTTTCAGCAGTAGCAACAAAAGGCAAAACCCACTTGAGATTATATAAAAAAGGAGCAAATGACATTAATGTGGTGACTTATAATAAATTGTAACTTTATTCTGGTAGCTTAAACAAAGTTGCAGATTCAGGTGGTGGTTGTGTTTGTTATATATGTCATGGCTTTTGATGTGGAGGTGAACTATTAAGACAAGTGTTAGATGTTGCTATACATATGAGGATTTAGTTGATAGTTTAATACATGCAATCAGATACATGGAACACAAATTATGTATGATAGAATGTCTATTAAAAGCAATGTTTCTCACAACACTTACATGCAAAACACCCCCGTTGCGAAGCGCGGGCTACCCCGCTCGTTATTATTTATATATCATAGTTTCCCAGCATTGAATTTTTCTAGAGTTTATTGATGGAAGGTTGAATTTGAAGTGCTTTTGCTTTCATCTTCGTTAAGCACTTGAAATAAGGACTCTGTACCTGCTTATGAAAATTTGCTTTTTTTATCTCGAAATAAACTGACAAGCTGAGGCAGTTGGATAACATGACAAATGACATAACCAATACACACACGCTCTAATGAGCAAAATTATTTTTTACAGTTTTAGAGGCTGTTTGGCATTGCTTATATCTGTAAATTCTGCTTATATCAGGTCAAAATAAACAGTTCCTATTTCATTTTTAGTAGAGTAATATACTGCATAAATGTTCATGATACCATAATCTGATTCCACAGGTAGTTAGAGAATTGTGCTGGATACATTAGGATTTATGTTGTACTTTGAGAGTCAAAACACTTTGTAGCTGGGGAAAATGTATCGGAGATTTGGAATATTAAGTTGCTGGTGGCATCGGTATATCACTTTGTATCTAGATTTAGATTTGAGAATGAGTATGCATGTACTATATAGCTTTATTTGGTATGTCAATACGCTTTGTCCAGCAAAGCATAAGAGATGCTTGATATGTGCTTTCTTTCTAATTTAAATAATGATGGATGCTTGGTTTCGAGGTTGTAGATTTGGCAGCAAGTAAAGAACGATAGCAATAAGTTTACACTCATAAAGAAGTGAACGAGATAAGAAATTGCATTAAGTACTTCCGATTGACCTACACTAACATCGTTGAATCGGTAACTCGCTTGACTATCTCCATAACGAATTGAATTAAATTTAAAAAGACACATACCAATATCAATGCGACCCAAAAATTTTCAAAAACTATACATCGTTGCCATTAGGCACGGATACTCGGCTAGAACTAAAACCAAATATATCGTTAATGGTTATGGTCAAATCAAATAGATATCAAGCGGATATTGTGCTAAAAATACAGATCATAAAACTTTTATTATTTTTGTAGCATACATCATTCGTATTAATGATTAATTTTTTTCTCATTTTTTAATGCCTACTTTTTTAAACTGTTAGTTTGTTTTTAACATCTATAAAACTATTCATCTAAAAGATTCTTTATGTATATACTTATTCTTAATCAACCATTACTACATGTGGTACATGTCTGTGTATAACACATTCTCCATCATGTTCATAGTTTTCAATTTAATCTCGTGAATTTCATGGGTCATAGAATTTCACTAAATGTTTTATATGTTATTTGATACATGTTAAGAATTTTTGGTTGAGTTGAATTATCGCACGCTACAACCGTTTGCAATTACATTTTGATATTTTCACGTTTTATTTTGAACATTACACGAAACACTTACCACAATATCGCATATCATTAATTGTCTGCAACTAGAAATTTCCGTTGCTATGCACGGGTACTCGCCTAGTTAATACAGAGTATAAAGTAAAAAAACTTATCCGTTTAAACTTTTTCCAACAGGTTACTAAATATAATAATATTTCTCATATCCGACACTTTCCAAAAGGCACAACAAAGAATCCACGTAAGCAAGCAGTGAAAAAGGTTCGAGAAACAAACATTGCTTCTTTTAACTTTCCGTTATTTCAGGTCCATCCCAAGGCCAATCCCGTCATTTCCCACCCACATTCCTTCGCCTTGCCGCTAAGCAAACATTATTTTCCTTCTTCCTTTTTAAATAAACAAATCCCTCACAAATCATACTCCATTCATTTATTTGACCTCCAAAAAGTCAAATTCATATGTAAATAAAACTAATTCATTTCTTTCATCACTATAACGTGTCGATATGTGTTTACGTCGATATGTGTTTATAAGTGATACCGCAAGAGAATAACGCTCGTATTCGTCAAGAAACGACGTAACTCGTGTTACGATTCTCTTCTTCACCCAAACTCTCTCATTAGTTAATATTGATGGCTGCAGTAGCTACAATAGCACTATACACAAGTCCACCTGGCAGCTTATACGATTTCGATCAACGATCATCATCAACGTCAAATATAACCATCCCATTCTCATTCTCATCATCATCACCTGACGATTTAACGCCGTTAAGAAATTCACCGGAGAGAGGTGGTGGGACCAGACGGTTGTTATTTAAAGGATTTGTTACGCACGTGTTTGGCACGTGTGTTAATAGTAGGTTAAATGAAAATGATGATGATGATGAGCTACTAATGTTTAGTATGGAGGATGATGATTATGAACCACATGCGAAAGAGATGTTATTGGATGCTCAGCTGAAATATAATGTGTTTAATGATGACTTGGTTGTTAAGGCTTTTTTCGAAGCCGCTAAAGCTCATAAAGGACAGGTATATTTTTCTTTACTACTCCCTCCGTCTCAATTTATTTGTCAGGAGAGAGAAAACACAAAGTTTAATAAAAGTGGGCCACTTTAATTTTCAACCACTAAAATGGAATATTCCTCCACTAGATTCTCTAGTTTTTACTAAATAAGGAAAGTGGACATTTAATTTGAGACATCCAAAAAGGGAAATATGGACAAATAAATTGAGACGGAGGGAGTAATTTTTTTTCAAATATTCAGTCGGGATACGACATCCGGGAAACCTCACTGAAAGCCTTGTACGTACCCAAGACAACGAGATGTTGATCATGGGCCGTTACAAGTATTGGGAGGGAAAAACCCCGAGGCTTGCCATCCCTACGGATCGAACTCAAGACCTTGGGTAAAACCGGGAGTGCCTCTGACCAGCTGGGCTGATCATCATTGGCAATAGATAGAGTTTATCATATTATCATTGCTTTGAAATTATTATTACATACTTTAAATCAGACTTATATAAATTTATATAGCGGGCTTATATATAGCTTATTTGGTTTCCGGCTTATGTTTTTTCATAACCTATTATTTGTGGCTTATTTTGAAACTTTTCGGCGTAGTGGGCTTATATATAGCTTATTTGGTCTCCGGCTTATGTTTTTTCATAACCTATTATTTGTGACTTATTTTGAAACTTTTCGGCATAGTGGGCTTATATATAGCTTATTTGGTTTCCGGCTTATGTTTCACGAGCTCATTTTTTTTGCTTATTTTGAAACTTTCGGCTTATTTAATAAGCTTATATAGGCCGCAAAAATGAGCTTATGAAACATAGGCCGAAAACCAAATAAGCTATAAGCCCGCTGTATAAGCTTAAACAAACAACCCCGTATGTTCGCAACAAACAAGTCATTACCGACTTATAATATTAAGCAATTTTCCCAATTAAGACAGTTAAGTCAAAATCAAACAGCGCCTTAGTTAGTTATTAGCTAATAATGTTTGTTGGTTGGTTAATTTTTGTTTATGTGAATATTGTAGATGAGGGCGAGTGGGGATCCGTATTTGTTGCATTGTGTGGAGACTGCGGGTTTGTTGGCGACGATAGGTGCAAATGCTGTTGTGGTTGCTGCGGGGCTTTTACATGATACGATTGATGACTCGTTTATGAGTTATGAGTATATTCTCGAGACTTTTGGAGCTGGGCTTGCTGATCTTGTTAAAGGGGTATGAATTTTTGGTTGTTACATGGATTAAAATGTTTCTGAATAGTGTAATGCATTTATTTGGTTATTGTTAGTACTCGTATATTACTAGTTGGTGCATATTCACTGGATCATTGTAGGCATTAGATTTAAGAATGAAGTAAAATGTAATTTGATGAACCAACATACCAGCATACATGTTCAGATATGAATTTACCGCCTTACCGGTGTGTTTATGCGTAAATTATGTTAGACGATTGAGGTCTTGCACATAAGAATACCTCTTTAGAAGATCTCTTTGCACACGCATCCTTTGCTAGGCTTTCTGGTGGGCCCTGTTTGCGTGGTAGGACTTCCCTTGTAACAGTATGTTACATATGCACAAGCTCTTCTACTTTAATTCCATCTAAAGTAATTTATTCTAATGAAAGTATCTGCATTTTGATGCAATTTTTAAGTTAGTTTGTTGAACATGTTCTCTTTTGGTAATATGTATTGGTGTCTTTGTTTGAATTCTGTTTTTAAGAGGTTCTGGGGTATGTTCTGTTTCGGTTGGTCCCTTCAAGATCTTAAGAAAGTAACACAACGGCCTTTCACAAGAAAGTAAAATAAAAAAAAGTGATACAATGGATCTGCTTAACCGCTGTTATACTTGATCAGCTGTTGTGTTTTAGTGAGCACCATGTCTAGCCCTCTTTTGGCTCGTGGACTGTGGACATTATCGTTAAATCTGATGATCACTTTTCTGCAAAGATTAGGTAGTTTGTAATTGTGTCTGGTCTATGAAGTTGCTTGGTACGAATTATATTGGGCGTCTATAGTTTCTAAAGATGTTTATAGCTAATAAATTAATAATCTTATTGGATATTTGTAGGTCTCCAGGTTGAGTGAATTGAGTAAGCTTGCTCGTGAAAGCAATACAGCAACAAAAATCATTGAGGCAGATCGTATGCACACTATGTTTCTAGGAATGGTTGATGCCAGAGCTGTACTTATTAAATTGGCTGATAGGTTGCACAATATGATGACGCTGGATGCATTGCCGTTGGCTAAGCAATATAGGTTTGCAAAGGAGACTATGGAAATATTTGCTCCTCTGGCAAACCGTTTGGGAATTGTCAGTTGGAAGGAGCAATTGGAAAATCTCTGCTTTAAGTATATTAACCCAGAGCGGTACACAGATCTATCCTCCCAACTTCTCAAGTCATTTAATGAAGCAATGGTCACTTCCGCTGCTGAAAAATTGGAAGAAGCTCTTAAGGATGAATCCGTTTGCTATCATGTTCTATATGGGCGGCACAAAAGCTTGTATAGCGTTCATTGCAAAATGCTGAAGTATGTCTCTTTCCCCTAAACTGTATTCCTTAACTTTGCTGTTTTTTCATATGTTGCAAGCAATATTGTGGGTTCATAAGTAAAATTGTCGTATGTTGCAAGCAATATTGTGGGTTCATAAGTAAAATTGTGCTGAATCGACGCTATTCTTACACTACAATAACAAAAGAAAAGTGGTTAAGCGGGGTCAGTTGACCCCTTTAGAGCCTATTTAGCTCCGTCCCCTGGTTCTAATCCTCTATTTGCTATGCTTTGGGATAAGAATATTGAACAGCATATTAGAATCTTATTTAGAAATCATCTAGTTGTGTAATGTATCCAGCTATTAAAATCGATACTCATTTTTGTTATTGACATGGTATATATTGGTGTAGGAAAAAGTTGAGCATGGGTGAAATCCATGATGTTCATGGGCTAAGGCTGATTGTGGAAAATGAAGAAGATTGCTATAAAGCGTTGAAGGTTGTTCATGGGTTATGGTCTGAAGTACCTGGAAAGTTTAAAGACTACATAAGTCAGCCCAAGTGTAATGGGTATCGTTCTCTGCACACAGTAGTAACGGGTGAGGGATTGGTTCCACTTGAAGTTCAGATCAGAACAAAAGAGATGCATTCACAAGCAGAGTTCGGATTTGCAGCTCACTGGAGATACAAGGAAGGTGATTGCATGCATTCTTCATTTGTGCTACAGATGGTTGAATGGGCCCGTTGGGTTGTCACATGGCAATGTGAGAACAATGATAAAAGATCAATCGGGCATTAGCTACGCCGATGTCATGAAACCTCCCTGCAAATTCCCTTTCCATTCAGAAGATTGCCCACATTCGTATAAACCTTCTTGTGTATCAGACGGACCTGTGTTTGTAATCGTGATCGAGAACGACAAGGTCAGTAATTTTGGAAGTTCAGTTTGTCTTGTTTTCCGACCCTTTAGGCTTTTATATGAATAGAGTTTTTTCACTTATTATTTGGAAAACTAACTTTGAATGTCTTTGGGTAATGTTGGCAGATGTCAGTGCAAGAATTTCCTTCAAATGCAACTGTGAAGGATGTTCTTGATAGAGCAGGCGAAGGAAGCTACAGGTGGAGTCCGTATGGATTTTCAGTGAAGCAAGAGCTCATACCGAAGCTGAACCATGAGGCAGTGAGTGATCCTAGTTGTAATATAAAAATGGGGGATGTTGTGGAACTAACTCAAAAGATACCTGACAAATCACTAATAGAAAAAAGGGAAGAAATTCAACGTATGTACGAAAGTGGGCTATCTACCACAAGCACGGGCCGAGCTAGCGGTAACAGGGTTGGTTGGAGGAGATGATCTTCGTACCATTTAAACCACGAAGATGTCTGATATACCAGTTAGGAAGATAATATAGTTAAATTCTTGTATATATATAGGGTTCAGTCTTTGTACAGAGCAGGTTCTTTGATCTTTATGATATCAGAGAAGCAGCGACAAGATTCATTTAAAGAAGGAAAAAACGAAATAGAATGTTGTAAAGAACTGTTGTGTTATTAATTAGCTCAATTCTATATGTGACAGTAGAACGTTTTATTTTCTTCGACAGTTCTTCCTAATGGGAAAATGTGTTTGTAAATATGGATGTCGAAACTGGCTGTTTAGACCGCTTGGTTAACGAGTCGAACTATGTAAATTTTTATGTTGACGTGTAAATATATGCAAGTCCGGTTTCATGCTCAGCCAGAACATATCAGGTTGGGTTATGTTGACCCTTTTTAACGTTAGCAGGTTGAATTCATTTTGTTTGAAACCAAATCGAAATAAATGCAACGAGCATAGATTCATCTTGTAGATTTGCTATTCTTGTTGGAGTTACTATTCTACAAAATGAATCCTGTTTATTAGACATTTGTATTTGGATTCAAAAGTTAGTTAAAAATTTATTCGACCTGGTATCTTGGGTTTTTTTTTTTTTTTTTTTTTTTTTTTTTTTTTTTTTTTTTTTTTTTTTCTCTTTTCTGGAACGGTCAGGTATCGTGGCTGTTAAAGATATATGTTAACTTGCACACAGGGTTTTCTCTTTGTAAGAAGGAAGTCTTGTACAAACGATCCTCGGGTTTTCTCTTTTGTAAGAAGGAAGTCTTGTACAAACGATCCTCGTGTTAGTAATAAAACAGAACTCATATTAATTGATTGAATCTGTTTGTAACACAGGCCAATATCCGAATGCATAATATTTCATAAGTCGCAATAGCACATACAGAATTGGAAAATGCTTATTACAAGGTTGAACTATATATTAACTTAATCATACTTCGATAGAAGTCATAAGGTTAAACATGCGTACAATCTATCTATCTCCAGAAGAAATGTTGAACAGAATGTTGCCAATACAATACAAACATTAGCATTCCCAGAATCCCGGCTAAACCCCACGACGAGCTCCCAATCCTTAGGACCCAAGACGACGAAGAATCACCTTCACATGATGATGTAGCACTTGATGAAGATGCAACACTAGATGACGACGAAGAGGAAGTGGTCTTAATGGCGACAATTAGGCCTGCAAGAACCATAGGCAGGACGAACCCAGAGTTCCATAGCCTTGTCTCCAAATGAGTTTCCTTTTGACTACCATTCACATACAAAGGCGAAAGCACCACAGCTGTCACCATTGCTAGAATCAGGGCCACTCCTCTTCTCTGTGATGCATTCTGCATCGAGCCGTAATCACAGGTACTCGTCGCCATTCGACCTTCTTCAACGGGCCAAGAAACCTAGAAGGTTTTGAGGGAGGGTGGGATGAATATATGTTAAAGCAAATGTCTTCCACTTTTTATAGAAGGGGAGGAAGGAAAGAAAGCAAGTAATGAATCTAAGGATTGCTTTTAAAAATTTAATATTGTTTAAGAAAAAGATTCAAACAATTATTAAACATCAAAACAAACTACCGCTTCCTGCTACTTCTTACCGCTACTGCTCTCCGCTATTACTATTTTTTGCTACGCTATTTTCGCCAAACATACCTTAATTCAACAAAAGAGTCAAAATGCGTGTGGAAAAGTTTGAAAATGGATCTAGTAAATGATAAAAGAGAAAGACAGCCGTCCAAAAAGCAGGAAAAAGAGAATAAAAGATGGGAACATCATAATCTTCTCCAGCTTTTATGGTTTTGGATCATACTTCAAACTTCCTATCCAAACAAAGAATCTTATGTATTGATTCTGATAATACGTGCAAATAAATGCATCAATGGCAAAAAAGGTAACCATATACGGTTATTGGTTAACAACAACGATTGCATCAAAAAGATTCATATTATAGACCTCATTACTGGTATAACATTAATAATCCAATACAAGCTTCATGGTTGACAAACATAATATGGAAAAGATACAAGCTTTCATGGTTGTCAAAGATAATATGGAAATGATACAACCTTCATGGTTGTCAAAGATAACATAGAAATGATGCAAGTTTTCATGGTTGACAAATATAATATGGAAATAATGCAAGTCATGATGGTTGACTAAGATATTATGGAAATGATATGATGCAAGCTTTCATGATTGACAAGATATTATGAAAAAAAATAAAAAAATGCATTCCTTTTAAACTTTTTTATCAGTAGTATATAATCTTCCAACATCAACTCATTACATTTACATTTACATCAAGAAAAGTTACAGAAAATAAAAAAAGCCTCTTTAGATCTGACATACCACAAACATAATGATAAATCAACTAAAAAAAAGCCTTTTTGGCCACAACTAAGAATCACAGCCATGGGACAACAACATATTCCGGCAACTGTGGATTCCAGCGGTAGATTACCAGGCGACACAAGCTGATCGAAAAAAAAAAAAAAAAAAAAAAAAAACTGTTAAAATTTAAATCTGAAAGTTAAATAAACTCAGATCTGAAAGAAAAATATATTGATAAATCATGAAAACTTGAAATAAATATAAACCTAACAAATTTATAACAATATACATGATTAATTTTATAACAACTATTAACAACAATAAAAATTGATAAATCATGAAAAGCTTTAAATAAACAAAACTTAATATACTAAAAACTCATCTTCTAATATCAAAAACTCCCATACGATTTACAACAAACAAAAGTGACATAGTCGGCTTCAGTAATTCTTTCCGTCAGTTGGTTCAGGTTCAATGTTTACAATATGAACATATAACAAAACTTAAACTATAAACTTTATCAAAACAAAATTTACATAATAAATTTTATAACAAAATTTATATAATAACCACTGTAACAATATTAAGAATAAAGCATACTATTTCCGGCGGAGACAGAAACTTTCCTGCGAACAGCGGCGTCGGAGCGATTCTTCCCGGCGAACTAAAGATTGTTACAGCGGCGGCAATAGGCAACACTAACAAAAAAAAAAAAAAAATACCAATAATGTTAATATACATATATCTACAAGAAAAACGTATAGATCTACAATAAAATCTTTAGATCTAAAACTAAAAGAAAACTAAAATCCATATATCTACAAGAAAAACGTATAGATCTACAATAAAATCTTTAGATCTAAAAGAAAACTTTCAAAACTTTATAAATATAAGTAGATCTATTAAAAAAACTCAAAAAAATACCTCAAAACTTGAAAACCCTTTGGGTCTTGGTGGTTCCAGCGGCTGAAGAACACGGTGGAGGGTGGATATCGACGGTGGCGTCGGTTTCTGTAGTGGTGGTGATGCCGTAGGTTTCTGTGGTGGTCCAATGCGGCGGATACAAATGATGGAGGTTGAGGCGTATTTACGAAGTGATGGCGGCAGCGGTTTGGAGAGATGGTGGTGTGTGTTTTTAGGTTAAAGTGAGAGAGAGTTGAGAAATAATGTGTGTTAAGAAATGCCTGTATTTTAATACGCATGGCTGTATAATTAATGATTCAATTGACAAGGGCAAAATGAGGATTGACCCAAAATTCAGTTTTCCAGTTGACCATTCTTCCTTTATAGATAGTTAAGATATAATGTTTCTTTCCATTAAAGTGCAAAAAAGATTGATAATAATAAAAAAAAACTCTTGATGTAAACTAAAGTAACTTCGCATGTTGTTTCCATGGACGGACCTACATGGGTGCCGGGTGTGGCACGTGCTATACCTGATTTTAAGTCACGAAGTGCAAAAAAGTTTCAAAACTGTCGTTTTTTTGTTTGTGCAAAACCCAATAATTTCTTTTGCTACTTTCGTTTTTTACGGTGTAACTTAAGTTAGCTTAACAATTCTTTTGTGTAACACCCTCTTAAAAATTCTGGGTCCGTCCCTGGTTGTTTGTGTGCATGTGTGACATTGTTTTTAAATAAAACGGCAAAACTAGGTTTTTAGCTTCTCACGTTGTAATTTGTTTTTTTCGTGCATAGTGTAACAGCTTTAAAAATAACTAAACTAGTAGGATTTGGTTTTTGCATGGTTAGCAACGGTACAAATTAATTATTTTATAATTTTAATTGGTGTAATAATCGTCTGGACCTCATGTCCTAATATAAGTTGATGCAAACACAGACCAACATATGTAAGCCTTTTTGGAAAGAAGCCCAGCCCATAACAAATAAAGCTTCAAAGTTGGGCCGCCCACAAATAATATATCTAGCGATAGCAAAGAGCAGTGAGCCGTAACGAAAAGTAGTAGCAATAAGTAACAGAAAGCAGTACGTGTTCGTTTTGATAAAGCATTCGGTAACATAGCTGTATAATTATAATTTGTAAGTGAAAACGCTAGTTGCTCATAAATGGTACTAGAAGTAGCATTTTGATTTGGAGTGTTTAAAAAAAGTAGAAACGCTAGTTGCTTGTTTCCATATGCAAAACACCGACAACTAGTTGCTAATTGTTTCAAAATGTTTCTAAATGCTTGCTACCCATAACCTAAATGGATGGTTATTTTATGTGATATAATGCATGTCTTATCATGTTAAACATAAACGTTAGAGTTATGTTTAGCACTTTTCGTAAAATGTTTAAAGTTTATCTAATACAATTATTAGTCATACTAATATAATTTAGTTAGGTCAAAATATGATAAATTCTTATAATCTAATTTAGTTAGGTCCAAACATCCTTCTAATAGATTTAACTGGCAAAACGAGCCTACACCAAAGATGTATTGAATTTTGAAGCAAAAGTCAAAAATTAAAGGCCATCTAAGACCAGGCATACTTAAGGTTGTCTAAAAATACTTTGATAAACATAAAAATAGCATACTAATAGATTCTACATATATGCAGACACCTAAATGAGCACGAAAGATAATCACAGCTTAACAACTCTAATTGAAACTGTTAATGCTAAGCTTGATAGTGAGACAAACTACCTGTTTTCAAGAACTTGAATGAAACTTCAGGAAATAGAAAAAGATTAGAACACAAGTCCCATACAAATGAGTATGCATGTTCACAAAAAACAGAAACATCCTTCCGTTCGAAATATAAATAATAAATAAACATAGCAACAAGCCTTTGAACCCCTATATGATCCCTAGTGGACGAGTGTTGTCTCGTGAGGGTTTACAGTGAATATACCCACAAAATTCACCTAACAAAAAAAAAACTTAAAACCATAAAGCAACACCATCTTCACATATCATACCAAACTTCGATTCTAGTCCTCATCCCTGCAGTTCACGCTATCTTCGTCCTTGTCCTCACTCTCGTCACTGTCACTCTCGTCACTGTCCTCGTTCTCAGATCTAAACACAAACCAAAATGTAATGAACATTAGGTTCCTCCAAACTCCATTTTAAATGTTAGATAAAAATTAAACTAAGTGAATCAAACAATTGATCATAGAAGAATTGGTGAACAAATTATATGCGTTATTTAGAAATACCAATTAACAATTTTTATCTTTGTTATCATAAAGAACATTTGACATTTTCTTTCACTTTGACTATATTCATCATCAAGGCATATATGCCAAAAGCAACAATTAAATAATTTTTTTCTATTAGATTTGTTTAAAGATAAACAACCATAATTAAAAGAAAGAAGAAAAGGAGAATATTACCGTGGAGGTTTAATGTCGAGATGAGGAATGTGAGAAATTTTAGGCCAATCCTTTCCGATCTCCTTTTCACACCTTCTTCTTAGAATTTTACAACTCCAAATGATAATTTGATTGAGATCCTTGAAACTTTGTATCTCATCTGGTAGAGAACGTAAATTGTTACACCATCTTATATTCAATGACTGCAGTTTTGGGAAGTTATTAGGCAAAGAAACCAAAGACCCACAAAAGTATATATTTAACTCTTGTAAACTAGGAAAGAGAATCTCGTCTTTTGATGTAGCGTTGTCGTCATCATGGAAACACTTTAAAGATTCAAAATCTGACAAATCAATTCTCTTGAGGCTGGATAATTTCCCAAGTGGTGGAAGTTGTTCACACTTTCGAAGACTATCAAATTGAATACTAGTCAAATTGACTAATTTGACCAGCCAACTTGGAGAAAGAACCGTTCCGTTGTATCCGCTTATTCTCAACACCTGGAGACCCGAATTTGGTTCCAATCCCTCAAGAACCTCTCCCTCAAGAACCTCTGAATCATATGTTTCTGATCTATCATCAAGCCAATATAATTCCAAAGACTTTAGATTTGTTTTGTCTTTCAACTTGGCACTTTTGGCATCCCTTAAACCTCCAACATTCTCAAGTCCATCTAAACGCAAATTCCACCCAAGAAGATTTAGATTTCCCAGTTCACCTATTCGGGACCCATCATCTTTTCCTACAACAAAATCTGAAAGCCTTCGAAGGTTAGTTAGTTCTTTTATTCCGACAGGCATATGCTTGAGTGCGAGGGATGCCCCGGTATCTAGACTTTGAAGATTCCTCATGTACCTCAAACCTTTAGGCAACTCACGGAACCTGTAACACCTCTCTAGAATTAATGTTTGCAAGTTTTGGAGATAAATAATCGACTCTGGTAGAACTTCTATACTTGACTCTGTTATTTTCAAGTATCTCAAATGTATTAGCTTGCAGATTGATTCGGGCAACGTCGAGCTTTTAATTCCGTTCAAGTACAACACCCTTAGATAAACATGGTTGGAGATTTGTCTAATGTTACTAGTATAATATTCATTGAACACAAGCATTGATCGTACTGATCTTAGCTTTTTCAAATCGTGTTTTGAAAACTCAAAATCTCGACATGATAAACTGAGATGAAGCACCTCATCCGAGGTTATCGATTCCTTACCCGGCCCTATAATTGCACAATCATTTCTCATTTCATATTGCGCAAGATCATGCATTAAATCATGCATTTTGCATATCTCACCTGTCTCTATATCCGTCTCGACGACATCTTGGAAAAACGACCTCCGGACCAAACAACTAAAAATTTCCTCACCAAGCACATACAGGCTCACCTCTCCTTGAGATGGAATAAATTCATTTGCCATCCACAACTCTATCAATAAATCCTTACGCATTTCCTTCCCTTTTGAAAATACACAACAATAAGCGAAACATATCTTCATATGTGGAGGCAAATCATCGTAGCTTAACCTCAAAACAGTTAAGATGCCATTGTCTTGCATCTCCGACATGAACTTGTCGTTTACAAGATGCCACTCATTCACCCTTCTTTTTGTCGACATTAAGCTACCCAAAGTCTTCACTGCTAGAGGTAAACCTTTGCATTTTTCAACTATCTCCCTTCCTACACGCTCCAGCTCCCATACGTTTTCCCCCTCATCTCCTCCGCCTGGAAACGCAAGCATCTTGAATAGCGACCATGACTCCTCTTTGGATAAAACTGCCACATTATGCAGCAACTCAGGAATCTTAGCCATCAGTAGGGCAGTATCTTCCTTCCGTGTCGTTACCATAACGGTGCTGCCTATTGCTCCGCAATTTAATGCTTTACATAACTCGTGCCACTTTTCTATGTCCTTGTTTTCGATCCAAACATCATCCAGGACGATAAAAAATTTCTTACCTCGTAACTTGTTTTGAAGGCATACTTGCATCACATCCAACCTCGAATCTTCTGAGCCACATATAGCCTTAATTATTTGTTTCACGTCAAACACAGCAGAGACATACACCCAACACTTTAACTCGAAATGTTTCTTCACCGCTTCATGGTTGTAAACATATTGGGCTAGTGTGGTTTTTCCGATGCCACCCATGCCCCATATAGCATATACCCGAACATCATTATCATCAAGTATGATGCCTATATCTTGGTTGCAAATCTTATCAACGATCATCTTCTTCTCTTCATCCCTTCCATAGATTTTGGACAAGTTTGCAAGTGAGCTAGTTTCCCTGTTTGAAATCTCACCAGCAATTCGCGTGCCATCTTCACTTGTGGTATTGGAAGTCAGTTTAAACTTGGATCTATTAGCATCAATGTCTTCCAAATTTTTCCGCATGTTCTTAACTTTGTGAGCAATCCTAAATCTCGCCATAAGCGGATTATAGCGGGACGAAAAGAAGGCTCTTATTTTGTATTTCTTGCCCATTTCCCAGTGTACCATTTGTATCATAGCTACAGTTTTGGCCTCGTCGAGCACGTTTTCCGTCTCCAAAGAGGCAGATTTGAGAGTCTTGAGCCATTCTTCCACGGCCTTTTGTGTCGTTTGCTTCATCTCAGCATCATAAAGAACACCTTTGATCAGTTTGAAAGTGTTCTCGAGAGCTGAAAGATCATTCTTTAGGCCTCTAAGCAACCCATACTCTTGGATAGCTTTAGAAGTTAATTTCTCTACCACATCACTCACAAGGGCCGAAGTAAAGGGATCAGCCATGAATGATTTTCTTGTGATCACTCACCAACGACACACCGAATAATCTAAGGACCAAATTCTGATAAAACAGATGAACAAAATGAATCTGTGGAAAAATTTCTTGTGATTGAACAATGAGATGAAGAAAAGGATGCTTGTGTGTGTGTGTGTGTTAACTTTCAGTATGCTAAAGAATCTATGTATAAAAGTGATTATATTGAGTGGATACCAAACTCATAATACAAGGCTTCTTCTGGTTTTACAATGAGATGAAGAAAAGGATACGCGTGTGTTTGTTAACTTCAATATGCTAAAGAATACGTGTATAAAAGTGATTATATTGAGTTGATACCAAACTCATAATACAAGGCTTCTTCTGGTTTTACAATGAGATGAAGAAAAGGATGCGCGTGTGTTTGTTAACTTCAATATGCTAAAGAATACGTGTATAAAAGTGATTATATTGAGTTGATACCAAACTCATAATACAAGGCTTCTTCTGGTTTTACAATGAGATGAAGAAAAGGATGCGCGTGTGTTTGTTAACTTCAATATGCTAAAGAATACGTGTATAAAAGTGATTATATTAAGTTGATACCAAACTCATAATACAAGGCTTCTTCTGGTTTTACAATGAGATGAAGAAAAGGATGCGCGTGTGTTTGTTAACTTCAATATGCTAAAGAATACGTGTATAAAAGTGATTATATTGAGTTGATACCAAACTCATGATACAAGGCTTCTTCTGGTTTTACAATGAGATGAAGAAAAGGATGCGTGTGTGTTTGTTAACTTCAATATGCTAAAGAATACGTGTATAAAAGTGATTATATTGAGTTGATACCAAACTCATGATACAAGGCTTCTTCTGGTTATACAATGAGATGAAGAAAAGGATGCGTGTGTGTTTGTTAACTTCAATATGCTAAAGAATACGTGTATAAAAGTGATTATATTGAGTTGATACCAAACTCATGATACAAGGCTTCTTCTGGTTATACAATGAGATGAAGAAAAGGATGCGCGTGTGTTTGTTAACTTCAATATGCTAAAGAATACGTGTATAAAAGTGATTATATTGAGTTGATACCAAACTCATAATACAAGGCTTCTTCTGGTTTTACAATGAGATGAAGAAAAGGATGCGCGTGTGTTTGTTAACTTCAATATGCTAAAGAATACGTGTATAAAAGTGATTATATTGAGTTGATACCAAACTCATGATACAAGGCTTCTTCTGGTTTTACAATGAGATGAAGAAAAGGAATACGTGTATAAAAGTGATTATATTGAGTTGATACCAAACTCATAATACAAGGCTTCTTCTGGTTTTACAATGAGATGAAGAAAAGGATGCGCGTGTGTTTGTTAACTTCAATATGCTAAAGAATACGTGTATAAAAGTGATTATATTGAGTTGATACCAAACTCATGATACAAGGCTTCTTCTCGTTATACAACGAGATGAAGAAAAGGATGCGTGCGTGTTTGTTAACTTCAATATGCTAAAGAATACGTGTATAAAAGTGATTATATTGAGTTGATACCAAACTCATGATACAAGGCTTCTGGTTATACACATGTACATCTTTAGTCCCTCTAATGTTTATGGCCATACCTCACAAAAACCATTTAATAAACACACACAAACAACAAACCTCCCACAACTCGGTCGTCTGTACGACCGAGTCTTCGTTTTTTTGGTCTTCAATGCGTCGAAGGTGGGTGAGTGTAGTAAGCAAAGACGCCTGCTATTTTGCCAGAAAGGACGAAGACGCGTGCTATGGCACCTTATTACGAATGGTCTAAGGATATTTGTTTATTTGCCTTTGGTTTCGAAACGTAAAACTTTGGTTTGTTTAATTGTTCTTCATTGAAATGTCTTGTATGAAAATTAAGTAAATCTAATATTCTTACTTTCTTTTCCAAAGCCACTAAATCTAATATTTTTAGTAGCTAAAAAGACCTGGTTTGTTTGGTTGAAAGGTCAAAATTGAAAATCTCTGTTATATTCTCTCATACTTATGTTAGGAGACGGTAGTAGTTAGTTATCCACTAAAACATGTAAACATTTTTTTTGTCGTTCAAACTGGGTAAGACATGTTAAGATCTTTATGGGGCAACAAGTCAAACGGGTGACTTTTAGAATGGGTCAACACGGGTCGGTTTGACCAGTGAACTACTTTTTGTCCAAAAGTTTCAAATTATTATTATTTTTCTTTTTAGAACGGCAATTTTAACTATCTCACAACATTTACACCACAAATTTATCTCACATGTCCTAAGCAGGACTTGAACCCACACAATTGAAATACACCGTGAGCAAATTATTGCTTATGATAAGATTAAAGAATAAGGGAAGTATTTTGAGTAACAGACATGACGTTATCGATAACTAAATCAAATTTTAGGACTGTAACTTCTTCCGAGCTCATTGTTTGGCATGGCATAGACGCAAATCATGGTGTGATTGTCAAAGAGCATGTGCCAGAAGGTGGCTGCATTACCAACAGAATCCCTAAGGTTCATACAGCGTTGTAAGGACAGAGATGTTCTTTAAAGGCTCAAAAAAGGTTCTCGACCATTTATTGTACAACTATAACCAAACAGCTGAAGACTAGAGAAAGTTTGAACGTGCTTTTACAGTTTTTAACAACTACTCGAAACTAAACCACTTACTTCACCCCTAAACAATCCCTCTTTCAACACAATGTCAAGTACTTCCTAACAAATGAAGTTAACATGTATTTTCTATTGAACAATAAGCTTACACATGATCTTCTTACAAAATCGGTAGCCACCTACTTATTGTGATCACTGTAGTTCTTTTTCACAATTACCCGTTATAACCATATACCTGACTTTAAGTTCCTATGATTACAAAAATTAAAAGAACCTTAGTTTTATATTGACATCATATGAAAAAACAGAAGCCTCGAGTCTTTTCAGCAACTTTGAACAAATTTGCAATTTTAGATTCCATTTTTATTCTGCCGCAGAGATACTTTACTTGTTCCTTAGGAGAATTTTTCAAGGAATGATCACAAGGGAAGACTCTGATCAGTGACAACGTGACCCATCGTCCATGGGGGTTCGGATTCATAAACAAGTCCCATATAGTCCCAGGTACGACGTTCTTCCAAGCTATACACCAATCCCAGGATACACTGGTTATCCTTACAGCATGTTTACGGGTGGTTATCCAGTTAATGGCTATGGGTTGGGTCCAGTTTCACCTAGGATCCCGTGGGGCCCATTGCCGATGCCAGTTTATCCAGCAAACGAGTATAATGGGATTGTCGGGCCTGTACCAAATGGAATACCAAGTCAAACCAAAATACCATAAATGTATATATTGATGGGTAACAAGAACATCAAACTAAAATACCATAAATGTATATTGATGGGTACCTGAATTATTATATTTTCTATGAAAGCAAATTAGTATATACGTTATTACATATTTTGATATTAACAAAGGAGCTTCATCACGCATATGGTTCACTTTCCATGCGTGGTGAGCAAAAGAAAAAAAAGGTTGTTTTGAAAGTTTTGTGACTATTTGGTGGAGTATATGTTAATGTTAAGGATAAGTAATTGCTATGAAGATGAAAATGATGGAGAAAAATCTAACTTGACGCTGGCGTAAAGATAACTACACTCAGTCGTTCAGTCGCTCGGTGTATTAAGGGCATTTACTATGATGAACTTTTGAAAAAGTTTATATAATTAATACATCATTAAGTTATATAACTTTTCATATCATAAACCTATTACTAACATGGATGAATCTATTCATAAAGTTTTTTTATATCATAAAACACAATATATTTTCAAAAATTAGAAAATAGTTTAGACTTTTTCAAGATCACATAATTTTTCGTTCCACCTAAGATTAAAATGGTTGTCTACTATGGTTCACATATTTTTAAACTTCTTTAAAAAGTTTTAGACCTATTGATAAACTATCATAGTGAGTTTTGACCTATTGATATCATAATGGATGCTCTAAATTTAAAAGTGTATCAAATGTTCAATTGACACTGATAGTAATGTCATTAAATTTTGCCAACATATGATAAAACGACAGACGTTATAGACATATGCTACTTCTTTGTATTTACATTTGATCAATCTAAGCATATTGACATATTGTAATGTTTTTTCTCCGCCTAATCTGTTTTTTAAGGAATAACGAATCATCTCACAATACATCACAAATATATCTATTTTATCTAATAAACGAAAATAATGTACAACCCCTATGAAGCACTCTCTGCAATCAATGTTCTGACGTGTCTTCCCTTCTATTGGCTGTGTATTAATGCCGTACAACTCCTCTGCTGCAGTAGTATTCCACGGATCTTGAATTGGTAAGTATTGAATGCGGAATTGTTGATTTGGTAAGTAATCAATTCGAAAGTTTTAATTGATTGAATTTATACAAACGCGTCTATTTAATTTTGACCTTTTTTTGTCAATAATTTGGAGTTTTAATTGATTGAAATCAAATCCATTGGAGTTTTAATTTTGACGTTGATAGGATCTTGATTTGGTATATCAAATTGATTGTTAATTTGAGGGTATATCAAATCAAACCCATTCTCGAATTCGTATGTTTTTTTTATCATTTTCTAATAATTTTTTTGTGTATATGTTTTCCTTTGATTATGTGCAATTTAATTGTGTTTTGATTCACGTATTATGTTCAAATAAACTATCTTCTATTGTTCCTGATGATTAGTTTAGTATTGAATATTTCTTAGTTGTGGATCTTTTGTGTTTGTTTAGGGCAAAAGGAAAAATGAAACAGGTGCAATTTGGCAGTTCAACAGTCGTAGAAAACTCATTTTCACCGGTATAAATTTATGATGTTTGTTATTAGAACCTTCATTGTGTTAATTGCGTTTTGATTTGTGTTATGGTTGATTTGCGTTTAATTTAGAGGTGTTAAATTTGAGTGAATTTGACGATGTGGTTCGATACTGCTGTACCACATACAATTGCTTTTTATTTTAGCTATCCTAAAATAAATTTCAATTTTTTTGTGTGTGTTTGATTTGGTTATCCAATGTTTGAACCAACACATGAACCAAAACAAAAAAAAATCAATACATATCCAATTCGTTTCCATTGATAATACACTTTTTGTGTGTACAGGATTTGGATCATTCGTAGTTTCTAATAAGATTGAGTCGGAAGTTTGGATATAAAGTTTGGTGCTAACATTAGCACTTTTTTTTGCTGTCATTTCAATACCATAAATTTGGTACGTATTGATTCTAATGAACTCGATTTTTATTTGATTCTTTTAAATTTCTTTAGGTTACTCCAAACTCTTTTTTTTACTTAACAATTTGTGTTATGTTAAATAATTTCAGGTTATATGTTATTCTGTGAGGGATACTGATAAATTAATCATCGTAATTCAGTTTATGAAGTAACAGTTGGGCTGATGGTGAATGATCATGTTCTGAGAACACACAAAGTATGTATTTGGACATCAATCACTCTTTTTTCGATTACTTCAGTTTAGAACTTACTTGCAGTAATTTCTTTGTGAATATGCAGCATCCTCTATCCGTGGAGTTGGGGCCTCGAATTTTGGGAAACATCTTTGATGGTATCAAGGTTCGTAGGCTACTTTTTGTTCTACATTTTGTTGCAACTTTATTCTACTATATCTGTTTATTTCTTATTCTTATTTAGGAGCTAATAACTGATGTTTTATCTATGTATTCAGAGGCCTTTGAAAGCTCTTGACAAGGATATACTTTGGGAATTCCAGCAAAAGAAAATTGGTAAACTGTCCCTATTGAACTATAGAAAATAATGGGTCATTATGTATGTCAAATTTGTAAATTTTTAAGCAACTATTGCAAACGGTTGTATTAATCTATTAATTTATCAAGGTAATTGTGACTTCATTTAACTTTTCTAACTTTAGTCAACCTGTAGCTAATAACCGTGTAACATTCTTATATCAGGTATTGTCCACCACCTCAAATTGTTCTTAGAACTTTTCTGTTAAGTGTGAGAAATCCCCTGACAAGTCCGAAGTTGGATTATGAACAACCAATATCGACTGAGACTGACACTCAAATGTCTCAATGTGACCCAACTGAAGTGACCTATGCTGAGAGGTTGACAAAAATGAAAGGGATTTTGTATGGAAAAACTTCAATACGAGATCTAATGTTTGCCAACGAGGTATGGTTCTCCTAATAGTTTTGTTTAGCGGTTGTGTTAAAAAGATATAATTTATATTTTTAATTATTAAACAATTGAACCAGAGAATTCAACATGTGTTCATCTAACTCATGGAATCTCATTGTAGATGTTTTTGTGTGGTATTGTTTTTTTTACTCTTCCATAGGCCTAGAAATTTGTCTACAACTACCTGATGATGTCACGAGTACCAGCCTAGAGCTTTAAGAGATACTAATGTTTAGTAATGTAAATGTACCTCTAATCTTGAAATTGATTAGCAATTGATCGTTGTTATATCATGTATATTGCATTCAAATGTTTTTGTGTGGTATTGTGAAATGGAAGTTGAAGGGTCTTAAATTAGGTTGTGTAATTCTAGAATACCACTTTCTCACCCAAACACTCAAGATTGCTTACGTGCTTAATGATAAGCACTGATATAAGCTAACCTAGACTTTTTTGAAACGGTTTTAAACGTTATAGATTATTGAAACTTCGAATAGGAGTAGTTTGATTATCAATTTTAAGATGTAAATCCAAACACCCCCATTGGACATCAGTGACGTTTGAAGCAACCCTAACCCAGCTTGACCCGTACCACCAGAAAAGTACCCATTTTGTGTTTTTGACCCATTACTCAACAAACTATCCTCGAGCCGTACGGATACATTGACGCGTCTTATAGCTAAAGTCGTTGGGGCGAGTATTTCGATTGTTTCAATTTAAGTGTCAATAAGGGGTGCTTTATCGTGTTTTTGTTGTTTCAAATGTTTGAAATCTCTAGACAAGGCAATTTAAGTTTTTCAATTGGTGTCTCCCACAGTTTACTCTAGTTTGGAAATGATTTTGGTTAAAGGGTACAAGTTTATTAATTAGAGTTAGTATACATTGTCAAACTTGTAAGTGATTGGAGTGGTGAGGAGCATTGGGGGGGGGGGGGGGGGGGGGCAAATGATGGAGGGAGGTTGAGTGTGTAAGAGTTATATGACAAAGTGTAAGAGTTAGTAAGTTATTTAGTGTTTTAGAGGATACCAGGTACCGAGTTATCTAGAAATGAATTTTAACGGTACCAAATAAAATATGACGACGTTGTAAAAATTATGAAATCACATTCCTGATAAGAATCGGGTGTTAAAATAGTTGTCGTGTTGAAATTTCGCAATCCGACGAAATTTTAAGCGTTTACCGGGAGATATAGCAAACGGTTTCAAAACACCGGGTAAATTAGTAATATAATTTTTATATCATTATATTGAATATGAAAATATATTAGGATCATTGTCGGGAGTGTCAGGTATATTATTAGTAGTAAAGACTGAGTGGTAACGCGTATTTAATAAATGAACATACGTAAATTGAAATAATGCAAACCCGTGCATGACCTAATATGCAGAAGATATTACTGATAATATGTAGACTACTCTAGTCTATATGACGTGTCCTTAATGATGTTTCATGAATACGCAGCTAAACCTTACTGGTTACGCGAATTTGAATACCCTAGTTTACGATATGACGAACAATAACCATGAATAGTGATTTCCCTCCGGGGATGAATTCGTGAATAGTAAAAATTTTGAAAACATCTCAAAGTCGCAAACTGACTTCAAAAATGATGAATAGTGAACGATGAATAGTAAATGATGAATAGTGAATGATGAATAGTAATTTGTGAATAGTAAATTGTCGAGGTTTGAAAAATGACCTGAAATTACGGTTTGTCACAACATAAGTCGATCTAAAGTCTTTAAAAGGAAGTTTTAATCGGTCAAACTATTCAACCCCCCCCCCTCTAGTTTTCAACATAAATTTTTTAATTATGTGAGATGTGACAAGTATATGATAAAGCTACAGTGGTTTATGAGAAGTGTACAATAGGCTATGTCAAGTATGTGTAACAGGTACAGATTGGCCGTTTCCAACATACACAGATGGATAAATGCATGAATCACTAACAGAAGTGAGAATACTTGTGTTGTCATGTAAGTGAGAGGAAGCACCGGTGTCCATGTTCCAAGCGGGATCCGGATGAGTCATCATCTGAAAAGCTTGAGGAAGCATAGTAGCCTGAGGCTGAAGAGAGCTAGGAACCGTGTAAGCATAATTCCCTGGATAAAAAATATTACCACCTGCTTGTGGAAACTGGTTACCAAAATTGGGCGATAAAGGCAACTGGGCCTGCTGTTGGGCCGCTACAGTATATGTGGCTATATTGGCCTGTTGCGACTGTTGGGCTAAAGGGAATTGAGCCTGTAGCGCTTGGTGGGTTGGCATAGCAGATTGTAACTGGGCTAAAGTATTATAAGGTTGTGGAATATGATGGGCTAAAGTATTATACGATGTATTAACCAAACTAGGCGGGGCCACTCCAAAACCAGTTTGACAAAAACAAAAAAGGATTAACATATTGCATACCAGGTATACCAAAGTGTGAATATGGTGCATGAGATGCATGAGTTTGTGCGTCTGACTTGGATATTTGAAAAGAGTCACGAGTAGCAGGCTTGGACCCAGGTGGTTTATTATTGGAGTTCGCACCATTATTTGTCGACCGGGACCTGTTATCATTAGAACTGTGAATAAACTTGCAACGCGATCCATACGTACACGAACCTCTTTGAAAATTACGGCACAATTCATCCCCCGAAGTCACCATATTACCAGACTTAGGATTTGAAGTAGTGGTTGCCACAAGCACTGTTGGCGAAGAAGAAGTGAGATTAGTCGAAGATAAAGCTTGAGCGAGTTGCGCCATATCACTTTCTTCCAAAAGGATCATCGACCGCACTTGATCAAATGTCGGAAGAGGTTCTTTATGACGTATAATGCGAACTAGTTCAGGAAACCTATCCCGAAGACCATTGATGGTGTAGGTAACGAGGCTCGAGTTACCCACCTTAAAGCCAAGATTTGCAAGTCAATCAGCCTTCGACTTAACTTCTTGGAAGTAATCCGCAACTGACATAGAACCAATGACCATATTACGGATCTCGTTGTCTAGTTGTATGATTCGAGCATCTTTGTTGTTGTGAAAGAGATCCTTTAACCGATCCCAAACTTCATGCGCCAAGGTAGTATCATCGATAACCATGTCAACCAACTTAGGAGAAATTGTGGAATACATCCACATGACCACAAGGCTGTCATTGGTTGCATGATGCGGGTCTGTATTTGAAGTTCTAGTGGAGGCAGGTTTTTCAAGATGATGAGCAACATCATAGGTCCTACAAAAACGTTTAAAAAGGTTGCTCCATGAATTGTAGTTTAGTTTATCTAGATCAAGGGGTGAGGGGATACACGCCTTGATGCTAGCGATTGAATAGGCCTTATCAATCGGTTGTTTGGTTGGTATAACGTCTCCCATCATGATGCTATGACAAGGAGAAAACAAAGCAAAGCTAAAAGAAGAAAATTGCTATCAGCAGCAAGCAAGAGTGAAGCTATAGCAGGCGTAAAAAAATATTAGGGTTTAGGTGGAGGATTTTGAGGCTGTGATATAGAATTAGGTTAATCCCCTTAATCGGTTTCATTGGCATTCCTCTCAATATATAAAGGGTTAATACCTGTACATGTTACTAAAGTTAGCAAAAAATTTGATTTAGGTTACTATACTTTTTTTTTTGTTGAATTAGGTTACCCATGTATACGGTTTGTTGAATTAGGTTACCCATGTTACAAAATGGTCCTTGTCGTTAGTCGGGCGTCACGGAATTAGTCCCTAGACCACTATTTTCGGTTAGTTTGACCGTTTTTCGTCACGGAATTAGTCCCTAAATCGTATTTCGGTTAATTTTTTTTTCGAAATTAATTTTTTTTATAAAAAATAATTTTTTTCGAAATTAATTTTTTTTAGAAATTAATTTTTTTTTTTCTAAATTAATTTTTTTTTTCGAAATTAATTTTTTTTAGAAATTAATTTTTTTCTAAATTAATTTTTTTTTCGAAATTAATTTTTTTTAGAAATTAATTTTTTTTCGAAATTAATTTTTTTATAAAAAATAATTTTTTTCGAAATTAATTTTTTTTCGAAATTAATTTTTTTCGAAATTAATTTTTTTTCGAAATTAATTTTTTTTCGAAATTAATTTTTTTCGAAATTAATATTTTTATAAAAATTAATTTTTTTCGAAGTTAATTTTTTTTCGAAATTATTTTTTTTTTCGAAATTAATTTATTTCGAAATTAATTTTAAAAAAATAATAATTTCGAAATAAATTAATTTTGAAAAAAAAATAATTTCCAAAAAAATTATTTTTTATAAAAAAAATTAATTTCGAAAAAAATTATTTTTATAAAAAAATTAATTTTGAAAAAAATTATTTTTTATAAAAAAATTAATTTCGAAAAAAAATTAATTTCGAAAAAAAATTAATTTCGAAAAAAAATTATTTTTTATAAAAAATATTAATTTCAAAAAAAATTATTTTTTATAAAAAAATTAATTTCGAAAAAAAATTAACCGAAATACGATTTAGGGACTAATTCCGTGACGAAAAACGGTCAAACTAACCGAAAATAGTGGTCTAGGGACTAATTCTGTGACGCCCGACTAACGACAAGGACCATTTTGTACTTAAAATCTAACGAATGTTGACGCAAGTAACCTAATTCAACAAACCCGTATACATGGGTAACCTAATTCAACAAACCGTATACATGGGTAACCTAATTCAAAAAAAAAAAGTATAGTAACCTAAATCAAATTTTTTGCTAACTTTAGTAACATGTACAGGTATTAACCCATATATAAACGTACATTACTGAAAGTTACAAAACCCTTAATGGGCTGGACTAATAACATAAGACATAAAGCTAATGGACTAATATTAATATCACTGCGATACTAATATTCGGTGGCTAATATCCACGTGATAGCTGTTAGTTTGTGGATATATTTAATTAATATACGTATGATCGGATTCAAACACGAGACTATGGGATTACACGCATTGCGTATGAGATTCGATGTTTAATAATTAAATATAAAACGTTATGTTTTAATTATTAATTCACAATAATGACTAATGGACGTTAAGTACTTAACGAAAGTGACTAACGGTCTTTAAATAACAAAGGGATACGAAGAAAAGGAAACAAGCCAAGAGAAGGTTCTAGAACCTCTCTTGGGCTTGTAAAATCGGCCAACAAGAGGAATCCCACATGGGAACTCTTTGTAAAGTTGATCTCTACCATAAGGGTATAAATACATCTTCATGTATTCATTCTTGGGTACACTTGATCTAGATAGAAGGCCAAACTTCCTCTATTCTCCCCTCTTACTCCTTGGTCGATGAGTGAAGCCCCACGAAGGGATTTGCGAGTGACCTTGTGCGTAACTAAAGTGTTTGGTTAATCTGTTGTGATCAAGAACCTAGCATTTGCATTGAATCGCTATCAATACGCGTGTACAAGACCATAGATAAATCCTATTTTGGATTTTTGTTCTTGCCCAAATCGATTATGGTGTAAATCGATTTCATAAACCCTAAATTATTAGGGTTTGAGTTTCTTGATCGTTTGATTGCTTGTATTGCTAAAAGGTACGCTTACTTTATGTTTTGGTTAATTAATTATGCATATTATGTTTAAGTCTTCCGTTGCGTGCTCTTTGTGATTACATGTTTAGTATATACTTGTTATGATTATTAAATTCGAACATAGCTAGCTAATTATCTCCATTTCTACATAAAACTACAAACTATAGATATATCTCTTGTTATAATCATGTTACATTTGAATGCCGTTATCTCTATGTAACTTTAATTTCGTGGATTGTTTTTCACACTTCTTTGCATTTCGCTTCTAAGCAACACATCGTACGTTAAAGATGTTGCTTTAGCCATTGAACCGTTGGTCCCATGAAGTACATTGATTTTCTTTCAAAGTTCATAAATAGCAAGTATTTACTTATTTGCAAGTGCAATACGTTTTCTTCATAGAAGGATCTACTGTGAATTGAAGTTTAATTTTCTTACATATAGTACTCGTTCGATGATACAATAATTCAAGATATTGTAACCATAGTCAATTTAGTTAACGAGCATTGCTAGAACCACAAAAACTGCACAAAATAAAATCCACAAAAAAGAGGTTCAATATGTGATTGGTTGTAGCAAAGATAAGAGGGAGAAAATATATCAAAATTCATCAATCATACATTGACACGCCTTTTGTGTAGATTTTATTTTGCAGAGCGTTTATGGTTCTAGCAATGCTGTTAACAAGTTTTCAAAAAGCTAGAAGAGTAAATTGCAAAAATCGTCCTTGTGGTTTGGCCAAATTGCACGTTTGGTCCGTACTGTTCATTAAGTGCAAAAATGGTCCTTATTTTTCACTGTTTCATTCACTTTCAGTCCCCCACGTGTACCTCCGTTATCTTACTGTCTATACCTGGTTCACGTGATATGCACACGGGGGTATTTTGGTCTTTAAACCTTCTATCAATAAAATAATACCCCACCAACTAATAATCAACTCCTTATATCTCCATCCTTGCAACACATCTGCTCCAAGTACCCAGAAATTCATCAAACATCAAACACAAACACAAACTTGAAAAAACCAAACACAAACTTGAAAAAACCCAACACAGTAAACATGATCCATCATACTATCTTTACCCAGAAATTCATCATACCCAGAAATTCATATAATACTAACATCATAGTTTACTCAAATCTGTATGCCATATCTTTACCCACAAAACATCATCTAACCAATCAAAGACACAGCCGCTAATACAAATTCATTAAACCCAATTCAATTAACCCAAAACTCAAACAAAAAAAATCCAATTCAAAATTTCACTTTATACTTAATTACTTACAAGTTATGCTTATAGCTATGAACCTGCTTATAGCTATGAACCCAATTTTTGATACACAAGTAGCCTCATCGATTTGGATGACGGTGATTCCAGCTTTTTCAAGATCCTCAATTTCATCCTTAATAGCCAAAGCAATCTGGTAGCAAGTTTCAAATCTGAAAACAAATAAACAAACAAGAAACTCATGTAAGGCAATTTTCTTTGCGGGAATGCTTAAAAGTGGTAAGTGGTGGGTGGTGGATTTCGCAATGTAATTATACCTGGGCTGGTCATTACGGACGAAGGACCAGTTGAGGATGGTGACTGGACCAGTAAGCATACCCTTCATTGGGCGCTTGGTCATTTCCTGAGCCATTGAGGACCAGAACGCGGTCATGGCCTTAGGTCGGCTGACATCACCATAGATGATTGGTGGCTTAACACATCGAGATCCATAAGATTGCACCCATCCATTAGCGGTGAAGGCAAAACCAGACAATTGCTCACCAAAGTACTCAACCATGTCGTTTCTCTGGACCATAATATACACATGTTAGACAACAAATTAAAGTGAAGGAGAAGTAGAGCTTTTATTAGGATTTAATAAAATATAAAATATACCTCTGGCTCTCCATGGACGAGCACATCGATATCAAGTTCTTCCTGGAGTTGGACAACTTTGTAGATCTCCTCCTTGATGGCTTTAACATACTCTTCCTCAGAGATCCTATAATAATATGGTTTTGTTAGAGCAAAGACTATATTATTACTAAAACTAGTAAACTTGCCTAACCACTAGAACCTGTAAATCACATAAGAACATCAAACTAAACAAGATGTCATTTGGAATGCATCACATGGCCGACCCGTTTTAACTTGCTCTAATATGCCATGTTTTTACAGGAAAGGTTTTGGCACATTAGTCAACCAGCCCAACCCTCCCATCTTGTCACATCCACGGTTCAACTTATGTAAATGGTTCAAATACACATACACAAATCTATTATGTAACTAGTACAAGACAGAGTTCTTGTGACTAAGTTGTTAAAAAAAGTCTTTCCAGGTAATGCTACGTTGTGACTACAACGTCGTAGGTTCAAGTCACATTGACAATGTCTTTGCAAAACAAAAATGACAGATTGTGTATGGCATTCCTCCCAATCCCAACCTTTACAAAAGTCAAGGACAACAGTGTACCAGGATCACCCGTTTACGGCTAGCATTATATGTGACATGAGTATGAGTAGCAAATGAACAAAACTGAGTTGATGTGAAAAAACAGGCAAGTTGGGCTGGTTGGGTAATGGGTCAAAACATACAATTTTTGGGTACGGGGTGGGCCGAGTCAAGTTGGGCTAAACAGGAACACATATTGTAACAAACTAACAATAGCTACTTGTTTCAATAATAATCTAATTTTCAAATAAATGATTTAGATGGTTTTATGCATTTGTCACAGACTCTTGGCAACTTTCAAATCGTTCAACTCAGTTGACCAGCGTCCTTTTTTAGATAAATTTTTTAGTTCACCTGTTTGACCCATTTTTAGCTAATATAATACTAACCTGAATCAACCCGTTCATAAGTAAATGGTTCAACTTGTAACCTCATAAAGTTTCCTAACAACAAAGAGAAGTATACACCAGATAACATGAAAGTAGAGTCACGATAACATGAAACTTATAAAAAGAACAAAAGGAAGAAGCAAATTTTTTGCAAATAGGCTACATTGTTATTGGTCTAAATTCTGTATGTCATATTGTAACTAAGTTATTGACTAAAAAATGTAAGGAAATGTGTTCCAACAAAGTTATTGCCAACTTTGTATATGCAACAAAAAGAACCCAAACAAAGTAGTGTGCTGAATCACATTAGCTTTAAAAAAAACTTCCTAGCTATAGAAGAACACCACCAAAGATGCATTAATAATAAGCAAAATCGAATTATGAACACATCTGTACCGTATTGTATATGGATATAGAAGACACATACCTATCTCAAGGAAAAACGATCAAGATGACATCTCCATAACAACCACCAAACGCTATTGCATTTACCAACTACAACAAACCAATGAGTTTTAACAAAATCTAAAACAAACCCATTTCAAATGACATGGTATTACACACAACCCATCTTTCAATTTCGATTTCCCCCAAATTTTATCAAAACCCTGATCGACCCGACCCATTTCGATTCAAGTATGGATCTTCAGACCCATAAACGCAATCTTCTTGTTGATTTGTGTCTTTGATTACCACAATCTTGACAGCTAACACCACTCACCCATCACTGATCTTAAAAAGAAATAAAAAAAAAACAAAAAAACCTACCGAAGATTTTTTGCAAGGATGAAGCATCATAAGATTTATGTGATTGACATGTATTTGGAGTTATAAGGAGCAGATTTGTAGCCATGGAGTTTGTTGCTGCATTTGTGATGCGTACTTGGAGCAGATGTGTTGCAAGGATGGAGATATAAGGAGTTAATTATTACTAGTAGTTGGTGGGGTATTATTTTATTGATAGAAGGTTTAAAGACCAAAATACCCCCGTGTGCATATCACGTGAACCAGGTATAGACGGTAAGATAACGGAGGTACACGTGGGGGACTGAAAGTGAATGAAACAGTGAAAAATAAGGACCATTTTTGCACTTAATGAACAGTACGGACCAAACGTGCAATTTGGCCAAACCACAAGGACGATTTTTGCAACTTAATTCAATACTAACTAACACGTTGTTTTCAAGTTGCAACTTTAAATCGTACTAGCTACTTATTAATTCATTTGTAGTTTTGTACAATGTTACTACTATACATTTAAATTTGGTGTCCATGATTTAGCTTGAACTAATAGTTTATGTATGTGATTGTGAAGGAAACACTTATAATATGGGGAGAGAAAGACAACATTTTCCCAATTGATTTGGCACATGAGCTACATAGGTGATGATCATTTTTTAGAAATATTTGTTTATCTGATTATTTTGGTTTTAAGGGGAAAAAAAATGATAAAGTCGTAATGCATGCTGCAGGCACTTGGGTCCGAGGTCAAAGCTGGAGATACTTAAGGACGTAGGACATGCCGCGAACATGGAAGCTCCATATTCACTCAACAAACTCGTTACGATGTTTCTATCGAGTGGTAATTGTTAGCTGTGGAATATTAATCTATTTTCTTATTTCTTAATTCATTCGATCATATGATTGTTGTAAACTAGGTATCGATATTCTTATGAACATATATACCAACCCAACGCCATGGGTCATTGTAATATGCCTCAAATTTGTAAAATACAAGAAAGAAAAATGTTAATGTTAGTGTTAATTGTTAGCTTTGAAAGTACTCACACATGATCATATGTTAATGTTAATACAGTTTTAGTAAAGAGTTAAGACCGAGTGATTATTGACCTCAAGCTCACAATCGGGTTTGAGCCAATAATCCAATCGTCTAACAAGAACATCAAACTAAAATACCATAAATGTATATTGATGGGTACCTGAATTATTATATTTTCTATGAAAGCAAATTAGTATATACGTTATTACATATTTTGATATTAACAAGGAGCTTCATCACGCATATGGTTCACTTTCACCACACGTGATGCATTGTTCCCTACTTCCCTTTCCATGCGTGGTGAGCAAAAGAAAAAAAAGGTTGTTTTGAAAGTTTTGTGACTATTTGGTGGAGTATATGTTAATGTTAAGGATAAGTAATTGCTATGAAGATGAAAATGATGGAGAAAAATCTAATTTGACGCTGGCGTAAAGATAACTACACTTAGTCGTTCAGTCGCTCGGTGTATTAAGGACATTTACTATGATGAACTTTTGAAAAAGTTTATATAATTAATACATCATTAAGTTATATAACTTTTCATATCATAAACCTATTACTAATATGGATGAATCTATTCATAAAGTTTTTCTATATCATAAAACACAATCAATATTTTCAAAAATTAGAAAATAGTTTAGACTTTTTCAAGATCACATAATTTTTCGTTCCACCTAAGATTAAAATGGTTTTCTACTACGGTTCACATATTTTTAAACTTCTTTAAAAAGTTTTAGACATATTGATAAACTATCATAGTGAGTTTTGACCTATTGATATCATAATGGATGCTCTAAATTTAAAAGTGTATCAAATGTTCAATTGACACTGATAGTAATGTCATTAAATTTTGCCAACATATGATAAAACGACAGACGTTATAGACATATGCTACTTCTTTGTATTTACATTTGATCAATCTAAGCATATTGACATATTGTAATGTTTTTTCTCCGCCTAATCTGTTTTTTAAGGAATAACGAATCATCTCACAATACATCACAAATATATCTAGTTTATCTAATAAACGAAAATAATGTACAACCCCTATGAAGCACTCTCTGCAATCAATGTTCTGACATGTCTGCCCTCCTATTGGCTGTGTATTAATGCCGTACAACTCCTCTGCTGCAATAGTATTCCACGGATCTTGAATTGGTAAGTATTGAATGCGGAATTGTTGATTTGGTAAGTAATCAATTCGAAAGTTTTAATTGATTGAATTTATACAAACGCGTCTATTTAATTTTGACCTTTTTTTGTCAATAATTTGGAGTTTTAATTGATTGAAATCAAATCCATTGGAGTTTTAATTTTGACGTTGATAGGATCTTGATTTGGTATATCAAATTGATTGTTAATTTGAGGTATATCAAATCAAACCCATTCTCGAATTTGTATGTTTTTTTTTATCATTTTTCTAATAATTTTTTTGTGTATATGTTTTCCATTGATTATGTGCAATTTAATTGTGTTTTGATTCACGTATTATGTTCAAATAAACTATCTTCTATTGTTCCTGATGATTAGTTTAGTATTGAATATTTCTTAGTTGTGGATCTTTTGTGTTTGTTTAGGGCAAAAGGAAAAATGAAACAGGTGCAATTTGGCAGTTCAACAGTCGTAGAAAACTCATTTTCACCGGTACGAATTTATGATGTTTGTTATTAGAACCTTCATTGTGTTAATTGCGTTTTGATTTGTGTTATGGTTGATTTGCGTTTAATTTAGAGGTGTTAAATTTGAGTGAATTTGACGATGTGGTTCGATACTGCTGTACCACATACAATTGCTTTTTATTTTAGCTATCCTAAAATAAGTTTCGATTTTTTTGTGTGTGTTTGATTTGGTTATCCAATGTTTGAACCAACACATGAACCAAAACAAAAAAATATCAATACATATCCAATTCGTTTCCATTGATAATACACTTTTTGTGTGTACAGGATTTGGATCATTCGTAGTTTCTAATAAGATTGAGTCGGAAGTTTGGATATAAAGTTTGGTGCTAACATTAGCACTTTTTTTTTTGTTGTCATTTCAATACCATAAATTTGGTACGTATTGATTCTAATGAACTCGATTTTTATTTGATTCTTTTAAATTTCTTTAGGTTACTCCAAACTCTTTTTTTTACTTAACAATTTGTGTTATGTTAAATAATTTCAGGTTATATGTTATTATGTGAGGGATACTGATAAATTAATCATCGTAATTCAGTTTATGAAGTAACAGTTGGGCTGATGGTGAATGATCATGTTCTGAGAACACACAAAGTATGTATTTGGACATCAATCACTCTTTTTTCGATTACTTCAGTTTAGAATTTACTTGCAGTAATTTCTTTGTGAATATGCAGCATCCTCTATCCGTAGAGTTGGGGCCTCGAATTTTGGGAAACATCTTTGATGGTATCAAGGTTCGTAGGCTACTTTTTGTTCTACATTTTGTTGCAACTTTATTCTACTATATCTGTTTATTTCTTATTCTTATTTAGGAGCTAATAACTGATGTTTTATCTATGTATTCAGAGGCCTTTGAAAGCTCTTGACAAGGATATACTTTGGGAATTCCAGCAAAAGAAAATTGGTAAACTGTCCACATTGAACTATAGAAAATAATGGGTCATTATGTATGTCAAATTTGTAAATTTTTATGCAACTATAGCAAACGGTTGTATTAATCTATTAATTTATCAAGGTAACACTAGTACAAAAATGAGATTTAGTCACACATGTTGTTTTTCGAACAGCCACACAGTCGCCTTTTTATGTGACTAAATGTACCAGAATAAAATAAACAGCCACACTTGATCCGACTTGTGTGACCATTTCGGAATTACATCCGAGGCTACAGCCACACATTTGAATATTTTTGTGACTATACGTATCTGGTAAAAAAAAAATTGATTTTTTAGTCACTTATAATTTAGGACGTGTGACGGATACAAATAAGGTTGAAACATTAGTCACACTATATTTATACATATGTGACAAATATATGTCACACAATTGAAAAGTGTAACCAAAATCCATATATGGTCACACGAAGTAATTGTGTATGTGGCTAAATCATATGCTCAAGTTTGTCACACATTATTTAAGCGTGACTGCTAGTTTTTGTTGAAAATTTAGACACATATGAATTTGAAATGTGTGACAACTGAAAAGTAAGTTTGAAGCATAGTCACGATATGCATTTAAAAGTGACAAATATATGTCACACACTTGAGATGTGTGACCAAATGTCATATATGGTCACTCTAAACCATAGGCATACATGATTAAGTGTGACCAAAATTCGATACAAATAGTCACGTAAGTTAATATGTGTGTCTAAAGTTAAGTGTGTATTTGTCTGCCAATTCCTAATGTGTATGGTCACACATTTAATTGTAGCACAATCATGTGACTATAGGCAATAGTCAAATTTTGTCACACATTATTTAAGTGTAGTCACAATTCGATACATATGGTCACACATTTCTGATAACTTATGCAATAGTCAAAAATTTAAAAATATCAATGTTTTGGCTCCATTGTAAGCATTTATGTAAGCATATTTTGTCAGACTATACATTCTAGCAGTAATAACTATACATTCTAGCAGTAATAACTACACATGTTTATCTCATAAGCAGTAATAACTATACATGTTTAAGTCAAACTATACATTCTAGTAGTAATAACTATACATTCTATTTCTTGTCCTTGGGTCCTAGATACCCTTCCATCTTCTTGAGCAGTTCATATGCCATGTTATCATAATTAAGCTGAAGCTTGAGTATTTTCTTCCCACGCAACATCTGATGTAGAATGTCTTTGTGAAACTTTAAAGGGTAATCCTTTTCTACAAGCATGTAGATCACCAACTCATTCACAGTTAAAGCATGTACTCCACATCGTTGAAAAATTTTCCATTCTTTAACAGTATTGTGCGTTAGTCTTCTCCAACATTCATCTTCATGATTTGGTTCAAACATTACCTTCAAATAATTCCAGACTTCTCTATCATAAGCTTGTTCTGGTGTCTTATTACCAAATCTTTGTTTGAGTAATTTCCATAGAGCTATCATATCTCGTCTATCAAAATCATGAACCATGTGAAGAAAGCTTACAAACCTTCTAGAAGAACCATCATGCCTCTTAATATCGTAATAAATTGTTTCCCCATGAGATCCAGACTTATAATCAACAATGGGATGTTTGACAGTTAAAGGTTGTGCATCCATGGCTTCTCCTACAGAGTCAACTGCAAGTTCAGTGTGAGCTTGCATTTGTTCTTTAGCAACAGCTTGCTCAGTTTGTTCTTGTTTTCTCTTTTTACTACTTTCTATTTCCAACTGTTCACCTGCTCTCTTTGAACTGTCATTCAAGAAGAGTTCATTGTTTCTCTTGGCAATTGCATACAATTCTTCAATGCTTTTATCATCCAAGAATTTCAAATCCTTTAGTTTCCAACTGGCCACATTCTTCAAATATCTGCACATGAGTAGATGTTTATGATGTACATATTGGGTGTTGTTGATATTAATATAAATTTACCTTTGCAACAAAAAAAATAATAATAAAAAATAAAAAAATACCTGCACATGAGATCTCTTCTTTGTTTTTGAGTGGGTGGCTTGTTCTTCTTAGCTGCATATCTTTGTTCTGCATACAACTTCTTTTTTGCATCAAATTTTTCTTTCCGCATCCTGGCTTTTTCATCTACTGAGTACTTATATTGCTCTTCTTTATGTACTATTTTAGCAAGCTCACAATCAGCTTCAACCTGAGCCTTTTCCTCAAACCATGAAGCTATTAACTCTGCATTTTTTTGCGCTTGTAATTTTTCTGCATACTCCTTGTCTGAAAGAATCTGAGCAGCTTGTTGAGCAGCTTCTTGAGCATCAAGATCAGCCACTTGTCTTGTCAATTCTTCATCTGTAATCATTGGTTGTTGTTGTTGTTGACTAGGTGACTGAAACTTAAATTTCTTCTTAGGTTCATCAATCAACAAACCTTTGCCTTTTTCTGATGGTGAAATAGTTGTTGATGGTGTTTTTGGTACTGATACTGGCTCTTTAATGACAACTCCTTTTGCCTTAGGTTTTGCACTCCTCATCTTTGTTAATATTTGAGCCATAGTCATATCATCATCACCTTGAGTAGCAGTAACCTTATCAATAGCAGGAATAAATTTAGTCTCAGTAGCACTAACATCAATAGCAGCAATACTAACTTCAGTCTCAGTATAGAGAACTAACCTTATCAATAGCAGGAATAACTGGCTCACTATCAACAGTTGTAACCTTGCCCAAACGCCTATCCATCACCGCTTCATTCCCTTGGTTATCAGCAACTAGAAATTCCATTGGATCACTCTCTTCACCAATACTTTCACCCTCTTTATCCTCCCCTGAAACTTTGCCTTCATTCCCCCCCTGTTTGGGAGCATCCTTAGAAGCTTCAGAAGATTTAACCTTTTGTTTGGGAATTCTTGATCCTTTGACTCCTTCTAAATACCTAACCCTTCTCTTCAAAGCCTTTATCTCCCCACCTTGAGCTTTGATGACTCCATCTTGGGAAGAAGCTATTGCTCGCAGATCACCAATTTGTGCAGACAGCTTGGCACAGGTATCCTTCAATTCATTCAAAAGTTGCAGACTATCCTCACCACTTCGGCTTGTGTTACCTAGCCCAAGAGGTGGATCATTGGAAAAGTTAAGTTCAGTCTCACCCCTAGGATGAACATCCGAACCCCCATTGTTTCCATGTGACTGGGACCTTCACCTGAATCAGTTCCAGAGGAACTTTCTTCATTAGAAGTTGTCTTGGTTCGGGTCTTAATGATGTTACCACTGTCCTGTGCTGCTGCTAAGCTAGACACAGTAGTGGCAGCCCTTGCCAACATGTCACTCTCCCCCCCCCCCCCCAGTGACATCCTCATCTGCAACAGTTGGTATAGAACCACTAGCCTGAGGTAGCTCAGTGTTCTTGGTGTTAGTCCTACGTTTATAGGTCTGTTGTTGTTGTTCTGTGGGTGTGTGATGGGTACCAGCTGGGATTGCTGAACCTTCACCCATTTGGGTTTGGGCTAGTGCCAACATTGTTGGAAACAAAGGTGTCACTCTCCCTAAAAAATCTTTTCCAACCCTCCTCATATTAGCAAAAACCTTTTTGGTAAGGCAGGGAGTGGGAGAAACATTTTTGTGACTTTTCTTTTTTTTAATTGGTTGTCCAAAAAGAGTTGCAAAAACCTTGGATATAGAAAATATTTAGCCAAAGAACTATCCAAGTTCTTAACCATATTATCAAAAATTAATTTTGAGAAATTAAATCTTTGAGTATTTTCAGCCAAACAAATTATAGCAGAAGCTAAATTACTGCTAAATTCATTCCATGCAGTGGTCTTTGGACTTAGACACACTAAGACAGTATGAATTAAGAATTTTCACTGAGGAGAAAAATTACCTTTTTGGAACTTTAAAGCATCTGTATATCTCTCATAGCCCATCAGTGCAAGTTTTTCAAAGATTGTAGTATTTGAAAGATTCTCAACTCCGTTAGCATCATCTAGGAGAAGATCTCTTCGAATAGACGCCTCTGTAATGATAATCATCTGCCCATCTACAAGGGCATGGATTTGTGCTTCCCCATTAATAGTTTTGACCTTAGCAGACGACCAAAACTGGATAATGTTGGAAGTATATATAGTAGGTTTTACTGTTAATGCAAACTTAATATAGCTTGCATTAAGGAAATCAATGATCTCAGTAAAATCTACAGACTCATTGGATTTTTCTAAAAAGGCAACATTATTATGAGATTCGGTAAAAGTTAGGTTCGACATTATGATTTGATTTGGGGGTTTTGCAATTTGACGATTAAAATTCGATTAGGGAATGGAAGAGAGAGAGTAATGTGTGCGTTAATGTGATTGTGTGCAGCAATTGGGGGTTTATACCCTTTAAGTAAAAAGTGATACAAACTACCCTGCACTCCCAACCACTGCTAAAAGGATACCCAGCAGTACAACGTTTCGCTAGCAGTACAATTGTTTACCTAGCAGTACAATAATAATAACTGCATTCAAATATCATAAACTTGTAATAATAACTGCATTCATATATTAAACCAAGTCAAAATAAGTTTACATTTACATAGGCAAAATATATAAAGAAAAGATACATTAAGACACATATTTACTAGCTTCAATACTTCTGTAAACATCAACTATTTTCTCTCTTTCTTCTTCTATTTTTTTGTTCCTCTCCTCAATTTTCTTCTGATGCTCCTCAATGACCTCTAAATCTTTCTTGTTCCTTTCTTCATACATCTTTATACACTTGTTGTGAATTTCTAACAATGCGTTTTCAACACCATATTGGCCTTCACTACATTACTCCCAAATATGTTGGGATATGCCAAATTTTTTATATTTTTCAGGCATTGGTGGAGGAGAATCATCCCTTGGGCGTTTGTTTTTGTTGGAAGAAGGAGTTGAAGAGGAGTCAGCCATTGAAATTTGAAATTTATTTTCTAATGAAAATATCAAAGGAGTTGTATATGGTACGGTTGATTATGAACGGTTTTCCATGTCGAGTTGTACAAATAGGCTAGAGAGGTATACGAACGGTTCCCAATACTTTAGGCGGGAAGAGGGACCATCGAGAGGCGCCAAAAGTAAACAGATGGATAATATTGATCGGATTTGGTTTGTGTTTGGTTTGGATTTGACTAGTGTAGTTGATCTAGAAGTGTGTTTGGTGTTGGATTGACTAATTGGCTTTTTCATTAGGGTAATTGATATTTTCTATATTAATGATGTTTAATGTAATTTGTGTGCTAACTTTAATGACTAATTGACTTTTTCATTAGGGTAATTGATATTTTCTAGTACATGTTTAATGTAAATACATGCTTTAATATCTATAGCAGTCTGAATGTGTTTGTGTGTGAGATGTGTTTGAGAAGTATGGGTATATTTAGGCCACTTCCAACAATAACTCAGCCTTAACAAATTAAAATTAAAATTAAAATTCAAATTCAAATTCAAACGTAAGATAAAGTACAACATATTAACGCTGCGTTAACGCAGGTTAGCCCCAACAATTAAAATTCAAAGTCACGTTAATAAAACGTGTGCATTTGTACCCTATAAATACCAATGCTTCTGAAGCACAAGTCACACAGAAACACATTCCAAACTTCTCAAATACTCAAGATCCAAGCATCTCAAATTCAAGATGTCTTCCAGAAAAGATTTCGGGCAACAATTTCCAAGCCCACCTCTCCAAAAGGATTTTGGCCAACAATTTCCAAGCCCACCTCGCCAAAAGGATTTTGGCCAACAGTTTCCAAGCCCACCTAGCGAAAATGAAAAATTCCATACTCCACCCGAGCATATCTTTCCAGTTTTCCAACCGGAAAATTTTCCGGTGAATAATCAACCTGAAAATGAACCGGTCCAAAATCCACCGATTCCCAACCAAGACCCAAATCCGTTTGGGTTAACTGAGGAACAACTTACGCAAGAGGAAGCATATATGCAAGTCCTCCTGGAAATGGAAGCACTTGAAAGAGAAGAGGAAGCTGATCGTTTGGAGCGGCAAGCCAGGTGATGAGGCGAAAAGTGTACCGCTTTTAAGGGGTCATTTAAGCCCGGAATCGTATTTATTTGATCAAATATTGCCCTAAATCGTTCCTTTTGTCATTTTAGGTACTTTTGAGGAGAAATCTGGAAAAGGAGGCATTTTGGACGTTTTTGGAGCATTAAAGTGAAGAAAACGACAAAGTCTCAAGAATCGGCTAAAAGTTACTCTTGACGGCGTCAGACTTAACTCTGGACGGCGTCATGCCTTGGCAAGAAAAGTGGGATGTGAAATTTACTCATGACGGGCCAGTGAGTTAGCATGAGAATTCTGACGGCGTCACGCTTTAACTAAATCAAGGGCGTCACGGCTTAATTCATAAGGGGACGGCGTCACGTTCAAGAGGTGAGGGCGTCAAGCCTTGATAGGCCAGAACGGATTTTGGAGAATTAAAGAGGGACGGCGTCAAGATGGTCATCCGAGAACCCTAAAAGCGGCGAGGTGACGGCGTCACAATCCATAAGGTGACGCCGTCAGATGCAAAAGTCTATATATAGTTTTCTAATTTTTTGTCATTGAGGGAGAGCTTAGTGTGTGGAATTTTGGGATAAAACCCTAAGACGATTTTAGCTACTTTTTCAGGGCTTTTAGCCTTGAGATCTTCCATGTTTCATTGAAAGATAAGTAATCAATTAATCATTCAATATGTCTATGTGTTGTTTGATTCTATCTTATGCTTGTCTTTTGTTTAACATGTTAGGCTAATTTTATCTTGTGTTTGCTTAGATCTAATGAAACCTAGCTATTGATTATTGGTTGTTAGTGTGTTATTAGTTGTATTGGATGATTGTTTATCTATGTTAGGCTTAAGAAAACTGGCTAACTTCCTATTCGGTAACTTGCTTGAACGTCTTAAGAAACATGAACCAAACGCGTACTAAAGGTTTTTATGGTTGTATTTAATGCACAAGCGAATTCTAGTGATCCCATGTTAGGAGCTTCCTAGCCGGCTCGACATAGGAGTGAAGTAGGAGCTTGTAGAGTTTAGGGAAGTAAGTACGCCACCCCACGAATGGTATTAAGGAATACACCCGTCATCCACGCAACTAATACACACTAATTAACCGGTAAAAGATAGTTAGGGAGTAAGGAAATCTAAGTAAAACACATTTCTCTACACATAAGTTTCTCACCACATTTTCATTTTTGTTATTTTATTTTAATTGCATTTGTAGTAATTTGGGTTAGTTGACTAGCAACTAATTCCGCCCACTCCTTCAAACCCGAGATTTTACTTGCTTTCATAAAAACTATAAAAACATAAAAAGAATCTTCCTCGACCCTTAGACCTAATTAGAGTAGCCTTTCATACCTAACGAACACTATTCCCTGTGGAGAACGATCAATCCCCCGTACTTACCACTACACTATACTACATCGGTCAGGTACACTGCCTGGTGGGGTTGTAAGCCTCTTGAGATCCCTCGAGAGGTAAAACCTGTTGTAAGGTTACAAAACCACGCATCAAGTTTTTGGCGCCGCTGCCGGGGAATAGTTATTGTTTAGGTTGAATTTTTATTTCTATTAGGTCTACTCACTAGATTCCTTTCTAGTGAGATTTTTATTTTATTTTTCTAGGTTTTCTTTAGTCTATCTATTTTCTTCGTGTTTTTGTTCGTAACCATACCATCCGACATCATGGAAGATGGTAATATCCTTAACCCCCACAACCCACCACCACAACAACCACCACCACCTCCTAGAGCCCGTACTTTAGGAGAGTATTCCCGTCCTAGCCACCATGGCTATCGAAACACCATTGAGCTCACTCAAGGAGCCAATATCACACCCTTGCGATCCGACACCATCCGGTTGGTGCAAAGCGGATGCGCATTCCATGGACTTCGTTCTGAAGATCCTAATCAACATCTCAAGGACTTTCTTAAAATCGTTGATTCTATAGACCTTGATGTTGCCACTCGAGAGACGACCCGATTGCGTCTCTTCCAATTCTCTCTGCGGGACCAAGCTAGTCAGTGGCTAGAACGTCAACCCGCAGGATCCATCACCTCTTGGGATGATCTCACCACTCGTTTCCTTGCTCAGTTTTTCCCACCGGGAAGAACTACCAAGCTAAGGAATGATATCTTGATGTTCCAACAACGTCAAGGCGAAACTCTCTACGAGGCATGGACTCGATTCAAGGACTTACTCCAAAAAGTCCCTCACCATGGCATAGAACTTTGGCTCCAAGTCCAAATCTTCTATGACCATATCAATCTCTCCACGAGGCAAACCATTGACCAATCGGCCGGTGGCAAGCTACGTGATCTAAGTGCGGAACAATCATGGGCTCTCCTAGAGGATCTTGCTCTTTATGACAATGAAAGTTGGAGTGATCCCCGTGATTTGAATAAAACGGTCAAGGCAATATCTTTGCCCTTGAACAATTCAAGCACTTCCGACCGTAGGATCATAGAACTTGAAGACCAAGTCAAGTTTCTAATGAAATCCTACGAGGCTCCTAAATCTTCAAGCCAAGTGAACAAAATCACTTCTTCATGTGAATTATGTAGTGGTCCCCACGACACTCGTGATTGCATGGAACTCCCCGAACAAGCTTTTGTGGACTACGCATCCTCGCGTACCGACGGAGCGGGAGACAAGTGGTACACTTTCAAACCCGAGCCAAACCATTATGGTGATTCATACAACCCCTCATGGAAAAATCACCCGAACCTTAGGTGGAAACAAAACCAAAACTCACAACAAACCAATTCTTCCAACCCACCTAATCGTTTCCAATCAAGCGGTTCCAACTCGAACCGTACTTTCAACAACAATCCTTCCGGCAATGGTAGTACCGATAACTTTGAAGGATTGATGTCTCAATTTATGGCATCTCAAGAAGCTCGTTTAGCCAAGTTTGAAGCCGATTTCAAACAAAAACAAAGCGAGATGACCAATAAGATTGACACTTTGTTGAAAGCCCTCAATGACCGAGAAATGGGAGCACTCCCTAGCAACACGGTCAAGAACCCGAAACTAAACGTCAACGCTATTTCATCGGTTTCGTCCCCTAGTTCTTGTCCACAATATTATTCGGTCAATTCCATGAGCACGTGTTTCAAACAAACCCAAATCGTTCCAAATGACCAAGAAGTTATGACATCCAAATTGGTCAACAACATAGTTGAAACACCTTCCACTCAAAACCTTGACGAAGAATTCAAGGAGCTCCACCTTGAAAGTCCGGTTGTTGATGAGTTGGATGAGAAGAAGCTCAAGTTAGGCGAAAAAGGGACCGCCTTTGTTCAAAACAAGCTACCTAAGAAGTTAGATGATCCGGGCTTATTTGTTCTACCTTGCAAGATCGGTAATTCGGAGGCTTATGAAACATTAGCCGATCTTGGATCAAGCCTTAACCTACTTCCGTTACCTCTCTACACCTCTCTAAAACTTGGAAAACTTGAAGAAACCGAGGTGATAATAGGCTTAGCGGATGGAAGTGTTGCTTACCCGGTTGGAGTAGTTAAGGACGTGTTAGTACACATTGGAAAACTAACCATTTTAGCCGATTTCCACGTCCTTGATATGGTTAGCGACCCTACATGCCCCTTGTTGATAGGTAGAGGATTTTTAGCGACCGCTAGTGCTATGATTGATTGTAAGGAATCTAAGATAGCGGTAGGAGAAGGAGATACTTGGTCAATCTATGATGTTAAGAAACACGCCTATGATACTAGTGAGGAACCGACACCCCATTGGTTAGAATTAAATAGGAGACCATCTAGATATGGACCTTGGATTGATAGAGACTTCATAGGACCCCAACGCCCATTTTACCTAAAAAGAGGACTTTGTTAACCGAACACATACGGTAGAACAACTCTTGGCTAGGGACACCGAATTGGATCCATTTGAAGACTCTCTAGTTTTTAGAAAGATGATTGATTTCCTAGGAGTTTTGCCAATTAACCTAGGAATGAATAAGTGGATTTGTGAGGAAGATGATTATAAGTGGAATTGGGATAAACCACCCAAAGATGGAGATGGGTCATGGCATATTAAGATGACATTGTATGACCCGGATGGAGAGAAGTTTGAAAAGACATATCGTACTAAGCGGACCAATAGGAAACTTCAATCCAAGCTTAACCCTAAAGACGTCCTCGATGACGAGCTCACTTATATAGGGTAGCGTGACTTTGAGTCTAGCTACAAGACTCGTTAATAAAGAAAAGCGCTTCTTGGGAGGCAACCCAAGCTTTATTTGTTTTATTTGCTTTGTGTGTGTTTATTTATTTGTTCGTTTGATTTTATTTGCTTCCGTATGTATGTTTAATTTTTATTCTTATTGATTCATGTTCAAAAGTAAATTGTGAAAATGCTTTATTTTGTTTTTAACTTCGTCTTAACTACATATAAAGGTATTTTGCAAAAGATAAGTGTAAGGGAAATCTAAATCGGTTTATTAGAACACATATGAACATGAATCATAATAATAATAAATTAACACACATATTCGTATTTGTTTAAGTCAAATGCTTGTATCGAGTCATAATGATGTTTTGCAGGATTTCCAGGAAGTAAGGTAAAGGTTTTTCCAGAAATTTTCCGGAAACTTAAAATGAAAATTTTTGTCAGGTCATTTCTGACGGCGTCAGGGGTTATAACCTGACGGCGTCAGATTTAATTTTCAGAAATTTTTGAAAGTTTTGTTTTTAAAAAAGTTTTTATTAAATCTCCAACTTATAATCTCCAGGAATCTGCAAAATTATCATTCCACAAGCATTATATCCTTATATATAGATTTTATCCCGCCGATGTTATGCAGGTTTTCGTGTTTGCTTTCTCAGGTTTAACAGGTTATTTTGGACAAGGAGATGTTTATGGAATCAAGCTTATGGCGATGCATTAGTCATGGAGCTTCAACATTCTCTTTGGAAGAAGATTTAACCGTGTAATTTCACTATCCAACGAGCGAATCAGGGGAGTATTTGATTTCATTCTTTTATTTTTTTGCTTTTACATTTGTTATTTGAACATTGGGGACAATGTTCATCTTAAGTGTAAGGGGAGGGTAAAAGTACGATTTTAGAGAATGCCATTACGCTTGATTTTTGTTTGTTTAATAGTAGATGTGTAATAAAACTGAGAGAAATACTTGTTAAGGTAATTTTAGTGCCAAATTTAAAATTTTTTACAACATTTAGGAGTGAAACTTTGATCTTAATGAGCGTCTCACGGATAGGAGTTATATGACTAGCACAAAAACCGTACCACTAAAAAAATTTTCCACCCCCAAATATGTGAGGTTCGCCCCTAGAATTGGTAGGAAAAGCATTTATGCTATGATGTGTGTACCGGTAGCACTTAGATTCTAGAACTTGCGTTAGGACCATTCCAAGGCCACAAGTGAGACTACATTCGTGTAGTTAGATTTACTACATGATAAGAGGCATTAGGATTAACCCATTGTTTTACACCTGTGTTTTTGTTATAATTACTTTGGCTACATTGGTCAAGTAATTCTCCCACACCCTTTGCGTTGTACTCATTTTTAGTACACGATACCCCTAGTACACCCCTCAGAGCCTATCTTTTCGTTTCGACCTTTAAGCATTTTACTTAAAGGAAGAATTTGTTACACCCACTAAAATGTACACCCAAATCGCCTTAGCCTACCTTGTATGCACTCATTTTTAGTGCATTATTGTGACAACATTTGTTTAAACCCAAGTTAATTATCTAATTGATTACATGGTTGCTAAGTCGAGTCATATCCTTGTACATATTGTTTTGGGACGATTGGGACTCATGGGTAAAGTACTAGTGTAATGGAGTAATGGGGAAGAATATCATTTATTACCCCCATATGTGCTAAATATTTTAAAAGTACTCCAAGTTTTTCGATTATCTTAATTCGAGTCATTAGAATAGTTAATTGTAAAGTTATGTAAAAGTTCAAGTGTAAGGGGATGCAACGCCCCTTTGATGTATTATTTTGGATGGTAGGGCAAAAGTGTATGCAAAAAAAAAAAAAAAAAAAAAAAAAAAAAAAAAAAAAAAAAAAAATCAAGAAAAACACAAAAAAAAATGAGAAAAAGAAAAATAGAAAAAACATACGGACTACCATCCCGTTTCATTTTATGTTTGTTTTATATTTTTGTTATTTTGTTATTTCGTTTTTAGCTTAAGATCGAGTCGAGTCTTGGCTTAGCAACATTGTATAGTACATGTAATTAATCAAGATCTTTAACTCGCCACCAGTAAAATATCCTTTATCCAACAAAACCGTGTTCTCCTTTTCCCTACACCTAACGTTATAACCCATTTAAAAGCCCTCTTTGATAGTTTATCTTTGGTGCTTACGCCTAGTGGAGGAGGTTTTCGATCCTTTCCCAAGCCTATGGTAATCTATTTGCTATGACAGGTAGTGAGAGATATTTTCCGTTTTCATTTATGAGATTTATTTTGATGACACTTGAGAGATGTGAGTATCTAAACACTACTTGTGAGGTGCTAGTATGTAATCTCCGTGCTTATTATGATTGAAGTGGAACGATTATTTGTTGTAATTACTTTTATGTTTGCATTAAATGACCCCTAACTTGTATTTTGATTAGAATAAAAGCGCATTTGCTTGAGGACAAGCAAATCTCAAGTGTAAGGGTATTTGATGAGGCGAAAAGTGTACCGCTTTTAAGGGGTCATTTAAGCCCGGAATCGTATTTATTTGATCAAATATTGCCCTAAATCGTTCCTTTTGTCATTTTAGGTACTTTTGAGGAGAAATCTGGAAAAGGAGGCATTTTGGACGTTTTTGGAGCATTAAAGTGAAGAAAACGACAAAGTCTCAAGAATCGGCTAAAAGTTACTCTTGACGGCGTCAGACTTAACTCTGGACGGCGTCATGCCTTGGCAAGAAAAGTGGGATGTGAAATTTACTCATGACGGGCCAGTGAGTTAGCATGAGAATTCTGACGGCGTCACGCTTTAACTAAATCAAGGGCGTCACGGCTTAATTCATAAGGGGACGGCGTCACGTTCAAGAGGTGAGGGCGTCAAGCCTTGATAGGCCAGAACGGATTTTGGAGAATTAAAGAGGGACGGCGTCAAGATGGTCATCCGAGAACCCTAAAAGCGGCGAGGTGACGGCGTCACAATCCATAAGGTGACGCCGTCAGATGCAAAAGTCTATATATAGTTTTCTAATTTTTTGTCATTGAGGGAGAGCTTAGTGTGTGGAATTTTGGGATAAAACCCTAAGACGATTTTAGCTACTTTTTCAGGGCTTTTAGCCTTGAGATCTTCCATGTTTCATTGAAAGATAAGTAATCAATTAATCATTCAATATGTCTATGTGTTGTTTGATTCTATCTTATGCTTGTCTTTTGTTTAACATGTTAGGCTAATTTTATCTTGTGTTTGCTTAGATCTAATGAAACCTAGCTATTGATTATTGGTTGTTAGTGTGTTATTAGTTGTATTGGATGATTGTTTATCTATGTTAGGCTTAAGAAAACTGGCTAACTTCCTATTCGGTAACTTGCTTGAACGTCTTAAGAAACATGAACCAAACGCGTACTAAAGGTTTTTATGGTTGTATTTAATGCACAAGCGAATTCTAGTGATCCCATGTTAGGAGCTTCCTAGCCGGCTCGACATAGGAGTGAAGTAGGAGCTTGTAGAGTTTGGGGAAGTAAGTACGCCACCCCACGAATGGTATTAAGGAATACACCCGTCATCCACGCAACTAATACACACTAATTAACCGGTAAAAGATAGTTAGGGAGTAAGGAAATCTAAGTAAACACATTTCTCTACACATAAGTTTCTCACCACATTTTCATTTTTGTTATTTTATTTTAATTGCATTTGTAGTAATTTGGGTTAGTTGACTAGCAACTAATTCCGCCCACTCCTTCAAACCCGAGATTTTACTTGCTTTCATAAAAACTATAAAAACATAAAAAGAATCTTCCTCGACCCTTAGACCTAATTAGAGTAGCCTTTCATACCTAACGAACACTATTCCCTGTGGAGAACGATCAATCCCCCGTACTTACCACTACACTATACTACATCGGTCAGGTACACTGCCTGGTGGGGTTGTAAGCCTCTTGAGATCCCTCGAGAGGTAAAACCTGTTGTAAGGTTACAAAACCACGCATCACCAGGGAGGATGAAGAACGTAGGAAAAGGTGGGAGTCTAGTTTTTTCACACCTTCTGAATCCTCTGAAGATGGTTACCCAGATTCAGATGATAGTTTTTATTAATCGTTCGTTGTTTATGTTAATCGTATGTTGTTTATGTTAATCAATCGTTGTTTATGTTAACGTAGTTTTTATTTGACATTTAATGTATTTCTATTTCATGTTTAATGTATTTCTATTTCATGTTTAATGTATTTGTATTTGATACTTTAGAAAACGTTAAAGTTTTTATAAAATGTCTGATTTTGGTCCTTTAACGCAACGCTGCGTTATGCGTTGTAAAGGGTCTTATAGCATAGAAATCCACACGTTTTTTAAGATGAGTTTGAATTTGAAATGGATATAAATATATCCCGCCCAAGCTAGGTTCTTTTATTTTCAATTTATAAATTGAATTGAATTTGAATTGAATTGATAAATTTTAAATATATCCCGCCCTTTTGTTTAATTTGAATTTGAAATTTTAAATTTTAAATATCCCGCTCGTTATTAATATGTTGTACTGTTACTTTACGTTTGAATTTGAATAATACTCGTACGGTTACTTTTACTTTCAATCTGATTTTTAAAATAGCCTCCAACGGCTAGTTTAACGGCTTTTCACTATCAAAGCCACTTTCACAACACTTTGTTTTCTCACACAACTTCTTATAAAACTCTCTCGCAAGTATCACTAATTTTAACACAAACACTGTGGCTAACAAATTAACTAGCAGAGGTGCAAAAGGCTATCCTCACCCGATTACGCAATGAACAAGAAAAAGAACTCAAATTGATTAACAATTTGCTAGGTGAGATAACTCGTATTATGCTACAGATGCATAATTGTGCTGATCCAGAGGTCGAAAGGTTGCGTGAGTTGCCTCAAGACCATCCAGCTATCAGGGTTGGTCTAGAAATTAAACTCTTTTAAGAAATGATGAAACAGGGTCGAAAGGTTGCGTGAGTTATTGTTGGGTGTGTTGATCATGTACAACCATATCATCTCGGCTCATTCGTTAAACATCTCGTATACAACCATATCATCTCGGCTCATTCGTTAAACATCTCGTGTATAACCATATCATCTCGGCTCATTCGTTAAATATCTCGTATACAACCATATTATCTCGGCTCATTCGTTAAACATCTCGTATACAACCATATCATCTCGGCTCATTCGTTAAACATCTTGTATACAACCATATCATCTCGGCTCATTCGTTAAACATCTCGTGTATAACCATATCATCTCGGCTCATTCGTTAAACATCTCGTATACAACCATATTATCTCGGCTCATTCGTTAAACATCTCGTATACAACCATATCATCTCGGCTCATTCGTTAAACATCTCGTATACAACCATATCATCTCGGCTCATTCGTTAAACATATCGTGTATAACCATATCATCTCGGCTCATTCGTTAAACATCTCGTATACAACCATATTATCTCGGCTCATTCGTTAAACATCTCGTATACAACCATATCATCTCGGCTCATTCGTTAAACATCTCGTGTATAACCATATCATCTCGGCTTATTCGTTAAACATCTTGTATACAACCATATTATCTCGGCTCATTCGTTAAACATCTCGTATATATACAACCATATCATCTCGGCTCATTCGTTAAACATCTCATATACAACCATATCATCTCGGCTCATTCGTTAAACATCTTGTGTATAACTAAAGCTCAGTTAATTAAGGGTGAGTGTGTTAAAGCTGACGTGGCAGTGTGTTAAAGTTTAAAGCTGAGTTATTGTTGGGAGTGGTTAGAGTATTTTCTTTTGTTTTTTCGGTGGATTTTAGCGTGACTTAATCTTAATACCGCCAATTTTGTCCATATAATATTCAACTACGTACGGATAACTGATACCCGCGGGGAAACCCGAAAAACCGATGGATAATATTAATCGGGTATCCGGTGGGATATGGGGCGGGTACGGGTATATTATAAACGGGTTCGGTTATGGGTATACTAAAACCCGCCCCGAACCCGAATCGTTGCCATCCCTATTTACCGGCTATAGCCGGATTTCACCGCCACGTCATCACCATTAGCTTTTTCTTTTCTTTTTTTCTTTTTTTTTTTTTTTTTTTAACAAATCTTGCCACTTCAGCTATAGTTAAACCAAACCACAAATTCAATATTCAACCAGCAATTAATCCCTTAATTTACCCGGTCATTTGTAAACACACACAAAAATCAATAAACCCTAATCAACACACACATTCTTCTGGCAAACACAAGCACGCAAACAATGAATCCAAATAACAAAAAGGTAGTAATTAGTAATTTGTATTTTGTAAATGTAATTAGTAAGGGTAAAATAACTAGTAATTATGTAAGTATTTTGGTTTGTTAAATGGGTAGTAGTTTGTACTGTTGATGTGATGGTTGCATAGTATGATACATTATTTGCGATTATTAAGATAGTACTCTATAAAATTTGGAGCCAAAATTTTGATTTATTCAAGTTTATGCTTTAATTAACAGGTTCAAAGGCAAAATTTTCAAATAATTCAATTGTTAATTTCAAATTACAACTTGGAGGCAAATTTTTGGATCGAAATTTTTTGAATCACAACGATTCATATTCTTGGTGTATAGCCTCTTTTCTCTCCTTAAAAAAAAGACTGCAAAGAAAAAACAAAAATCAAATCTTCTCTCACCATTACTCTCCAAGCTAAGCCATAATCATTTTCTTTTACCCTTTGTTGCTCAAGAGTCGTGGAAACTGAACCTATTGTTGATAACCATACTTTGCTTCCTCCTGATCATATTGTACATGATGATAACGCATAACGCCTTAGAATATGAATCCGAAAAGTCTTCTGATGAAGAAGATATAGATGAGCCTGTAACCAACCAAACACCTGAGATACTAGCTAAGAGGGGATCAACCAGGCTAGTAAAGTTTCGCGCGAAGCATGACAAACCTGGTGCAATAAAGCTCAAGGTAACCTTCGATGCATTCGGTAGGGTAACAGGGGAAAACATAGCAGTGTTTGTGAGTTTTTTAGGAGATGTGGCTCGTGAGCAGATAGGTGTGAAGATTCTACACTGGAAGAAGGTAAATAAAGAATCAAGAGATAAACTCTGGGATGAAATCTTGGTACATATATACTATTTTGTAACCCAGTACTACATAAGTTTATGTATGTAGTTACATTATGTGCAACTAATTAACAACATTGTGTTAATATTTTCAGAAATTTTTTGTTGTTGACGTGAAATACAGAAAATTGATAATGATTCGTCTCGGTAAAATGCTAAGGAATTACGGAAGGAAGCTCAAATTCAACTACATTTTGCCCAACCTAAATACACCTTCCAAACTGAATGAAGTCCCGGACTTGTATAATACAATAATGAAATCACAAGACTGGGTCGAGTATGTTAAATACACGACCACCGAAGCATACAAGGTTTTAATTAGTCATCTTTAATTAAGTGTATATGTCATTTTATTATTTTCAGTTTGCAGCATTACTGTATCTAAACGCCTTATGATTTTGTGTTTTTAGGAGAAATCTGAGAAAGGTAAAATGGCGCGTTCCTAAAATATTTATCAGCATAAAATGGGACGAGGTGGATATGCTTATGTCAAAGAGAAAATGGTAAGATTACACAATGTTTGTTTTACCAATTAAGAGACGATCAGTATGAGAAATGAATCTGTTTACATTGCCCAATTTGCCCATTTGCATTAATACCCTCATATTTTCGATTATCTTGGTTTAACTGTACATGTGTAAGCATCCTCATATTTTCGTTTATCTTGGTTTAACTTTACATGTGTATGCATTTGATATTTATTAGATCCAAAATAAAGAGATTGAAGCGGATGAAGAAACCCCCCCCCCTCGCGTGATGTAATGTGGGTGAAAGGAAGGGTCAACAAAGACGGCGAATACCCAAATGATGATATTAAATCAAAGGGAGATGAACTTGTAAGTTTGACTGCTAATTCTATTATTATGCTTATATAGCAGCAACATTTAACTGCGTACTAGCAGTAGTAGCTTATATACCAGCAGTTACTCTAACAGCATCAAGAAGACTTTTAATCCCAACATTTCCTATATTTTTTGTGCAGGAAGAAGCTGATGACAAGATCAAGGAAGGAACCTCGAGTTTTGATGATGGCACTGATGCCATGACATTTGTATTTGGTAAGGAAAAGGGCGGTTATGCCAGAGGAGTGGGAGGTGCAGTAACATACAAAGAGTATTTTGGCCTTCCTCGAAGAAAACAAGAAGCCGATGAAAAAATTGCCTTACTTCAAACTCAACTGGATAATGAGAGACGCGAGCGTGAAGAAAAAGATAAATTGATCAAGAAATTGTCCGCCGAGATGACCGAAAAAGATGTGCAGGTCAATAAATTATCCGGTGAGGTGGAAAACACAAATATAGTGCTTGCTCAAATTCTGCAACAGTTGAATGATAAAGGGATGAATATAACTCTGCCAACTGAACCATCGCCAATAGCCTCAGTTGTAAGCCATTTTTTATGTTGTTAACAATTTCATTTTCTAATGCTAACACCACTGATGCTAATGATACTAGGCATTGAACATAAACTGATGAGTGACTGTATTTCTCAATTTATATTGCAGGTGACTCCAATGGCCATTGACAATATTGCAGGTGACTCCAATGGCACTCAGACAAGTGGTGTTGTAAGTCCTAAAGATGCGGGAATTGAGGAGAAATCCAATGGCCTTGAAACTTCTAAAAAGGTAACGGAAACAATGGTAAGTATAGTAATAAAAGATCGCCCTTTGATTTTTGAATTTTACATACATGATCGACTAATGTACCGTGTTTTATATATACGTATAGGAACCTGCTGCTAAAACTGTCAGGCCTAAGCATAACCTTAAGTCACGACGAAACGGGTCTCCAGATTCCCAATCGCTACAAAATGTGTCGTCTCCAACACAACCACTGCCAACAGTATGTATTTCAACATGTTTCTTGTTACTCTTTTGTTTAAATAATGTAACGTGTTTTATATATACATATAGGAATGTGCTAAAACTGTCGGACCCAATAAGCCAAAGCAAAAGAAGCGACGAAACGGGTCTCCAGATTCCCAATCGCAACAAGATGTGTCTCTAACACAAGCACTGCCAACAGTATGTATTTCAACATGTTTCTTGTTATTCTTTTGTTTAAATAATTTCTGATATATACATAAAAATTCTTTTTTTGTAGACACTTAAGTGCAAACTGTGGATTATAAAGCAAACAAATATTGTTGCTTTGGGTACCGTATACCAGTCTCATGGAAAGCAAGTGCTGCATAACCGACCACTCCCAAGTGATTGCTACAAAGTGTCGATTGATGAATCGTTAGTTGATGCAGCATGCGTACCGGACGTAGCAAATAATGGGTTAAAAATAGTTAAGAATGTTGAAGGTAGTTTCGTTGCATGGCCAAAGGATCAAGTTATTTTTGAAGAGGTGGTACGTACATGTGTTTTTTCAACCTACATATATAATTATTCATATGTAATTCAATGTTTGATAGAAGCGTCTTTTGTTTACTACAGGTTACACCAACAAACCATGTGACTAAATGTGTACCACAGGCACCATCGAAGAAACAATATATATTTGCTAACGACTTAAGGCAAACTGCTAAGGGGGTGAAGGTTCAAAAGTCTTTAGATATTTGATTAATTAAGTACGACATTACAATTGTATATTTTGTCCAGTTATATACATTCGAGTTTAATTCAATTTGAAATTTCTTGTGGTTTTTAATATTGTTTTATATATAATATATATACTCATTCCAGCAGCACAAGCATAGTACTAGCAGCAGTAACTCTGCTTCAGCAGGACTACCTTAGTACTAGCAGTAGCAACTCTACTGCTCCAACATTATTGGTCACTCTTTGTTTAATTCGATGTGTGACTAAATAGTACCAAAGGCCACACAAACTAAAAATTCATGTGACCATTGGATGAACAATAGTCACGCAAAATACACATTTCTTCACTTTAAATAGCATATGGTCACACTTATTAACAACTTTGGCCACTTTATGCTTAATTGTATGTGACTAAATACCCAAAACAAGCATGCTTTGTGTGACTAAATATTATAAAAGGCCACACAAACATAAAATTCAAGTGGCCATTGGATGATCAATAGTCACACAAAATACAAATTTCTTCACTTTAAACAGCATATGGTCACACTTATCAACACTTTTGGCCACTTTATGCTTAATTGTATGTGACTAAATAACCAAAACAAACATGCTTTGTGTGACTAAATATTACAAAAGGCCACACAAACATAAAATTCATGTGGCCATTGGATGATCAATAGTCACACAAAATACACATTTCTTCACTTAAAACAACATATGGTCACACTTATTAACACTTTTGGCCACTTTATGCTTAATTGTATGTGACTAAATACCCAAAACAAACATGCTTTGTGTGACTAAATATTACAAAATGCCACACAAACTAAGAATTCATGTGACCATTGGATGATCAATAGTCACACAAAATACACATTTCTTCACTTAAAACAGCATATGGTCACACTTATTAACACTTTTGGCCACTTTATGCTTAATTGTATGTGACTAAATACCCAAAACAAACATGCTTGTGTGACTAAATATTACAAAAATCCACACAAACTAAGAATTCATGTGACCATTGGATGATCAATAGTCACACAAAATACACATTTCTTCACTTAAAACAGCATATGGTCACACTTATTAACACTTTTGGCCACTTTATGCTTAATTGTATGTGACTAAATACCCAAAACAAACATGCTTTGTGTGACTAAATATTACCAAAGGCCACACAAACTAAGAATTCATGTGACCATTGGATGATCAATAGTCACACAAAATACAAATTTCTTCACTTTAAACAGCATATGGTCACACTTATTAACACTTTTGGCCACTGTTTTTTAAATTGTATGTGACTAACTCGAAAAAAACAACACACGCTGTGTGACTAAATCATCACAAACGTCACATTTATTATATTTTCATGTGGCCATAGGATGGGAAATAGTTACACATACTGATGAATCCAACAAAACTTGTGCCTAATTAGTCACACATATTCGGGTTTTGGTCACTCTTTTTCAATGAAAACGGCCACAAACTAAACAATGTGACCATATGATACCTACGGTGGCGCGACTTTTCGTCACACACACCCAAAAAAATGTGTGTGACTATATGCATATAGTCACGCATTTTGGGTGTGACGAAATCCACATTCTGTACCAGTGTAATTGTGACTTCATTTAACTTTTCTAACTTTAGTCAACCTGTAGCTAATAACCGTGTAACATTCTTATATCAGGTATTGTCCACCACCTCAAATTGTTCTTAGAACTTTTCTGTTAAGTGTGAGAAATCACCTGACAAGTCCGAAGTTGGATTATGAACAACCAATATCGACTGAGACTGACACTCAAATGTCTCAATGTGACCCAACTGAAGTGACCTGTGCTGAGAAGTTGACAAAAATGAAAGGGATTTTGTATGGAAAAACTTCAATACGAGATCTAATGTTTGCCAATGAGGTATGGTTCTCCTAATAGTTTTGTTTAGCGGTTGTGTTAAAAAGATATAATTTATATTTTTAATTATTAAACAATTGAACCAGAGAATTCAACATGTGTTCATCTAACTCGTGGAATCTCATTGTAGATGTTTTTGTGTGGTATTGTTTTTTTTTAACTCTTTCATAGGCCTAGAAATTTGTCTACAACTACCTGATGATGTCACGAGTACCAGCCTAGAGCTTTAAGAGATACTAATGTTTAGTAATGTAAATGTACCTCTAATCTTGAAATTGATTAGTAATTGATCGTTGTTATATCATGTATATTGCATTCAAATGTTTTTGTGTGGTATTGTGAAATGGAAGTTGAAGGGTCTTAAATTAGGTTGTGTAATTCTAGAATACCACTTTCTCACCCAAACACTCAAGATTGCTTACGTGCTTAATGATAAGCACTGATATAAGCTAACCTAGACTTTTTTGAAACGGTTTTAAACGTTATAGATTATTGAAACTTCGAATAGGAGTAGTTTGATTATCAATTTTAAGATGTAAATCCAAACACCCCCATTGGACATCAGTGACATTTGAAGAAGCCCTAACCCAGCTTGACCCGTACCACCAGAAAAGTACCCATTTTGTGTTTTTGACCCATTACTCAACAAACTATCCTCGAGCCGTACGGATACATTGACACGTCTTATAGCTAAAGTCGTTGGGGCGAGTATTTCGATTGTTTCAATTTAAGTGTCAATAAGGGGTGCTTTATCGTGTTTTTGTTGTTTCAATTGTTTGAAATCTCTAGACAAGGCAATTTAAGCTTTTCAATTGGTGTCTCCCACAGTTTACTCTAGTTTGGAAATGATTTTGGTTAAAGGGTACAAGTTTATTAATTAGAGTTAGTATACATTGTCAAACTTGTAAGTGATTGGAGTGGTGAGGAGCATTGGGGGGGGGGGCAAAATGATGGAGGGAGGTTGAGTGTGTAAGAGTTAGTAAGTTATTTAGTGTTTTAGAGGATACCGGGTACCGAGTTATCTAGAAATGAATTTTAACGGTACCAAATAAAATATGACGACGTTGTAAAAATTATGAAATCACATTCCTGATAAGAATCGGGTGTTAAAATAGTTGTCGTGTTGAAATTTCGCAATCCGACGAAATTTTAAGCGTTTACCGGGAGATATAGCAAACGGTTTCAAAACACCGGGTAAATTAGTAATATAATTTTTATATCATTATATTGAATATGAAAATATATTAGGATCATTGTCGGGAGTGTCGGGTATATTATTAGTAGTAAAGACTGAGTGGTAACACGTATTTAATAAATGAACATATGTAAATTGAAATAATGCAAACCCGTGCATGACCTAATATGCAGAAGATGTTACTGATGATATGTAGACTACTCTAGTCTATATGACGTGTCCTTAATGATGTTTCATGAATACGCAGCTAAACCTTACTGGTTACGCGAATTTGAATACTCGTAAACCTAGTTTACGATATGACGAACAATAACCATGAATAGTGATTTCCCTCCGGGGATGAATTCGTGAATAGTAAAATTTTTGAAAACATCTCAAAGTCGCAAACTGACTTCAAAAACGATGAATAGTGAACGATGAATAGTAAATGATGAATAGTAATTTGTGAATAGTAAATTGTCGAGGTTTGGAAAATGACCTGAAATTACGGTTTGTCACAACATAAGTCGATCTAAAGTCTTTAAAAGGAAGTTTTAATCGGTCAAACTATTCAACCCCCCCCCCCAACATATTTTTTTTAATTATGTGAGATGTGACAAGTATATGATAAAGCTGCAGTGGTTTATGAGAAGTGTACAATAGGCTATGTCCAGTATGTGTAACAGGTATAGATTGGCCGTTTCCAACATACACAGATGGATAAATGCATGAATCACTAACAGAAGTGAGAATTCTTGTGTTGTCAGGTAAGTTAGAAGAAGCACCGGTGTCCATGTTCCAAGCGGGATCCGGATGAGTCATCATCTGAAAAGCTTGAGGAAGCATAGTAGCCTAAGGCTGAAGAGAGCTAGGAACCGTGTAAGCATAATTCTATAGATAAAAAATATTACCACCTGCTTGTGGAAACTGGTTACCAAAATTGGGCGGTAAAGGCAACTGGGCCTGCTGTTGGGCCGCTACAGTATATGTGGCTATATTGGCCTGTTGCGACTATTGGGCTAAAGGGAATTGAGCCTGTGGCGCTTGGTGGGCTGGCATAGCAGATTGTAACTGGGATAAAGTATTATAAGGTTGTGGAATATGATGGGCTAAAGTATTATACGATGTATTAACCAAACTAGGCGGGGCACTCCAAAACCAGTTTGACAAAACAAAAAAGGATTAACAAAGTGTGAATATGGTGCATGAGATGCATGAGTTTGTGCGTCTGACTTGGATATTTGAAAAGAGTCACGAGTAGCAGGCTTGGACCCAGGTGGTTTATTATTGGAGTTCGCACCATTATTTGTCGACCGGGACCTGTTATCATTAGAACCGTGAATAAACTTGCAACGCGATCCATACGTACACGAACCTCTTTGAAAATTACGGCACAATTCATCCCCCGAAGTCACCATATTACCAGACTTAGGATTTGAAGTAGTGGTTGCCACAAGCACTGTTGGCGAAGAAGAAGTGAGATTAGTCGAAGATAAAGCTTGAGCGAGTTGCGCCATATCACTTTCTTCCAAAAGGATCATCGACCGCACTTGATCAAATGTCGGAAGAGGTTCTTTATGACGTATAATGCGAACTAGTTCAGGAAACCTATCCCGAAGACCATTGATGGTGTAGGTAACGAGGCTCGAGTTACCTACCTTAAAGCCAAGATTTGCAAGTCGATCAGCCTTCGACTTAACTTCTTGGAATGTTAGCTTTAATTTTAGTTTAAAAGTGATGGTCATTCAAACATAATAGAGCTTTGTATTATATGGGCTTGTATTAGATTTAGTATCAATTGTAAAAGCCCAACCCATGAGCAAAAGCCTTCAAGGCCCATGGAAAGCCCACTAGGTAAAATGGCTGTGATATATATTCATCACAAAGCTTCATTTGTAAGTGTGGTTCAGTGTGTAACTGTGTGTGTTGTGTGTTAATAAAGAAAAGCTTTAACTTCCATATCTCTATTTCTATATACGATCCAACATATACATCATTGTCCCATCTCATCTCTTGTGTTTAACGCCATACATATGTGTGATAAAGAGTGATTATCTACTACAACAAGTGGTATCAGCGAGCCTAGCTTCGAGGTAGGAGTTCTTGTGTTCGATTCTTGTTGAAAAAATACGTTTTGTTGCGTTGTGTTTTCTGCATAACGTGGACTTTGTGTTCTTGGTGGCTACTGTACGCAAGTTTGAAGAACAAAGGTAGTATTTTTGTGGTTGATCCTAAAGATTAAAACACCCTTTGTTATTTTTCTTTCACTAGAAAAGTTACAACTTGTGTTTTTACTTCTATTCGATCAATACAAAAATCAAGAGATAAGTTGTGTTTGTCTTGTGTTCTAAGCGACTTGGTTGAGAAAGAGTTGCTACTTTATCACTCGAATCTTGGGTATTAAAAGTTGGATCTTTGTTGTTCTAAGTTGGTAGATCGACTAAAGATACAAAGATTTAGAAAGATTTGTTTTTTTTGATAATTCTTGTTCTTTATTTTTGCGTGTAATCTTTGCTAAAGATTGATTGATTGGAGTTGGTAAGTGTTAGTCAAAGTCCTACTAGTTGGTGCAAGTTGTCAAGAAAAATCTTCCAAGATAAGGCATCACGTGGGTGTGTAAGGCAAAAGGACAAAAAGTTGGTGGGAAGCTGTCATTTATCGGAATTGCAATCTGCAGTCGGTTTATCGGAATTCCAGAAAAATCATCGTTTTATCGCAATTGGGTGTTTCTATCGCAATTCAAGCAGAAAAAATCCTATCGCAATTGGACGCTGTTAAGCTTATCGCAATTCAAAAGTCTGAGGTTTTATCGGAATTCGGTTTTTTATCGCAATTCGAATAGCGATAATTTTATCGCAATTGGGCATTCATCAGAGTTTATCGCAAATCAGACTTTCAGCTTTGTCCGAGATCTTAGTGCAATTGCGATATCGGACGACTCTACAATTGCGATATCGGACAAAGCTTAATTTTCAGAATTGACATTTTCAGTCCCTGTCCTTTCCAGCAGCCTTAGAGAACTTTCAGAATTGGCAGTTTTGGCCCTCGTACTTGTGTGAAACGATTTCAAAGTTAAATAACTTTTAAGGATTTGATTCGAACGTAATTTCGTCAACTCAAAAGTGAACTCGGTATTTTCACCCTTGTATAAGAGTGCAAAATACTTCGACATTTTGCCATAATTTATATAAATTGTGGTCAAATTGAAATTTCTATAGAAATTGTCATTTTATCTAAATTACAATTTACATAACCTTTGTCGAATTTGTAATCTTTTGACTTTGTCTTAATTATACTCTAATCAAATTTCGTAACTTTATTTAAATTTGTTTTGTTTATATAAACTGCAACTTCAAACCATCATCAACAACACAACAAGTCTTCGCAACAACAACCAATCTTAACCTTCAACAACAACATCTCCTATTTCGTTGCAAAGATCCTGAATCAACTTTATCACACATTGGAGCTAAATGGAAAAGGAAATGAAAATGAAAGAGAGAAAATCAAGGAAAGCGTTTACTGTGTTCAAGTCTCATATTGAGAATGTCATCATCTCTAGAGGATATGACTCAAGTTTCGATCAGGCATTTGAATACTACATAAGATGCCAATTTCATTATTTCACCGCTCCACTTCAACAAAGCCTGAATCAATATGAGAAGATACTGAATGAAGAAGAACTGTATACGCACAACTGCAAGGAAGCTCTTGAAGTGATCAAATCTCAACTTCAGATTATTCTGCAACCTTGGATATTAAGCCAGTCAGGGTTTCTCAATGCGTTTTCCCGAAAATATTGGCTAGACTTCAAGACCTTCCAAACCCAATGCATCGATTACATGAGTGAACTCGAAAAATCACTTGATGAAGAAGAAGTTGCGCTTAATGAAATGGAGAAGCTAAAACGGGAAAGAGAGCAGATTGAAAAAGAAGTGCTATTAAAGGAAACAGAGGTGAATGAGAAAGAGGCAAACAAAGATGAAGAAAAAGTTGATGAGGGTACAACATCTGAAGTTAGCTCGGTTTTAACGGGAAGTGACACATCGTCAGAACAGCAGGTTGAAAGCAGTACTCCAAGATACGATTCGGATGCTGATGGTTCGCACAGGAATGAAGCTGTTTGGGATACTGAAGCTGACCTCATCAGACTTTCATCCGATATTGCAATAGTGGCTACGGTACAACATTCAAACGATCATGATAATGTTGATTTGTTCAAGAATATGTTTGTTCATGACAAGACACATCCTGCGCATCCAGAGTCCATCAGTGACACATATGTGGAGCAACGGTTTGATAGTAATATCACTCCTACAACCCCAGATATGGATCCTAATGGAGGTGAGCCTGCCCAGGATGGATCTTCTCATGATCAAGATCATGCCTTATTTGCTTCTTTAATCGATAATTTCAAACATGAACTTGAAAAGTGCAAAGAGGACAATCGCAAAGCTAAGCAAACAAACGTCTTATTGTCCAAAGAGCTTGAAAAATTAACAAAAAGCAAAGACATTGAATTCTCAAACCTTAAATCTCAAGGTCAGAAATTTGTGGATGCAAATTTGGGCCCCGCCAACAGAAAGATCGAAGCACTTTTAAAAGAGAACGTTGAATTAAAAATGAGATACTCAATGCTTCAGGAAACCACTTCAAATTTTAAGATTGTTAATACAAAACTTGAAAATGAAAATCAAGAGGTTTTAAAACGTGCAAACAATCTTGAAGAAAAACTTCGAAAAACAGACCAAAGTGTTCAAACTCTTCAAATGATGATTCCTAAAGCTGAGAAAGTTCATAAAGGAAAATCAGGAATTGGTTTTGAAAATACAGATCAGGTTGAACATAAATTTTTGCCGACTGATGCTCTGTTCATGTCAGAAGAAGATGAAATTTGGAAAAGGAAAAACGCTTAAAAGTCAAACAAAGAAAAAGTCCACTCTCGTACCAAGGCTTTGTGTATGGTTGTATACAATTGTCAGAAATACCAAAGGCACCTTTAAAAAGAAAAGAAACAAATGTGAAAAGATTTTTCAAAGAAGCTCAACTTGCTACTTATGATGCTAATTTATGGCAAAATAAAGCAAGGAAACAGTTTTGTAATCTTAAAAATCACATTGAGCACACGTTAAAGGTCATTTGGTCGAAACAACAATACACCGATCGTGACTACAGTCGTCTCATGTTATCAGACTCTTGGCTAAAAAGGGAAGTCTGTAAGTTACTAAAAGATGAGATTGAACCTCTTGTAAAAGATGAGATTGAACCTCAGTTTTGAATACTTTGAAAAATTTCTTATCACTTAAATGAGAGAAGATTTAAAGTATGTCCATTCTCTTGAAGATAAATTTGATGCAAAATGCTTAAATCTTGATATTCAAAAAGAATTTTTCACAAATCAAATTGAGTCATTCAAATCGGTGTCTGTCAGCCTTGAGCATGAGAATGTGGATTCTGAACATACATATTTTTTGAAATCTGAAAATCTTTGTTTCAAAAGAAAAATCACTGAACTTTCAAAAGAAGTAGCTGATGTCAAAGAAGAATTGTCAAAAAGAATTGCTTCTTCTGAATACTCTTCGACATCAATGCTTAAAGAAAAGGAAAAGATTTTTGAAAAAAATTGTGATGATGCCAATATCAAGTTTGATTTGGATGAACTTGATACAAAAAATATTGAATTGGAACATGCAGTGGCATCATTACAAAAAGAAAATGAGCATTTGAAACAGACTTACAAAAACCTGTTTGATTCAATCAAACGTTCACGTGTTCTGAATCAAAAATCAAACACGAAACAAAAGGAGTCTGAAGTATTGAAGCCTCAAGTTACAAAAGTTTCCTATCCAAATCCTCTGTTTATTTCTAATTCTTCAGATTTTGAAATGGAAAACGCAAACCATGTGCTTCAAACAAAAGTCCTTGAGCTTGAAACTCTTTTAGCTCAAAGAACAAACGATCTTGAGGATGTCAAAACTGATCTTTTCAACAAAACAAACAAATTCGAAACATATTTTGAAAGGCTTGAAAAAGAAAATATTGTTTTCGAACGGAAATTGACACGTAAAATAGATGATTCAAAAGCTGAAAAAGATCAATTTTTGAAACAAATTGCCTCTTTGGAATCTAAATTGACATCTCAAGATCATCTTCAAAAAGAATACAGTGATTTGCGAACTTCATACAATGCTTTAAAAGTGAAGTTTGATTCTCTTAACCATTCAAAAGGAAAATCTCCCATTTCAAATCTTTCAACACCAAAAGTGAGTGTTTCAAAGAAGGTTTACACGGGTGAATCTTCAAAACCATTTTCGAAAAAGGTTTTTCAGTTTACAACCTATTCTTTGCAAAAAGGAAGGAAGTTTTCGAAGAAACCAAGATTTTCTGAAACGCTCACTCCTCAAAAGCTTTCAAGGTCAAATCATTCTCATGAAGAGAATACAGTTTTTCAAACTCCACAATCTCGCTTTACACGGGTAAGGCAAGTGTGGAAACCAAAGCAAAGTCATTCAAACTCTGAAATGCTTCCGCTACAAAACAAGAATGACTCTGCTTCAAGTTTTAAAACTCCAAAAGAGACAACGAGTTTCTCAAACCATTTTCAAAAGAAAAAGAGTTTTAAATCACCGTTGATTCCACGAGTGTTATTTCCAAATGAAACACCGGTTTTTAGTCCTCGTTGGAATTCAACTTCTTTGAATCAGATTGACACAACTTACAAATGGTTTTCAAAATTTGCTAAACCCGTTGGTGCAGTGCTCAAATGGGTTCCAAAAGTTGTTGTCTAATCTGGTCAAAATGGCTTTCGTGCATTTCAGTACGGAACCCGCGCTTCATTTAATGGCTTTCGTGCATTTCAGTACGAAATCCGCGCTTCATTTAATGGCTTTCGTGCATTTCAGTACAGAACCCGCGCTTAATTTGATGGCTTTCGTATACTTCAGTACGAAACCCGAGCTTAACCCAATGGCTTCTGAACACATCAGTTCAGGACCCGATCTTCAAAGAAAGGAAAGTGCTTCATCAAAAAATTTCGAGCGCTTATCCTAAAATCTAAATGGCTTGTAAGTATTTCAGCTTACAACCCGGGCTTCAACGTTTTGGCTTATGCACACATAACAGTGGATAACCCGTTTTTCAAAGAAAGGACCCTGTTGTACACTTTATTGCAACAATCCTAAATGATAAGAAGTTTTCATGCAAAGTTTATCAAACCAAACTTCTTCATCTTAAGCAAAATTTTATTCAAAATTCATCAAAAGGTTTTCAAATCTTTTCAAAAATTTTGCTTAAGATTTTTCAAATCGTTACTCCCCACTTGCTCCAAAGTTTTCAAAAATGTCAAAACCAATGCAAGTTTTGAGGGGGAGTATTTCAGAAACAAATTTTGTTCCAAAAAGTTCATGCATATCAGTTTCTCCCTATTAGCTTTCCAAAAATAATGATTTTAATCAAACGGTATCAAAAATACCATCGAAATGCTATTTTTGAGGGGGAGAAATGGGATTAAAATGTGATCATGGTTCGAATCTCAAAGGAGCTCATCAGAAAGACTCAGTTGAACACTCGAATTGACGAAACTAACTGTCAGTTATCGAAAAGAGTTGTCCGGGACGGGTAATAATTTCAAGCTGGTTTACCAGTGATGTAAGCGTGTCTCGCAAAGGACTTGTCTGAGTAGAATGTACCAATTCGAGAGATGATCTTTGAATATGACCGGGACGGGTAATAATTTCAAGCTAGTCTAACTAGTGATGTAAGCGTGTCTCGCGAAGGTCATGTTCATCGAAAATCGATCATTTCAAAATGTGCGAACTCTACCCAACATGTGCAATTTATTTCAAAAATGCATGAGCACATGTGAAGGGGGAGTATTTCAGAAAATGCAAAACTCTTGAAGTGTTAACCAAAATGTGTTTTATACATAAACGCTTTGAGAGATTTTCACAAGGTTTTATGGCAAGTGATCGATAATCTAGGATAATCATGGAGTAATAAGGTGATTATGGTTAGGTTATGTCCAATGATCCGCCAGAACCGGAGGGATCTACCCAAGGACAATTCCAATAGTCTAGAATTAGAAGTCCTTAGGTAAGATTGAAAAAAGGAGCAAATGAGAAAGGAGAAAGAAGGGGTTGAAGAATGAAAAAGAAAAGTTTCTGTAAGGGTGAAAAGAAATAGCCCTCCATGAAAACTTAGGTCAGAAACCGGGTCAATACATATGCTATCGGTACTCACTAAGGTGATACTGATATTGAAGACAAGACGTCATGGACCCAGTGACGCGGTGCACAAACCCCTCCTAGCCACTCAGATATCTCTTAAAAGATATTTGTTTCATTTCTCACGGAGATCAATGCATAATCTATCGACCTCTCACTCCGAGATGAGTTGATATTGAAAAGGTGGCACTCTGCTCCATGCCTCCGACGTCTAAAACCAAAACGCACATAATTGAGTCTAGAGCCATGAGATTCATCAAAGATCTCTTAGGAACACTTCCAATAAAATACACTTGTGTTCACCAAAAAGGACATAAGTTGTAAATGTCTTAACGAGATCGGAACCTGGAAGAGCAGGACGATTTATTGCTAACTGTTTTATGCAGGTACTGTAGAAAGTCCATCGACAACCGTATGTCTCAACATCTACATTGGAAGAAAAGACGCTGTGAATACATGAAGATGTTGATCAAAGCAAAGAACAATCAAATGAAAATATGATGAAGATCATTATGCATGAAGGAACAAAGAATCACAAAGTTCAAGACCCTGAAGTCTAAAGATCTAATCACGTAGTGCATATTTTGAATGACCATCCCTTAGGGGGAGATTGTTAGCTTTAATTTTAGTTTAAAAGTGATGGTCATTCAAACATATTAGAACTTTGTATTATATGGGCTTGTATTAGATTTAGTATCAATTGTAAAAGCCCAACCCATGAGCAAAAGCCTTCAAGGCCCATGGAAAGCCCACTTGGTAAAATGGCTGTGATATATATTCATCACAAAGCCTCATTTGTAAGTGTGGTTCAGTGTGTAACTGTGTGTGTTGTGTGCTAATAAAGAAAAGCTTTAACTTCCATATCTCTCTTTCTATATACGATCCAACATATACATCATTGTCCCATCTCATCTCTTGTGTTTAACGCCATACATATGTGTGATAAAGAGTGATTATCGACTACAACATGGAAGTAATCCGCAACTGACATAGAACCAATGACCATATTACGGATCTCGTTGTCTAGTTGTATGATTCGAGCATCTTTGTTGTTGTGAAAGAGATCCTTTAACCGATCCCAAACTTCATGTGCCAAGGTAGTATCATCGATAACCATGTCAACCAACTTAGGAGAAATTGTGGAATACATCCACATGACCACAAGGCTGTCGTTGGTTGCATGATGCGGGTCTGTATTTGAAGTTCTAGTGGAGGCAGGTTTTTCAAGATGATGAGCAACATCATAGGTCCTACAAAAACGTTTAAAAAGGTTGCTCCATGAATTGTAGTTTAGTTTATCTAGATCAAGGGGTGAGGGGATACACGCCTTGATGCTAGCGATTGAATAGGCCTTATCAATCGGTTGTTTGGTTGGTATAACGTCTCCCATCATGATGCTATGACAAGGAGAAAACAAAGCAAAGCTAAAAGAAGAAAATTGCTATCAGCAGCAAGCAAGAGTGAAGCTATAGCAGGCGTAAAAAAATATTAGGGTTTAGGTGGAGGATCTTGAGGCTGTGATACCATATTAGAATTAGGTTAATCCCCTTAATCGGTTTCATTGGCATTCCTCTCAATATATAAACGTACATTACTGAAAGTTACAAAACCCATAATGGGCTGGACTAATAACATAAGACATAAAGCTAATGGACTAATATTAATATCACTGCGATACTAATATTCGGTGGCTAATATCCACGTGATAGTTGTTAGTTTGTGGATATATTTAATATACGTATGATCGGATTCAAACCCGAGACTATGGGATTGCACGCAGTGCATATGAGATTCGATGTTTAATAATTAAATATAAAACATTATGTTTTAATTATTAATTCACAATAACGACTAATGGACGTTAAGTACTTAACGAAAGTGACTAACGGTCTTTAAATAACAAAGGGATACGAAGAAAAGGAAACAAGCCAAGAGAAGGTTCTAGAACCTCTCTTGGGCTTGTAAAATCGGCCAACAAGAGGAATCCCACATGGGAACTCTTTGTAAAGTTGATCTCTACCATAAGAGTATAAATACATCTCCATGTATTCATTCTTGGGTACACTTGATCTAGATAGAAGGTCAAACTTCCTCTATTCTCCCCTCTTACTCCTTGGTCGACGAGTGAAGCCCCACGAAGGGATTTGCGAGTGACCTTGTGCGTAACTAAAGTGTTTGGTTAATCTATTGTGATAAAGAACATAGCATTCGCATTGAATCGCTATCAATACGCGTGTACAAGGCCATAGATAAATCCTATTTTGGATTTTTGTTCTTGCCCAAATCGATTATGGTGTAAATCGATTTCATAAACCCTAAATTATTAGGGTTTGAGTTTCTTGATCGTTTAATTGCTTGGATTGCTAAAAGGTACGCTTACTTTATGTTTCGGTCAATTAATTATGCATATTATGTTTAAGTCTTCCGTTGCGTGCTCTTTGTGATTACATGTTTAATATATACTTGTTATGATTATTAAATTCCAACATAGCTAGCTAATTATCTCCATTTCTACATAAAACTACAAACTATAGATATATCTCTTGTTATAATCATGTTACATTTGAATGCCATTATCTCTATGTAACTTTAATTTCGTGGATTGTTTTTCACACTTCTTTGCATTTCGCTTCTAAGCAACACATCGTACGTTAAAGATGTTGCTTTAGCCATTGAACCGTTGGTCCCATGAAGTACATTGATTTTCTTTCAAACTTCATAAATAGCAAGTATTTACTTATTTGCAAGTGCATTACGTTTTCTTCATAGAAGGATCTACTGTGAATTGAAGTTTAATTTTCTTACATATAGTACTCGTTCGATGATACAATAATTCAAGATATTGTAACTATAGTCAATTTAGTTAACGAGCATTGCTAGAACCACAAAGACTGCACAAAATAAAATCCACAAAAAAGAGGTGTCAATATGTGATTGGTTTTAGCAAAGATAAGAGAGAGAAAATATATCAAAATTCATCAATCATACATTGACACGTCTTTTGTGTAGATTTTATTTTGCAGCGCGTTTATGGTTCTAGCAATGCTGTTAACAAGTTTTCAAAAAGCTAGAAACATCATATTGATGTTATAGAAATGATGGATAGAAACGGCTAACTATATGTTTAAAATAAGTTTGGCCCACAAAAAAGACACTACATCAAGTACCCTAGTGTCTTTTTCTCTTTTAATTACGTATTCGATTTTTGACCAAATTATTTTGTTCGATTACTAATTCAATCCATAGTCAAATCAAACACACATTTTTTCACATAGAAATTAACGTTGTCACCAGTAAAAGACACTACATCAAGTGCTTTAATCTACTTAAGTATTTTAATAACCGTACTTTACTATTACTATATATATAATTTACCATCAAATCGGTGGCATTTGATTGGTTACGTCGACTCATTACGTCAAACTGACGTCACCGAAGCCCAACGTGGACTGTGGCCCAATATCAATAGTTCATGGGCTCCCGAGGAGGTCCGATCAAAAAAATAAAAATACCACCGCCCTATTTCTTTCATATTTATCTTCACACACCGCTAATTTGGTCGGTTCTTATCTCCGGTGATTGCAATACACTTCTTCTGGTCGATTCATTTCGTAGGTGTTAACTGTGTTTGCTTTCCTTTGTTTATATCTTTATTTTTCCTGTTATTTGTAGTGTGTTTATGCCTCTTTCTGTTCATATTTTTGGGTATGGCTAGAGGTGTCAATTTGTGCCCAAATTAAAAAAAAATAAATAAAAAAAAAAAAAAATAAATAAAAAAAAATAATAATAATAATAATAATAATAATAATAATAATAATAATAATTTTGACTACTTTGTAATAGACTTGGGCATATTTAGCCCCCTCTTTTTTTTTGAAATGGTCATATTTAGCCCATTGAAAAGTTAAATGGGCACTAACGGGCACATATTTTCTCTTAATTGGAGAACATTATAATCGTTTTTAAAGAAAAACTTATATATATAATATACTAGCCTCAAGGCCCGCCCGATGGGCGGCTAGTTCTAAGATTTTTTTTTTTGTTTTTTTAAATAATAGATGATGGAAATGATAACATACTCTACTATACTAAAATCAAATACTACATTCTACTCAAATCAAAGACTTATCCAAGAGTGCTTCAACACACATATTGAAATTCTTTTTGTTTATATGAAATACTATACGTAAATACTAAATAAAACTTTCAAATAGCATATATAAAATGCTTCTTTCTCTTCTTCAACTTTCCAATACTTGTAATCCTCCATTTCTCCTTCATAGTACCACTTCTCATGCGCCCATTTGTATGGTTTTTCAACTTCTAAAACCTTGTCTTTTATGTTATCTGTATATAATACTACGTAAACGAATAGAAGTAATAAAAAATTCTAGTTGTCGTAAACCTGTATATGTTTGTGAGTTCTTTATATGATTATCTTCCATGACCACTTCATATGATAAACAACATAATTATACTACTTATGCATATGCTAAACACAAGTTGATAAAGGTCAAAATTATGAAGTGTTCCAGCTACGCAGTCTGTTAGCTTCCATTGCCATAGTAGCTATATCTTTTGGCACGTTATCACCAAAAACTACAACCTCCAATAAAACAAATACATTAGCGCTTGCACAAATTGATGGATTTATAATCATTAGCTGGCATGGACCAAACTGCTACCTAATAATTAATGACCACATATATAACTCCAAACCAATTCAAGAACTAAAGCAAATTTGGTACCAAACCTTCTTTGCTTATTTGATCACATAACATATATAACTCGACAAACGAAAAGCCACATTGTTATTGTATGCAAGTGAGCCTTATTTGAATTCAGTCACTTTGAGGACAGACATCTAAAGCAGGCTGTTTGTACATAGTTTGATGGTGCAATTGATGCTGGGATAACTCATGCAAAAATATATAAAGAGAAGCTTCTGTTTAGATATGATGTTAACTAAAAAGTAAAGATGATACAAATAAGCACTTTTCCTGATCCAAACACTCTTTTCGGCTTTCAAAATATGCAATGAGCAGATAGACAACTAACATTTAAAGGTAAATGTAAAATTAGCAAATTATCTCCAACTCATTAATGGTTGTTTTTTATGTCTATTTGAATGTATGTTGCGCCACTCATTAATGGTGGAATTAGTTGGCCAATCCACATGGGCCAGTTCAATAGTTATGCTGCCCCATGTCAATCACTAAGGCATTCCGTTATCTACACTTGTTGTCTTTACTATGCAAATTTCACATTTTTTGCTTAACTAATTTGCGATATCATACAGACACTAACAAACAACGTCTAAAAAGATGTCTAGATGCCATCATAAAGATCCCCCTACACGGTTACACGCACATATATTGTTTTAGTTGTACACTTAATGACTATACCTACAACCAACCACACATTAACCTTGAAAAGATGACTTACTGTTGCACTTGGTCTGTCATTTAAAATGCACAGTTTATATGCATAAAAGTGGATTTCCCCCTCTCGCGTAAAAGCGCTTTCTGCTACAAAAAGGGTGTTTGGGTATTGCTAGAGCAGTATCCGAACAACCATGGTCTAGCAGAAAGGGTGTTTGGTTACAGTTTTCATTCAATGGTTACTTTTGTGACACAAAAAATTCGGTTTTCATTCAATCTTGTCTTAGAGAGACATACACGAATGTTAAGTCAATCTAGAATCTTCTTTATCTTTGAAAAAAAAATGTAATTAAACATACAACTATTAGTTTGTTTGTTTTATATTTTGAATAAAGAATATCATTAAAACAATGGAAACGATGTTTGGCCAAAATAGCTTAATACTATTCGACACATTTGCAAAGGCCAAACAAAAAATTGTTACACTTTCGTACATAATTCTTCCACCCAAGGTCGATGGCTTTTGGTATGTGATCTCAATAGTCACTGTTGTTCTGTTTTTGTTATCGGAAAGAATAAGCCCAATGCAATGCAATGTGAGAAAACCCAAGACACTCCCATTTGTGATATACACAACGTATTTCACAGCACATTTATATCAAATAATGCACAAAGTTGACTTAAAGTTTTAACACAATGAAACACATACCCTCCAACCAAACACACATAGACTGACTTCAAAATAGTTATGGCTCTTAGTTGTTTGTATACTTGTATATATAGTAGAATACAAATGATTAATCTACTTACCACTTTGATATGTTGATTGTCAACTCCACGTTCCTTGACCAAGCCGATGTCTGCAACTATCGTGGCACCTAAAGATGATTCAAATGCAAAAGAAAAATATTAGAATGGCAATGAAAATGAATATTACAAAGTATTTTCTAAAGTACTTCGACATAGAATGTTTAGGCTCCATTTGCTTTGAATTATTATAAATAGGCATTAGAAACAAATGAAACGCAGTAGAATAATACAATACAGGTAAGAAAAAATGAGGTTAAAAACTAAGCTTGTAATACCTGAAATTCAGATAACCTATAAAATGACCAAATTACCCCTGAATCCATAATACTTAATAAAATCACTTAAACAATTCCGAATTGAATCCAAAAATTATGAAATGAACTACATATCAAGTAATTAAATTTCTGGGACAACACTACATTATATTAAATGTCAAGAAAATTACAAAATTACATATGTATATATATATGGTCCGAAATTAATTAATTAACTTTATATATATATTTTGCAAAATTATTTTAAGGGTAAACGCCATAGAATAACAACGTACTTTCTCTAATTTGCCGAGTTGAAACACATACTTTTTTTTGTACCATACTTACCAACGTACTTTTAAATTTTGTTCCGACTTCACCAATATAACCATTTTTATATTAAAGTAATCACTGAAATGACTATAATACCCCTGTCTTCTTCAACAAGCATTTGGTGAGGTCGGAACAAAATTTAAAAGTACGTTGGTAAGTATGGTACAAAAAAAAGTATATTGGTGAAGTCGGAACAAAATTTAAAAGTACGTTGGTAATTATGGTACAAAAAAAAGTATGTGTTTCAACTCGGCAAATTAGAGAAAGTAAGTTGTTATTCTATGGCGTTTACCCTTATTTTAACTAGATAACTACAAAATAATTATGGGAATTATATACAAAATAAAGGTGTGATTTTGGGATAACCTTTTGGGCTGAATTTCTGGATATATTCCCCCTCCAAGTCGGCCAATTTAATATAAAAAATCAAAATCATTCTATTTTACAAAACCTAAATACCGAAACCCTAATATCGATACATTCATAATTCGACCAAAATTCCATTCGACCTTCTGGACGTGAGCTAGTATTTTTCTGGAGTTGATCAAGGTGTAAGCAAGCTAGGAAAAATAGGAGTCGAGTTGTGGAAGCTTTGTTCGATCGTGGTGTTTTATTTTCTTCGATTTTCATTCCCTCGATAGGTATAAAACCATACGCTTAAATCTTACATTCTATGATCGATCTAGTATTTTTCTAATGACCTATATATTGTATATAACTCAGTAAAAATGTCAAACATGGATCATGCAAGTTAAATATAGCGTACGAAATTATGAGAGTTAAAATACACTCGAATTCCAAATAAGGTTATACGATTTTTCTGAGGTGTATTTATAATTTTTATATGTTCTATACTGATAATATAAGCCTAGAAAAATAACCACATGATTTATAGAAGCTTATAATAATTGATGCGAATTATTGTTGAAATCGGTTTACATGAAAAACAAAGAAAATAAGAAGAAAACCCTAGAACGAATTAGGGTTAGGGTTTATATGAATAGATCTGATGTAATTAATGTAATTAATGATTTTATGATGATGGTTTAATGATTGGTTAAAACTAGGGCTTGTTTTGGTACATTAAAAGGTTATACGATTTGCAATAAAAAGTGTAAGGGCTTGTTTTGTCAACTTTTAAACTTCTGGGATATTTTTATAATGTCTTATAAGTCAGCAGGAAGGTGAGAAAAATATAACTTGAGGGCCCTAAGTGTAAATATTGCAAGTAAATGAATTAATTATAATTAAAGGGGTCGAATTGTAAATAATTAAAATGGAAGGACTAAAAGTGTAAGATCCAGAAACTTGAAGTTATTTTAAGTAAATAAAGTCATTCAGGGTGTAATGGGTAAATTTGAGTATTTGTGGGATTGATATGTAATTATAATTAAATTATGAAATAAATTGTAAGTTTTGTAAAGTTAAGGGACTAATTGTGTAATAATTGAATTGTGAGGGTCTAATTCGTATTTCACATAATGCTGAGGTAAGGTTCTGTAAAAGTTGTAAACTAAATTATTTTCACTTTAATCCTTTGAAGTAAATGAATTTGCAATTAAAACCCTAAACTATGAAGATTGTCATAACTAACCCTGAACTTTTGTAACTTAATAAAAGGTATTTTAAATACATGATGAGTTTGAAATAAAGGTTTAACCTAATCCGGAATATTAACATATTACTGGATCTGGAAAGTTACAAAATGAAAAGTAAATTAAAAGTAATAATTTACGTTTGAATAATTCGTAATTCCGTCTTCTACCTCTTTAGGTGTGAAGAAGGAGAAGCCTTGATTTCTGCTTCGCATTTGCTTTCTTGTCTTTTGCTTCGATTATAAGGTACAGATATTCCGTCCTTTTTCAGTAAGGGCTTTTCAGTTCTTTTCTTTCAGAATTCAATTCTTTATTAGGATTCCTATACCTTTGCTATGTTCCCTTTTGTTTGTGAACTTTCGATGTGATCTTTGATTTGAATCTTTTGCCATGTACCCTTAAGATATAATTTTGATTATTTGATAGTACGCCCGACCTTTGTTCTACAGTTTAATATTACGAGCCAATAACTAGGCATGAGGGTTTCATGTCCATGTCATTGACGCACCTCTGACATGACTCTAGGGCAGGAGAGTGATGACCTGTTCCGTCCCTTAACTATTATTTTGCTATGGCCATTATATTATGATTATTGATTTATCTGTGGGGCGTATGGGTGCACTCTAGATTTGACCTGTTATCTGTATATGTTATATGCTATTATATCTGGTGACTGATGGTGTGTGCGATACACGTCTTTCACATTTAACTGAGAGCTGATCACTCTATACAGGTATGTTTTATTATATTAGAAATGCTATGGTATCGTAAGTCGTCGGGGCTCGTGATAAATTGCTGTGTTCTTGTTTCTTGAATCTTTTCTTTTATTCATGATCTACTTCTCATTCCTTTCATGTCAACTTCGTATCATTTCGTTTTCCTAAACTGTTTTTGCATTTGCTATTGCTATTGTTTTCGTTATCTATATATCTGTTCACTGGGCTTTTGAAGCTCAGCCGCATGTTTCTTTTCATGTGCGGCAGGTACTTAAGCTAGGAGCTGGGTTTAGCTTTGGGATGAGAGCAATCTATTTTGGAGTTGACCTTAGTTATTTAGCTTTGCCATTTGAACTTCTATTTATCTTGATATGCCATTGTTTAGGCATTTAAATATTGGATTTTGTACTTAAGCTATTGTGTCTTGCATTTTGATTTAAGTCATGTTGACTTATTTTGGATTTAATGTTAAGACTTATGAGGTTTTGTTTATTGAATGCTTTGTTGACTTCTGATATGCCACCATTGTTGTGATATCTTTACCCTTGTCGGGTTGGGGTTATACAATTTATGGTATCAGAGAACAGGCTTTCATGAAACCTTAGAGCTTAGGCTATCGACCTGTGAGGATCTGGGTAGACATTAGGTTTTCCTTTCGCGCACTCTTTTCCTGTCCTACTCTACCATGTCTTCTTTTTCTCTATCATTTCCTGTTTGATCTTTCTAATCGTTTGAAAATCCTGAAGATGGTTGTTACTCGTCGTGGTGGTGATTATTCAGAAGGGGAGGAAGAGATCCCTAATTTGGAGGAGTTGGTGGCTAATGCTATAGCCAATTTGCTACCTGGGCTTAATGCTAATGAGGTGATCACTCGGATGATCAACGAGTTTCGTAATGGAGCTGGTCCCTCTGGTGGATCTGGTGGTGCTGGTCCTTCTAGTGGTGCTGGTGGTACTGGCGGTGGGGGCCGACCCACTACCATTAATGGTTGGCTGGAGAGTTTCAATAAACTTAAGCCGTTGTCGTTCAGTTCTGCTGCTACTCCTCATGCTGCAGAGGACTGGATAACACACATGGAGAAGCTGTTTGAGGTGCTGGGTTGTGAAGACGGGTTTAAGACTCGTCTGGCTGCGTTTAAGCTTGAGGGAGATGCGCTTAACTGGTGGAAGGCGCACAAGGAAGCTAAGGGAGGTGATGCTTATGTTCTTGGTTGTACTTGGGCTAATTTTCGTGCTACGTTCTATAATAGGTACTTCCCTGTGTCCGAACAGCAGAGACTTATTCGGGAGTACAACACTATCTCTCAGCTTGAGACTGAGAATGCAGGGGAATTTCTGGAGTGATTCCAGAGATTGGTTAGCTTTGTGGGCCCGGTTGCTGGGGATGCTGAACATCAAGCCAAGCATTTCAAGTGGGCACTGAAGAGTTGGGTTTTAGATCGTCTTCTTAATCAGGAGTTCCTTGATCCGTCAGCATGTTGCGACGCAGCTCGCAACATTGAGATATTTCATGAGAAGGTGGGTTTCAAGAGAAACCGTGATGGCGACAGGATTCAGCCGCAAGGTCAGAATCGGGACAACAAGGGGTATTCTGGTAAGAACTTTGAGCAGCGGGGTCAGTCAGGTAGGAGCTATGATCAGCGGAAACCAGATTTTAGGGGTCAGGATGCTGGTTCAAATTCTAAGCAGAATGATAATGGTCAGAAGCAGTGGAAGGATCAACCTTCTAAGGGTTTTCAGCAGCAGTCTCGTGGTTCTGGATCAAGTTCTCAGAAGGGTTCATCTGGGAGCTTATCTACACCTCCAATCTGTACTTCTTGTGGGAAAAATCATTCAGGAGAGTGTCGTAGAACAACTGGTGCATGTTTCCGATGTGGGTCTGCTGAGCATCGGGTAAAGGACTGCCCAAAGCAGAATCCTGCATATGCTAAGAATTACCTGCTACCTCCGCCTCCTCCACCTCCGAATATTGGGCGTGTGTTTTCTACTACGCGAGATCAGGCAGCTAAGGCTACAGGTACCATTACCGGCTTTTTGTATATTGGTGATTTTACTGTTTTCGCGTTATTTGACACTGGAGCAACACACTCTATCATATCTACGAATTTGGCTAAGAAACTGAACATACCTGCAACACCATTAAATAACCCAATTGCTATATCTACCCCCATGCAAAACCACATTCTCATAAACCATGAATATTTGAACTGTCCGTTACGTTTCGATGATCGGATTCGTCCGGCAAATTTACTTCCTTTAGACATGATTGACTTCGATGTCATCTTAGGTATGGACTGGTTGGCTTTCCATCGAGCAACCATTGACTGCCATGCCAGAAATGTGATTTTCGGTGACATGAATAATCCCGAATTCATTTACCATGAATCTCGCCCTCTTAAAACCGTTAAAATCATTTCCGCCTTGAAAGCTCGAACCTTGATGTCTCATGGTTTCCAAGGTTATCTAGCCTCGGTTAAGGATTCGTCTGTGGAGATTCCAGATATTTCTAGTGTTCCCATTGTTCGGGATTTTGCTGACGTTTTTCCTGAAGTACTTCCTGGTCTTCCTCCGGCTAGAGAAGTGGAATTTTCTATTGATCTAATTCCCGGTGCCGAACCTATCTCTAAGGCTCCGTACCGGATGGCACCTGTTGAACTGAAAGAGTTAAAGGAGCAACTGGAAGAGTTGCTGGACTGTGGATTTATTCGACCTAGTGTTTCGCCGTGGGGTGCTCCTGTACTTTTCGTGAAAAAGAAGGATGGGTCTATGCGTCTGTGTATTGATTATCGTGAGCTTAATCGCATTACCATTCGAAACCGTTATCCGCTTCCTCGCATTGATGACTTGTTTGATCAATTGCAAGGAGCTAAAGTTTTCTCCAAAATCGACTTGCGATCTGGTTATCACCAATTGCGAGTTAAAGAGCAGGATGTTCCTAAGACTGCTTTCCGCACCCGTTATGGACACTATGAGTTCCTGGTTATGCCTTTTGGCTTAACAAATGCTCCTGCTGTGTTTATGGATTTAATGAATCGGGTTTTCCATGAATTTCTTGATAAATTCGTCATCGTTTTCATTGACGATATTCTAGTGTATTCTAAATCGTCCGAGGAGCACGAGCAACATTTGCGTATTGTATTAGGTATCCTGAGGCAGCAGAAGTTATTCGCGAAATTTTCTAAGTGTGAGTTCTGGCTGAACCAAGTAGCTTTCCTAGGTCACATTGTGTCTGCAGATGGTATCACCATGGATCCATCTAAAGTTGAGGCTATCACCAAGTGGCCGAGACCTACCACTGTGACTGAAGTCAGGAGTTTTCTAGGATTAGCTGGCTACTATAGGCGTTTTGTAGAAGGATTTTCGAAGTTGGCTTTGCCATTGACTCAATTGATGCGGAAGGGTGAAAAGTTTGTATGGACTGATGAGCGTGAACAGAGTTTCGAAGAGTTGAAACGGCGTTTGGTGTCTGCACCTATTCTAACTTTACCATCGGGTCCTGGAGGTTTCCAAATTTATAGTGATGCTTCTAAGAAGGGTTTGGGCTGTGTGCTTATGCAAAACGGCAAGGTGATTGCCTATGCTTCGAGGCAACTGAAACCCTATGAGGAAAATTATCCAACACATGATCTAGAATTGGCAGCTGTAGTTTTTGCGTTGAAGATTTGGAGGCATTACTTGTATGGTGAATCATGTGATATCTTCACTGATCACAAGAGCCTCAAATACATCTTTTCTCAGAAGGAGATTAATATGAGGCAGAGGCGATGGCTGGAACTTTTGAAAGATTATGACACAAACATCCAGTATCATCCAGGTAAGGCTAATGTGGTGGCAGATGCACTTAGTCGGAAATCTGGAGTGATTGCAAGTTTAGAGATTGATCAGCGTGTCCTCAAGGATTTGGAGCGTTTGGATGTTGAGTTGTGTTTTCGGCAGGATGTTGGTTACTGGGCTAGTCTAAAGATTGAGTCAAATCTGATATTGCGTATCAAAGATGCTCAGAAAGATGATGGTGAACTCTGGGCTATAGTTCAAAATATTGAAGAGGGTAAGCAAACTGAGTTTAGAGTTGACGACGATGGAGTTGTCTGGCATGAGGATCGTTTATGCGTGCCTAATGATTCCGACTTGCGTGAGGCTGTGTTGTCGAAAGCTCACAGTTCTCCTTTCGCTATTCATCCTGGTTCTACCAAGATGTATCGAGATCTTAAGCAACATTTATGGTGGAATGGTATGAAGCAAGATGTGGCATTATTTGTTGCTAAATGCATGACCTGCCAGCAAGTTAAGATTGAGCATCAGCGAGCTAGTGGTCTATTACAACCTTTGGAAATTCCCACATGGAAATGGGATGAGATTTCCATGGATTTCGTTTGTGGTCTGCCTGTTACTCGTAAAAGACATGATGCGATTTGGGTGGTCGTTGATCGGCTAACTAAATCCGCTCATTTCTTACCTATCCGTATGACCTTTAGTGTTAGTAAGTTGGCGGAAGTTTTCCAGCAAGAGATTGTTAGATTGCATGGTATGCCTTCGTCTATTGTTTCAGATCGTGATCCTCGTTTCACTTCGCGTTTTTGGAAGGGACTTCATAAAGCTTGGGGCGCTCGCCTTAAGTTTAGTACTGCATTTCATCCCCAAACTGATGGTCAGTCTGAGAGGACCATTCAGACTTTGGAAGACATGTTAAGAGCTTGTGCATTGGAATGGGCAAGTAGTTGGGATGAGTACTTGTGTTTAGTAGAGTTTGCGTATAATAACAGTTGGCATGCGAGTATTCGAATGGCTCCCTTCGAGATGCTGTATGGTAGGAAATGTAGGGCTCCTGTTTGTTGGAACGAAGTAGGTGAACGTTTGATTGAAGGACCTGAGATGATTGAGGTCACAAATGAAAAGGTAGCGGTTGCTAGAGAGAAACTGAAAGAGTCGCGTGCTCGCCAGAAAAGCTATGCTGATAAGCACCGTCGGGATCTAGAATTTAATGTAGGTGATCGGGTATTCCTGAAAGTATCTCCTTTCCGTGGTGTCAAGCGTTTTGGAATCAAGGGCAAGTTGAGTCCTCGATTTATTGGACCGTTCGAAATCCTGGAACGTATTGGGGAGGTTTCTTATCGTTTGGCTCTACCTCCTCAGTTATCTCATGTGCATAATGTATTCCATGTATCTCTCCTGAGAGGATACAATTATCATCCATTGCATGTTATATCTTATCCACTTGATCAGATCCGGCCTGATATGTCTTTGTCTAAAGAACCGGAAGCGGTTCTGGACCGTCAGGAACGTGTCATGAGAAACAAAGTCATCCCATTCGTAAAGATTCTTTGGAGGAATCACCCGGAGCATGAGGCTACCTGGGAAACTGAAGAGTCAATACGAGCTAGTTATCCGCAATTCTCATTTTAGTCTGGTATGTCTTTGTTTTGTTTTCCGTTCTCCTTTGTTTTGTTTTCCCTACTCTCTTTTCTTTCTACTTCCTGCAAATTTCGAGGACGAAATTTTTTTTGTTAGTGGGGAAGAAGTTGTAATACCTGAAATTCAGATAACCAATAAAATGACCAAATTACCCCTGAATCCATAATACTTAATAAAATCACTTATAACAATTCCGAATTGAATCCAAAAATTATGAAATGAACTACATATCAAGTAATTAAATTTCTGGGACAACACTACATTATATTAAATGTCAAGAAAATTACAAAATTACATATGTATATATATATGGTCCGAAATTAATTAATTAACTTTATATATATATTTTGCAAAATTATTTTAACTAGATAACTACAAAATAATTATGGGAATTATATACAAAATAAAAGTGTGATTTTGGGATAACCTTTTGGGCCGAATTTCTGGATATATTCCCCCTCCTAGTTGGCCAATTTAATATACAAAATCAAAATCATTCTATTTTACAAAACCTAAATACCGAAACCCTAATATCGATACATTCATAATTCGACCAAAATTCCATTCGACCTTCTGGACGTGAGCTAGTATTTTTCTGGAGTTTATCAAGGTGTAAGCAAGCTAGGAAAAATAGGAGTCGAGTTGTGGAAGCTTTGTTCGATCGTGGTGTTTTATTTTGTTCGATTTTCATTCGCTCGATAGGTATAAAACCATACGCTTAAATCTTACGTTCTATGATCGATCTAGTATTTTTCTAATGACCTATATATTGTATATAATTCAGTAAAAATGTCGAACATGGATCATGCAAGTTAAATATAGCGTACGAAATTATGAGAGTTAAAATACACTCGAATTCCAAATAAGGTTATACGATTTTTCTGAGGTGTATCTATAATTTTTATATGTTCTATACTGATAATATAAGCCTAGAAAAATAACCACATGATTTATAGAAGCTTAGAATAATTGATGCGAATTATTGTTGAAATCGGTTTACATGAAAAACAAAGAAAATAAGAAGAAAACCCTAGAACGAATTAGGGTTAGGGTTTATATGAATAGATCTAATGTAATTAATGTAATTAATGATTGTATGATGATGGTTTAATGATTGGTTAAAACTAGGGCTTGTTTTGGTACATTAAAAGGTTATACGATTTGCAATAAAAAGTGTAAGGGCTTGTTTTGTCAACTTTTAAACTTCTGGGATATTTTTATAATGTCTTATAAGTCAGCAGGAAGGTGAGAAAAATATAACTTGAGGGCCCTAAGTGTAAATATTGCAAGTAAATGAATTAATTATAATTAAAGGGGTCGAATTGTAAATAATTAAAATGGAATGACTAAAAGTGTAAGATCCGGAAACTTGAAGTTATTTTAAGTAAATAAAGTCATTCAGGGTGTAATGGGTAAATTTGAGTATTTGTGGGATTGATATGTAATTATAATTAAATTATGAAATAAATTGTAAGTTTTGTAAAGTTAAGGGACTAATTGTGTAATAATTGAATTGTGAGGGTCTAATTCGTATTTCACATAATGCTGAGGTAAGGTTCTGTAAAAGTTGTAAACTAAATTATTTTCACTTTAATCCTTTGAAGTAAATGAATTTGCAATTAAAACCCTAAACTATGAAGATTGTCATAACTAACCCTGAACTGTTGTAACTTAATAAAAGGTATTTTAAATACATGATGAGTTTGAAATAAAGGTTTAACCTAATCCGTAATATTAACATATTACTGGATCTGGAAAGTTACAAAATGAAAAGTAAATTAAAAGTAATAATTTACGTTTGAATAATTCGTAATTCCGTCTTCTACCTCTTTAGGTGTGAAGAAGAAGAAGCCTTGATTTCTGCTTCGCATTTGCTTTCTTGTCTTTTGCTTCGATTATAAGGTACAGATATTCCGTCCTTTTTCAGTAAGGGCTTTTCAGTTCTTTTCTTTCAGAATTCAATTCTTTATTAGGATTCCCTATACCTTTGCTATGTTCCCTTTTGTTTGTGAACTTTCGATGTGATCTTTGATTTGAATCTTTTGCCATGTACCCTTAAGATATAATTTTGATTATTTGATAGTACGCCCGACCTTTGTTCTACAGTTTAATATTACGAGCCAATAACTAGGCATGAGGGTTTCATGTCCATGTCATTGACGCACCTCTGACATGACTCTAGGGCAGGAGAGTGATGACCTGTTCCGTCCCTTAATTATTATTTTGCTATGGCCATTATATTATGATTATTGATTTATCTATGGGGCGTATGGGTGCACTCTAGATTTGACCTGTTATCTGTATATGTTATATGTTATTATATCTGGTGACTGATGGTGTGTGCGATACACGTCTTTCACATTTAACTGAGAGCTGATCACTCTATACAGGTATGTTTTATTATATTAGAAATGCTATGGTATCGTAAGTCGTCGGGGCTCGTGATAAATTGCTGTGTTCTTGTTTCTTGAATCTTTTCTTTTATTCATGATCTACTTCTCATTCCTTTCATGTCAACTTCGTATCATTTCGTTTTCCTAAACTGTTTTGCATTTGCTATTGCTATTGTTTTCGTTATCTATATATCTGTTCACTGGGCTTTTGAAGCTCAGCCGCATGTTTCTTTTCATGTGCGGCAGGTACTTAAGCTAGGAGCTGGGTTTAGCTTTGGGATGAGAGCAATCTATTTTGGAGTTGACCTTAGTTATTTAGCTTTGCCATTTGAACTTCTATTTATCTTGATATGCCATTGTTTAGGCATTTAAATATTGGATTTTGTACTTAAGCTATTGTGTCTTGCATTTTGATTTAAGTCATGTTGACTTATTTTGGATTTAATGTTAAGACTTATGAGGTTTTGTTTATTGAATGCTTTGTTGACTTCTGATATGCCAACATTGTTGTGATATCTTTACCCTTGTCGGGTTGGGGTGTTACAAAGCTGGTGTTTGGATATGAGTTTTCAAAGTGATAGTTATATAAATGTTTATTTATTTTATAAATTAGCCAGGTCTTATTAGTTATATGCATGTTCATTTATAAATAATGAATACCCAAATTTGTGAATCGTGACAGTATCATACCAGCAGGAACAACATTTTCTCGACTTTCCTTTTCTAATTGCGTCAGAAGCTTCAAAGATAGAGATCGCCCTGTACCTGCATACCTGAAAAAATATCATAAAGTAGTAGTTAAAATTGGGCAAGAAAATATGTGAACATTATAACAAACAAATCTTTAAAAGTCATTATGTCCTTTCATGTTTACACACCCTCACATTGCAAAACATAAAATTGGGCAACAAAATATGCGATAAAGAAACCTCCTTCGCAGCAAAAAAGAACCCAAATCTGCAAATAAAAGCCAAGGTCATATCAGAGGATGACAACCTGGAAAAAAAAATCTGTATAATAGCATACATATCCTGGCACACTGCTACACGCCTCAAATTATTTGCCTAACGCAGGTCGATTCAGGTTGATTCTGTAATTGGCTTCATAAACCTCAATACACCATGATGCCCATTGCACTGCATTTTCCTCGCCTGCACCTTACCAGCCTTGGTATAAATAGCAAGAAAATTATTTTAGATAAGTGATTCATTGACATTATGCTTCTAACAAATAGAAACCAAAATTTTAGATAAGTCTTACCGTTTTGAATGGAGATTTTCAAGTTAATATCCAGACTTTTACGCTACAATTATCGTCAAAAACAAATAAATTCAATAAACCATCTTTATATGTATATTCCATTTCAAATAATAAAGGTAAGGATTTGATTTTTTATAGGTACTATGAACAAATCTGGAGAAATTGATAATACCCAAAATTTATAAAAGTTAGAAATAACCTGAGAATGAAATGAGTAGTATGTATCCCAAACAACCTATAACCAATAATCAAACCTCGATAAATATATATGGTTTTAGCTTTATAATACAATGATTTCAATCTTGATTTAGAACCACACATATAATTATGATCCAAACGGTTTTTTTTTCCTAATTGATGTAGAACATATAATCTTTGTTAAGGTTTGTTTGATGTATAATTCATTGAGGAACAGGAAAAGAAATTCGGGTTCGAATTTGGGGGAGATTGAATTTAGTTAGGGTTTTGTGATTGGGGATCTTCGTGTGTGTGTGTGTGTGTGTGTTTTTAATCGGCTACAGTATTATTTTTTTTGAACACCGAATGGAGGCTACAATAGAAATCCCCGACCACAGGGTTTATTGTTTAAAGGGAGAAATGAATATTGGCCGTTAGATCAGGTTTATTTTCCAGGTGGCAGGTTTTAAGCAATTTTGAGAGTGAGATTAACTTTCAAAACCCTGTTTTATTAATAAAGTAGATTTAATTTTTTAAATATAAATGAAGTATTACGTTTAAGAAATTTATTTCGTCATTTTTTGTCTTCTATAAAGCGATTTGAATAACATGTGCCCGTTTGGCCCATGCCCGTTTAGCCCGTACCCGTTCTAGCCCGTGCCCATTCTAGCACGTGCCCGTTCTAGCCTGTGCCCGTGCCCGCCCTGCCCGCTAGTTTTGCCACCTCTATGTATGGCTTCTGGGTTATGACCATCGTCCTATAAACATTGTTGTGTTTGTGTGTTGTATCTGTTTTTTTCTTTTGATGCTGCTTTTAGTATTCTGTGTTCTTCGTTTTTAAATATGCGAATGAAGACCAAGGCTGTACGTAGAATCGATACGGACCAGGTTGGTGAATGGGGTGACTATGTTATTTCTGCGGTTGACGTGGCCGGGGTTCTTGTTTTGGATTCTGATGAAGGTGAAACTTTCGGGACCTTAATTGAAGGTCCTGTAGATGTTTAGGATTTTTTTGCCACTCCGGATGTTTTGGATTCGTACGGTAACTCTTCGAATGGTATAAGGATCAGTGAACCGGATTTGCTGCATACGCGTGCGTCATATCGTTATCGCCAGTCTTTGTTAGAAGTAGAGGCTATCGGAAAAGGGAAAAGGAAGATAGATGATGTGCCACTTCATAGGTCTAGTTATGGTAATTAATCATCTATCATTGACGTTGGCTAATTGTTTTTTCTAATTTATTATTGTCGGGCGTTTTCTAATTATCCTAATATAGCGGGCGTTTAAGACGTTTGTCTATATGTATTTGGGTTCTCTTACTTTGAGACCCATTTTCTTATGAATATAAAGCTTAATATATTTATTTTCAGCTTTGAAAAAAAAAAAAAAAAATCAACTATCATAGGATAAGAATATCCTAATCAGCAATAATAACATTATCCTATTATACTTAAAAACATAAATAAACCGAAAATGACACTTACCCAAACAAGATATTTCCAAAACTTACTCGTATTTTTTCAAACACGCAATACTTTCCATAAACTTAAAAAACGTACGTCACAAAAACTAAAACCATCTTTCATACATTGTGCCATACATGATGTTCTCGACATTTCCATCTCTAGGGCTTCCTCGCCGTCTTCTGTCGCTCTACGGTGGAATCAAACGTCTTCCAATGAACTCCTCTGAAGCTCTTTTATCTCTTTATTTTTCGTACTGCAACCTTTCACCTTGCACGGTTGATCTTGATGATCGCGAAACAACAATGCATATGTTAGTTCCTAACCATCGCCATTGCGATAAGCCTAACCTTGTGCTTGTTCATGGATATGGTGGTAACTCTAGGTGGCAATTTGTATTCCAGGTGACTCAGTTTACTAAAATATTTATACATCGATCGAGTGCTCAATTGTTGGTTCATTTTAATCTTAACAAGTATGGCGGCGGTCGGCCGCGTTGCGGCCTGGCGGGGTTTTTTTTGGGCGTAGTTTCAAACGGCTAACAGTATTATGCATAAAACAAAAATGTACAGATGATCGCATATTAGACATTGTAAAATCATTTTATTTAAGGTTGTTGATATCCAAACGCTATTTTTTTTGGTACAAATTTATACCTCCGCGATTACAAAACCGAAAAACTATATCATACGATTATTACAATTAATCATTTTAGTGCAACCACTAATGGCTATATTAACCTTAAACCCAAGTTAAATTGTTATCGATGAAATGAAGCATAATATTTGAATAATTGAATTTTCATGATATTTGATGTATGTAATTATGATCACAGACCAATCTGTTATGGTGCAGACATTATGATGTAAAAAAGGATGGAATAAACCTTATATAATCAGCAGTACAACACCAAGTAGGAAGATAAATCCCGTCATGTATCTTGATCCCTCTCGGCGGCTCAGGGTGATGCCATAAGATTTTGCACCATACTTTCATGATAGGTACCTTGAGCACTGAAAAAGAGCGGCAATGACAATCAAAGTAATAAATGATTCTGGTCATGACATAGTCAAATAGAGAACTTTTCTTTCAAACTGTTCTTCATTATTTATTATGTTAAAATGAAATTCAAATACTAAAAAATTGATTACTTTGGTAAGGCATATTAGATGACAATATCATTATATTGGTTTAAACTATTTGATGAATTTTGTTACTGACCTCAACATTTGTCAAAGAATTTGCTAAACATATCTTTTAGAGCTATTAGACATGCTATGTGTGGTTGTTTACATTATTAATAATCACCCCATTAACCTGATGATAACTTCCTTAACCCCCTAAGTGTACCATCATTTATGCAAAAAAACATTTTTCTTAAGCATATCTCTTAGAGCTATGTTTTAGCAAAACCCATTAAATCTAATTTCACCTATATGAAGTCATGCACGTAAAATATGGAAGATAATGACTTTATATATATCACCGTCAAGTTAACTATGGATAACATATAATATATATGACACTATAATACGTAACATACCTTCCATTTGTCAGTTAAAGTAGAATCTACAGATATGAAACATAAAATAGTTGAGCAGCATATTATTTATTACCTCGTGTGGCTTTAGTTTTTTGTCCAACTCCGAAAAGTTTTCTTGAGAGTCATATTGACCCGGGTGGTAAAGACATCTTTGAAGAAACCGATCCATCTTTTCACCACAGTTTTCCCTATGAAATGCCAACGAAATATGTAAGCCGAATGGTGGCAATTATAAGGCGAAAAAAGATGTGATTTACTTCACCTCCAAATGAGGCAGCGACTGTAACAGAACCTGCAACACTTCCTGCAGCGGTTGCAACAGCAGCAAACACACCGGCTCCAATAACTGGTATAATTGTCCCCAATGTAGGTGCTAAAGCACTAAATCCAGCAGCGATTGCTGGATCAGCTAAACCTGTTACAGACAACAAAGGTAGTAAAATACCATGTCCCATTTACGGATGACATTAAAGTGCACGAAAGACTTCAAAATATTGAGATATCATACCACCAGTAATCGCGATTAAGGTTCCACCAGTTATAGCAGCAGTTCCTATGATACCTCCACATTTCCACTTGGCCCACTTGCTTTTGGGCTCTTGTTCCTCTTGTTTTGTCTCTTCTTGTTTCAATATAGCCATTGCAGAGCAAGCAACAATGATCTCGATTGCTTCCTGCAAAAACAAAACATTTTGTGAAAGATTTGATGAGCAAACTTTTGTAACAAACACGACAGACAGAATACTGTTGGTTGTAACTTGTAAGTTAGTACTCAAACCATTCAACGTTATCAACTAACAGCCCTATCCACATAGGTTGTCCTTCGCCTGGTAAGTTAGTACTCAAATCATTCAATCCGTTAAAGAGCGATTATGTAAACAACACAAAAATCATTCAAAAACATCTATTCAAATCTATTCTAAATTATTAAGTGTAGCATCTTAACAACGTTGTTTACTTACATTATGTTTTGCTCCTTGCTTATGTTTTGCTCCTTCTAAACATTTGGACGCAATATTATTGTTTCAAGGTTCCGATCCAGAAAGTTACTAAAAAAACAATCTTCAGCAGAAAATCACACCAAAGACATCCAAAGATCCAAAGTTTACCACCAAAAAACAAAAGAAAGCCGAAAAAAAACATACATCACACATATACAACAAAATTACAAAACCCAGCAAATATGTGAAAAGAAGGCGACACAAAGAGATACAAACATACCACAGGCGAGTAAATCGAATGTTATCAGCACGTACGAAATTAATGAAACGCAAGAACACTGGATAATCACACAAATAAAATTAAATAACTTAAACCCCTAATTGTTCTTTAATTAACCATTAAAACACAGATTTTAATCAAAATTAATGTAAAAAAAAAAACACGTACATACATACCTCCAAATCCGCAGCCTTCATATTAGACCTGGATGTTTGAAATAGATTGTCGCAAGGCTGACGAATCACCTGAACCAAAGTGATGGTGCTGTGATTTGGAAGAAGCTGGAATGTTATGGAAGGGTGGAGGTTTATCGTGTATAAAAGAATCAGACATTAGGCAGGCTCAGATACTGGGGTTGGATTGTGGACCAGTGGTGGTGGATCAGAGTTGACCCAAAAAAAAGGGCGGGAAAAGCCCAAGGCAAAACGACGTAGTTTGCTATCACTTTTAATATATACTTATAATTTTTACATCTTGTAGTATAACTTTTATTTTTACTCGGTGACTTGCATACACTAGTTGTATCGTATACACCACAAATTTATCAAGTTCCCAAATGAACATGTTGTGTAATCTTAGTATTTTTTTTTTTTTTTTTTTAAATATAATAACTAGCTAGATAAATGTAACATTTTTATGCATAGTCTTGGGACATTATAAGTATATATTAAACCCCGTGCCCACGACGTCGTTTTGCCCGACCATTTTCCCGCCAAAATTAGCGGGCTGCTACAGTGGCCGCTACAGTACCCGGCCCACTTTTTTTTTTTTTTTTTTTTTTTTTTTTTTTTTTTTTTTTTAATATTTTTCGTACCAAACGGCCTAGAAAAATTATGAAACTTGCGCCATTATTAACGAAATAATTTTCCCAACAAAACGAGTATAAATATGCAATACTTTATTAGTTTATTGAAATCAATGTATTTGTCTTTGCTTTTGTTTTTATTATTTTTCGTACCAAACGGCCTCGAAAAATTATGAAACTTGCGCCATTATTAACGAAATAATTCTCCCAACAGCCCGCTACAGTACCCAGCCCTTTTTTTTTTTTTTTTTTTTTTAAATATTTTTCGTACCAAACGGCCTAGAAAAATTATGAAACTTGCGCCATTATTAACGAAATAATTTTCCCAACAAAACGAGTATAAATATGCAATACTTTATTGAAATCAATGTATTTGTCTTTGCTTTTGTTTTTATTATTTTTCGTGCCAAACGGCCTCGAAAAATTATGAAACTTGCGCCATTATTAACGAAATAATTCTCCCAACAAAAACGAGTATAAATATGCAATACTTTATCCAACTCAATATATTTGTCTATGGCCTCGAAAAGTTATGAAACTTGAGCCATTAATAAAGAAATAATCTTCCCTCTTCAGATTATTGCACCATTATTAACGAAATAGTTTTCCCAACAAAACCCGCAAAAAACCCGCGAGGCAATGTCGTTTGATACGACGTCGTGTCATTTCGCCGTTAATGGGCTGGCCCAATAGATGCGACGCATCCAGTTTATAGATGCACCGCATCTAACTAGAAGATACTAACTTTTTTTTAAACCCAATATATGCGGCGCATCTATCTTTTAGATACGCCGCATCTCTCTTAGATTGATTTTAAACCGGCGACGATGGGGTTATTGTAATAGTAGAAAATTACTGTCCAATAATCAACGCGATAAAACGACGCCCGGCCGCAACGCGCCGGACCGCCGCCAATCTCGTTTCATATAAAAAATTTATCATTTAGCTAGTTTTTAACATGAGCTAATTCCCAAAATGGTAGTTTAAAAAAACTTTTTTCAAAAAATAGTAGGAAAATAATGGCTTTTCCCAAAAAGGTCATATGCGAATGTGCGACACGTGTCTACTTATTTAATATTAAAGTCCAGTGGGTAGGTGGGGTAGGTGTGACTTTGACTTTGAATTTTTGCTTAAATGACAAATATACCATTCTCTTAAATATAAATAAATACCAATTTCACTCCTTATCCTTATCTTTTCATCATCTCTCTTTCTCCCTCATTCACTACCCATCACCACCGCTTGGCCACCAAAAATTCCGGCCAGCCAACAAAATCACCTCCAAAACTTCCAAATAAATATTTAAAACACTAAATAATATGTGTACATCTATAAAAAAAAATCGTATAATATATAGATCTATTAGGTGGTGAATAGATCTAGAGTTTTGAATAGATCTATTTAGAGTTTTGAATATTTATTTAGAGTTTTGAAAAGATCTATCAGTGATTTATATTTAATTATGTATCATTCATCTTCATCTCTTATTCATTACAAGAAAAGGATAAACATAAAAAAATGAAGAAGTCTAGTGGAGGCAGAAGGTTGAACAATAATGAAGAAGTCATAAGTAAAAATGAATCACTGTAATGGTACGCATGAAATGAAAAGGAAATTTAAGTTATTCATTTTTTAGTAAATTGATACTAATAAGTGAAAAGAAAATGAAAAACAACTTTTGCTTATTCATTTTTACTGTAATGGTACGCATGAAATAGTGGTTAATTTTGGAATGGATATAGTTAGAAATAATGGTTATTGGTTGTGGTAGTTAATGGGTTTTGTTGTGGTGGTGATGAAGAGAGGAAGAAGAAAAGAGATGATGTGGTAGGTGGGGTGAAAGAATCAGGGAAAAAAAATATGACTCGCACATTCGCACATTTAATGTGCGAATGTGCAAATGTGCGAATATGTAAATGTGCGAATGTGCGAATGCAAATTGGTATTTATTTATATTTAAGAGAAGAGCATATTTGCCATTTAAGCAGAAATTCAAACTCAAAATCTCACCTACCCACTGTACTTTAATATTAAATAAGTAGATACGTGTCGCACATTGGATGGAGTCGCACATTCGCACATGACCTTTTTGGGAATGTGCGAATGTGTGAATGTGCAAATGTGCGACTCTATTAGATGTGCGACACGTTTCCTATTTTTTAATAATAAAGTACTTTGATAGGTGGGATATTCTCTTTTTTGTCTTATTGTTAGGACCTAAGCTTCTCCTCTTTATCACACATGAACACTTGATGATGACACTCACAATCACTTAAGAACAATAAGAAATAGAGTTGTATGGATCATATGGTTATTTCTAGTCAAATGATTATATTCATTAATATGAAAGATAATACAAAGACTAGGGAGGACTTGGATACACACACACACTCTTTTTCTTATCTTGAATGAGGCATTCAAACTAACTGAGAGTGTGTGTGGCGTGGTTTTATGTTTCACAGCCAACCAAAGAGGGCTTTGGTGGGCTTTTACCATTGACTTGGAGTGGGCTTATGTTGCACTACACATATACTAACTTTACAAATAAAACTAATGCCATAAGCCCACTTAAACTAACTAAATATTGTACATGACACATTAAGTTATTAGCAAATGACCATCACTTTATATTTAACATAAAATGATTGCTAACAATCTCCCCCTAAGGGATGGTCATTTCAATGATGCTCCCGTGATTGGTCTTTTGCATTTGCCGTCTTGAACTTCATGTGTCAATGTATAATATTCTTCGTTCAATGTTCCTTCGTGCACTGTGATCTTCAAAGAGTTGTCTTGCCTTGATCTACATCTTCTGTCCAGTTGCGTCGTCGTTGGAGATGATGATGGTGGATAGACTTTCGTCGGTACCTGCATAAAACAGTTAGCAATAATTCGTCCTTCGGTCATCATGTCGTGAGGCAAGATCTTTTAGATCTCATTAAGACTCATACAACTTGTATCCTTTGAGGTGAACACAAGTGTATTGCATAGGAAGTGTTCCTAAGAGATCTTTTGATGAATCTCATGTCTCTAGACTCAATAATGTGCGTTTTGATTTTAGTCGTCGGAGGCATGGAGCAGAGTGCCACCTTTTCAATATCAACACATCTCGGAGTGAGAGGTCGATAGATTACGTAGGGTTCTCCGTGAGAAATGAAACAAATATCTTTTAAGAGATATCTGAGTGGATAGGAGGGGTGGTGCACATGCGTCACTGGGTCCATGACGTCTTGTCTTCAATACCAGTATCACCTTAGTGAGTACCGATAGCATATGTATTGACCCGGTTTCTTTCCTAAGTTTTCATGGAGGGCTATTACTTTTCACCCTTACAAAAACTTTTCTTTTTCATTCTTCAACCCCTTCTTTCTCCTTTCTTATTTTGCTCCTTTTTTCAATCATACCTAAGGACTTCTAATTCTAAACTATTGGAATTGTCCTTGGGTAGATCCCTCCGGTTCTGGCGGATCATTAGACATTACATAACCATAATCACCTTATTACTCCATGATTATCCTAGATTTGTTGATCGCATGCCATAAAACCTTGTGAAAATCTCTCAACGTGTTTATGAGAAAACATATTTTGTTAACACATCGAGAGTTTTACATTTATGAAACACTCCCCCTTCACATGTGCTCATGCATTTTTGAAATAAACTGCACATGTTGGGTAGAGTTCGCACATTTAAAATGATCGATTTTCAATGAACATGACCTTCGCGAGACACGCTTACATCACTAGTTAGACTAGCTTGAAATTATTACCCGTCCTGGTCATATTCAATGATCATCTCTCGAATTGGTACATTCTACTCAGACAAGTCCTTTGCGAGACACGCTTACATCACTGGTAAACCAGCTTGAAATTATTCCCCGTCCAGGACATGTCTTTTCGAGAACGGACATTTAGTTTCGTCAATTCGAGGGTTCATGCTGAGTCTTTTGAAGACCTCGTTTTGAGATTCAAACGATAAAACTTCTTTTAGATCACATTTTAATCACGTCCTCTCCCCCATATGTTTAATAAACACCTAATCTCCCCCTCAAAAATAGCATGACGTGGTATTTTTGAAAACAGTTGATTAAAATGAAACTTTTTGTGGAGAGACGGACTGATTTTAGCATGAAAAATGGAACATTTTTTCTTTTTATACTCCCCCTTAATTATAGCAAATGGTTAAACTTTAGAGTTTAAAAGCATTTAGGGGTCTTTGAGGGAGTTATTGTGAGCACAAAATTTATAAAAAGACTTTGAAAAATCTTTTGAAACAATTTTGATTAAGTGCTCACGGGTTTTAGCTTTTCGCCATTAACATTGCGAGTTCTGATCGGAAATAATCAGAAGTCATTCAATGTAGCGTTTATTTGAAACCTTTTCCGGCATACCCGAGCTACATTTAAAAGATTTCACGTTTAAGAACGGGTTCCGTACTGAAATGCACGAAAGCCATAATGAAGAAGTTTGAGAAACGACATGTTTTAGAAAAACATAAAAAATAACTCTCGCTCAAGCATCTGTACATGTCCGTATCATTGTTGAATGACATATCTAGATACGTACAGAATATTGATTAGACAAGAGACATGTCGTGAGAAGAATATTTTTGGTTTTTGATGTTTTATATTTTTTATGTCTTTTTGAAGTTTTCTATTTTTATATTTTTGTTTTTGAAAAAGTATATATATATATTTACCAAAAATATATACATAACTATTTACAAACATATTTACACATATATATTTACATGCGAAGCTTTATGAAGTAAATCAATAAGATTCGAGAAGACTTTCTAACTCTTCGGGAGTTAGACTTCGCATGCCAATTCGACGAACTAAGTTTTCAAACCGCTCTTTTGGGAGGGCTTTAGTAAATAGATCAGCGAGTTGGTATTCAGTCTTAACGAAAAACAATTCAACAGTACCCTCTTCAACGTGCTCTTTTATGAAGTGGTAGCGGACTCTAATATGCTTGGTCTTCGAGTGTTGCACTGGGTTGCACGAGATGGCTATGGCACTTTTTGAATCGCAATACAAAGGTATGCGGTCGAAAGAGAAACCATAATCTGTGAGTTGTGTTCTCATCCAAAGGACTTGAGCACAACACGCAGATAGAGACACATACTCGGCTTCTGCTGTTGATAAAGCAGTGCAATCTTGTTTTCTTGACGACCAGCCTACTAGCTTTTCTCCCAGAAATTGCGCTCCGCCTGATGTACTTTTCGCTGTTACTTGGCATCCAGCATGATCGGCATCTGAAAAGGCAATTAGTGTAAACTCCGAATCCTTCGGATACCAAAGTCCCATGTTAATGGTTCTTTGAAGGTATCGAAAGATCCGTTTAACCTCTTGGAGGTGAAGTTCGGTAGGCCTTGCCTGAAACCGTGCAAGTAAGCAAACAGCAAAATGAATATCTGGTCGGCTTGCAGTTAGGTACATGAGAGAACCAATCATGCTCCGATATTTCTTCGGATCCATGGGTTTCCCATATAGGTCAGCGCCAATTTTTGGTGAAGTGACCATAGGAGTACCAACAGAGTCACAATTGTCCATTCCATGTTTTTTCAAAATCTCAATTGTGTATTTAGCCTGATTAAGAAAAATTCCACGTGGGGATTGATGAATTTGTAAGCCTAAAAAGAATTTTAATTCACCCATCATGGACATTTCGAATTTGCTTTTCATGAGATTTTCAAAATGTTTTGAATGTACCGAATTAGTGGACCCAAATATTATGTCGTCCACATAAATCTGAACAATCAAAATGTCATTTTTGTATTTTCTTGTAAACAAGGTTGGATCAATTGTTCCTTTGGTGAAATTATTTGACAACAAGAAAGATGATAACTCGTCATACCACGCCCGTGGGGCTTGTTTTAAACCATAGATTGCCTTCTTTAGCCTGTAGACGTATTCCGGATGATCTTTGTCAACGAAACCGTCTGGTTGACTCACATACACTTCTTCTTTCAGAGTTCCATTCAAGAAAGCGGTCTTGATGTCCATCTGATAAACCGTGATGTTCTTGTGAGCGGCATAAGCTAAGAAAATCCTGACAGCTTCAAGCCTTGCAACCGGTGCGAATGACTCTTCAAAATCTATCCCTTCTTCTTGTCTGTATCCCTTTGCCACCAGACGAGCTTTGTTGCGAATCACAGTCATTTCTTCATCCTTTTTGTTTTTCCATAACCACTTAAGATCAATGACTAGTTTGTCAATTGGTCTTGGAACTAAATCCCAGGTGTCATGGATTTGAAATTGAAGAAGTTCTTCCTGCATCGCTTCAATCCAGGCATTATCTGCCATTGCTTCCCGAATGTTCTTAGGTTCTATGAGACTGACTGAGCAGACATAGATGCACATGTCGCAATCGGTATGAAGTTGCTTTCTCGTCTGAATTGGTCTTGAGGGTTCACCAATAACCTGTTCAATCGGATGGTCTTTTGTCCACTGTAATGTTGAAGGATACCTTGGACTGAATAACTGCGTGTTAGTCGGTTCATGTAATTTGGAAGATGATTCACCAAATTCCGTTCCAAACGGATTTTCAAAGACTTCATCGTCTAACACAGCATTATTTTGTTCTTGCTCATCAATTCTTGGTAGAACAATTTCAATGAATGAAGTTTTAGGAGTAGATGTAGATGATGTTGATGGTGAGGGAGGTGGTGCGCCAGCTTCGAATGTTGTGGATGCATCTGGATTTGGTGGAGGTGGTGGTGGGTGTTGATGTTGAGTGGATGCAGCGGAATGTTGGTTAGATGCATTTTTCGAAGCGCCACCATAGTATTCATCGTACATGAACTCGAAGAAATTATCCAGTTCTTGAGTTGTGGGTTGTTCGACATGAATTGATTGAGCTCCTTGAGGTGCGAGTCCCGAACTGATATGTCCGGAAGTCATTGGGTTAAGCGCGGGTTCTAGAGCGAGTCTCTCAGAAGCCATTTGTGAAATTTCATCAAACTTCACATTCATCGTCTCCATTATCTTTTTCGTTCTCCTGTTGTACACCCTGAATGCCCTCGAGTTTTCAGAATACCCAATAAAGATTCCAATATCACCCTTAGCCTTCAACTTTCCCAGATCTTCCTTGTCATTTGTTGGATAGCATAAAGCGCCAAATACATGAAGATAAGAAATATCTGGTTTTCGGTTGTTGACAAGTTCGTATGGGGTTTTATTGAATCTTGGATGGATTAGGGATCGGTTTTGAGTAAACAAGCAGTAGAAACAGCATCAGCCCATAGGAATAACGGTGCACTAGAATAGATCAGCATAGTGCGAGCAGCTTCTACAAGGGTTCGATTCCTTCTTTCAACTACCCCATTCTGCTGTGGAGTTCTAACAGCTGATGTCTGGTGTGTAATACCAGTTTCTTCAAAAAATGTTCTTAACTCCTGATTCACAAATTCTGTGCCATTATCCGTTCGAACAATCCTAACTGGAGCTTGAAGAAGAACTTGAATCCGCTTCAGAAAGGTGATGATGGTGCTTGGTGCTTCATCTTTTGATCTCAGAAACTTTACCCATGTATATCTTGAATAGTCGTCAACAACTACAAGAATATACTTCTTCCCATTAATGCTTTGAACTCTCATCGGGCCACATAAGTCCATGTACAACAAATGCAACCTATCAACCGAACTAGGTACGGGTTTAGGTTTATATGTTGCTCTTTTGCTCTTTCCTTGTTCACAAGATGGACATAGGTGTTCTTTGGTGTATTTGAATTTAGGAAGACCGGAGACTATGTTGTCTTTGGCAAGCTTGTTGATCGTGTCAAAGTTCAGATGGGACAAACGTCTATGCCATAACCAGGATTTTGTTTCACCTGCCCTGGTCATGAGACAAATAGGAGATGAAGAGGCCATTTGGTTTATGTCAATTGCATAGAGATTGGTGCCACGATTCCCAATTAAGAGATCATTCCCCACCAAATTCCTAACAAAGCAAGTGTTTCTCCTAAATGCAACCTCTAAATCTGCATCACAAAACTGCCCAACAGAGAACAGATTGTGTCCCAACCCTTCGACATAGTAAACCCGAGTGATCAAATAATTCCCAAACTGAAGATCACCATAACCCAGAATAGCTGCAACATGATCATTCCCAAATCTTACAGTCCCCATGAACTGCCATACAAAATTGATCAGCAGCTTCAGATTCCCGGTCATGTGCTTGGAGCAACCCGAGTCGACGATCCAAAGACAGATTTCAATGACCTGAGAAGAACAGAAGAATTTGTATATGGAAACCGTGTAACATTTGGTTCCAAGGGGTTAGATGTAACAGGTGAGTCACACTTAGAACTGGTTTCCTGAGATGCATTGGGAACTATTTCTAATGTGCCATTCTTAAGTGTGAACATTCTACCCGTTGGTTTCCATGCACAAAACTTAGAGTGATCCTTAGGCAATAGGCTGCTAGTGGTTTTTCTAGCTTTTGCAATAAGTCTTCGAATATATCTAGACTTAGCCTTAGTTACTAAAGGAACCTTTTTCTGTTCAGGCATATCATTCTTTTTCACATCATTAGAAACATTATCATCACAAGCATTTACAGACAAAGTTTTCTTTTGCATTAAACAATCAGAATCATTACATGCATTAGAAACAGGAGTCTTATCATTACAACTAGATGATACATGTTTCTTCTTGGAAAGCGATAAATTCCTAGGGTGTTCTTCTACTTTCTTGCTTGCACTCTCAGAAACAGGCGAGACACTAGGTTTCTTGTTATGGCTCCTAGACTGTCTTTTGCTCCTAGAGTTGCTTTCTATTCCTGTAGAAGGTAAGGCACACTCATTAGAATTTTTGTTGTTGTCCTGAGATGTTGTATTAGCATTCCTAGACTCATTTGGAGTATCTTTCTTACTTTTGTCTATCGCCCTATATGTTTTAGATGTAGAGGCAGACGCAGTAGTGGGACTAATCCTATAAAGGCCAGGTGCTATAACATTAGTGTTCTTGACAACAGCTTTCTCTTTTTGTTTCTCATTAGGCAAGGGGGTTAATGGTGCAATACCCGTAGTTTCCTCACCCTTCCCTTTTTGACTTGCAAGCTGAGACTTCAAAATATTGATTTGATCTTTCATATTTTTGTAAGAGCGCTCATACGACAATTTGTCATACTTGCATTCTTCTTTTTTAGTATCAAGTTGTTTAAAATATGTGCAGTTTTGTTTTTCAAGTTTCAAAAGCGCCTTTTCATATTTTTCAACAATTTGAGAAGTCTCAGCTCGAAGTGTTTCATCATCCTCAACATAATATGTTTGGAAAATAATAGACATGATATCGGTCGAGAGAGCTTCGAAAGAGAGAGAGTCATTTTGATGTTCCAAAACCTTTATTCGTTCCAAGTATTCATTTGCTTCCTTCACTAAGGATTTGTGATCCTTAACGAATTCTGCAGACTCTTTTAAAAGATTATTTTCCACATTTTGAACAACCGCATAGATTGCAGCAACATGTGGATTAATTTCCTTTGCAAAAATCTTTTTCAGTTCATCCTGAACACCCGGAAACCATTCAAACTTGTTATTGTTAATTTTGGAAGCCACAATACGTTGAAGTTTCTCAATTCTCTGTTTAAGATCGACCAAATATAGTCTAGCTGCACTTGAATCATAAGTGTTTTTAGATGCCATTTGTTCGATGTTAGGCAGATGTTTTGAAACTGCTTTTTGTTTTGTGAAGACCACTGGTCTTTGAAAAAACAATTGTGACTCTTTTTTAATAAGATGAACACCAGAATCTTTATTAAGCTTGTTATAATCAATTGGTTTAATTTCTGGGTTCATTTGTCTCATTTTGACTCGTCTCTTTTCAGTACGCTCAATCGTTTCATCCGAATCATAAATTTCAATCGGATCATGTTTATCATTTAGCACACTACCATCATATAACACATTCTGTCCTTTCTGAGCTTTCTTGAGATTACAAGGGTTTTCATAACCGATAGCCACTTTCTTTATTGTATGTAAAATCGGGTTTGGATCATTTATTAACAAGTTAACTGTTTGTGCAGAATGACCCGTTTTTACAAGCAACTCATCCAACTTTGCAATGGTTTCCTTTTTGTCATTGATCTCTTTAAGAAGATCCTTTTCACGTTTTAAAAACCTTTCATTCAACTCCTTCTTTTCTTTTTCAAGATTGGAATAAGTTGATTTTTGTTTTGAAAGTTGGTTGGTTAGTTCAGAAATTTCCTTGTTTAGAGATTTGATTTGATTGTTCAAATTAACATCTAGAGTGTTAAATTTGATTTGTAAACGTTTTTCTCTTAACTCAGAATCTTTTAAACTAACCTCAAGTTCCGACTGTTTTTTGTTATGAAAATCATAAGCTCTTGCATTCACCTTATATCTCTCAAGCTCATTGGTCAATTTTTCATTCGCGGCCTTAACATCGCGATTGACCTTTTTGACCTTTTCTATTTCTACACTACAATTTTGCAATAATGATTCAAACATAGCACGTGTTTCCTCATCATTATCAGTATGCTGTGACTCGAATTCTTCATTAGGATCCATATCTGGAGTTTCCAAATTAGTATTACTACAACTTGGTTCGTCCATGTATGTATCATAAATGAGATTAGGAGTCTCAGGATGCTGTTCATTTTGAGGTGACATATCAAACATTTCATTATTGTGACATGTAGCATATGGTTGTAACTCAGAAACCGCATTAGTATCAAAAGCAGGAGGTGCTTCTGAGTCCGTGTCGTACTTTGCCTCCTGGAGATTTGCCATAAAAATGCAGTTTGCATCGGTGTCTTCAAGATCTTCTGAAGCATCCATAATAGCCATGAAGTCATTCTCTTCTGCACTCAACTGAAGCCCCGCCGTTTCCTTGTTTGCCAACATAACCGGTTGGACCGCCAAAACCGGCCGGTTTAATCACTGGACGGTTCCTTAAAATAACCGGGATTCAATGAACCGGTCGACTAGCCGGACACCGGTTGAACCGGTCGAACCGGCCGGTCCGGTCCGGTTTTTAAAACATTGGATTTAACTGGCAAAACGAGCCTACACCAAAGATGTATTGAATTTTGAAGCAAAAGTCAACAATTAAAGGCCATCTAAGACCAGGCATACTTAAGGTTGTCTAAAAATACTTTGATAAACATAAAAATATAAGACACATTCCTACTCTTGACAAATAAGGTAATTAACAAGAAGATGGATATAAGAACCAATGAGCAGGGAATGCTAAATGCTATACCACATCAATAAACATGCCGTTTCAGTTTAATTAGACAGTGAGATTCTATATAGACAAAGAAAGGCAGCAAGAACAGTCAAATAACTATTTAATGTAATAAAATAGCATACTATGTGATAGATTCTACATATATGCAGACACCTAAATGAGTACGAAAGATAATCACAGCTTAACAACTCTAATTGAAACTATTAATGCTAAGCTTGATAGAGAGACAAACTACCTGTTTTCTAGAACTTCAATGAAACTTCAGGAAATAGAAAAAGATTAGAACACAAGTCCCATACAAATGAGTATGCCTGCACAGTATGCATGTTCACAAAAAACAGAAAAATCCTTCCGTTCGAAATATAAATAATAAATAAACATAGCAACAAGCCTTTGAACCCCTAGATGATCCCTAGTGGACGAGTGTTGTCTCGTGAGGGTTTACAGTGAATATACCCACAAAATTCACCTAACAAAAACTTCACCTAACAGATTCTAGTCCTCATCCCTGCAGTTCACGCTATCTTCGTCATTGTCCTCATTCTTGTCACTGTCCTTGTACTAAGGTCTAAACACAAACCAAAATGTAATGAACATTAGCTTCCTCCAAACTCCATTTTAAATGTTAGATAAAAATTAAACCAAGTGAATCAGACAATTGATAATAGAAGAATTGGTGAACAAATTATATGCGTTATTTAGAAATACTAATTAACAATTTTTATCTTTGTTATCATAAAGAACATTTGACATTTTCTTTCACTTTGACTATATTCATCATCAATACATCAATGCCAAAAGCAACAATTAAATACTTTTTTTCTATTAGATTTGTTTAAAGATAAACAACCATAATTAAAAGAAAGAAGAAAAAGAGAATATTACCGTGGAGGTTCAATCAATTTTGAGATGTGGAATGTGAGAAATTTTAGGCCAATCCTCTCCGATCTCCCTTTTACACCTTCTGCTTAGAATTTTACAAAAATTAATTGTAATTTGATTGAGATCCTTGAAACTTTGTATCTCATCTGGTAGAGAACATAATTTGTGACACCTTTCTATTGTCAATGACTGCAGTTTTGGAAAGTTACTTGGCAAAGAAACCAAAGACCCACAAAAGTATATATCTAACTCTTGTAAACTAGGAAAGAGAATCTCGTCCTTTGATGTAGCGTTGTCGTCATCATGGAAACACTTTAAAGAATCCATATTAAACAATTCAATTCTCTTGAGGCTGGGTAATTTCCCAAGTGGTGGAAGTTGTTCACACTTTGGAAGACTAAAAAAACTAATACTAGTCAAATTGACTAATTTGACCAGCCAACTTGGAGAAAGAACCGTTCCGTTGTATCCGCTTATTACCAACCCTGGAGACCCGAATTTGGTTCCAATCCCTCAAGAACCTCTGAATCATATGTTTCTGATCTACCCCGCGTCCAAACTAATCTCAAAGACTTTAGATTTGTTTTGTCTTTCAAATTGGCACTTTTGGCATCTCTTAAACCTCCAACATTCTCAAGTCTAAATAACGACAAATTCCACCCAAGAAGATTTAGATTTCCCAGTTCACCTATTCGGGACCCATCATCTTTTCCTACAACAAATCTTGAAAGCCTTCGAAGGTTAGTTAGTTCTTTTATTCCAACAGGCATATGCTTGAGTTCAGGGCATGTCCCGGTATCTAGACGTTGAAGATTCCTCATGTACCTCAAACCTTTAGGCAACTCACGGAAACTCCAACAACTCTTTAGAATTAATGTTTGCAAGTTTTGGAGATAGAAAATCGACTCTGGTAGAGCTTCTATACTTGACTCTGTTATTTTCAAGTATCTCAAATGTATTAGCTTGCAGATTGATTCGGGCAACGTCGAGCTTTTAATTCCGTTCAAGTACAACACCCTTAGATAAACATGGCTGGAGATTTGTCTAATGTTACTCGTATAATATTCATTGAACACAAGCATTGATCGTACTGATCTTAGCTTTTTCAAATCCTGTTTTGAAAACTCAAAATCTCGACATGATAAACTGAGATGAAGCACCTCATCCGAGGTTATCGACTCCTTACCCGGCCCTATAACCGCACAATCATGTCTCATTTCATATTCCGCAAGATCATGCATTAAATCATGCATTTTACATATCACACCCGTGTCTATATCCTTCTCGACGACATCTTGGAAAAACGACCTCCCGACCAAAGTATCAAAAATTTCCCCACCAAGCAAATACAAGCTCACATCTCCTTTTGATGGAATAAATTCATTTGCCATCCACAACTCTATCATCAAATCCTTACTCATTTCCTCCCCTTTTGAAAATAGACAACAATAAGCGAAACATTGTTTCCAATGTGGAAGCAAATTATCGTAGCTTATCCTCAAAGCAGGTAAGATGTCATTGTCTTGCAACTCCCACATGAAGTTGTTATTTACAAGCTGCCACTGATCCACCCTTTCTTTTGTTGACATTAAGCTACCTAAAGTCTTCACTGCTAGAGGTAAACCTTTGCATTTCTCAACTATCTCCCTTCCTACAAGCTCCAGCTCCCTTACGTTTTCCCCCTCTCTTCCGCCTGGAAACGCAAGCATCTTGAATAGCGACCATGACTCCTCTTCTGATAGAACTGCCACATTATGCTGCAACTCAGGAATCTTAGCCATCAGTTGGGCAGTATCTTTCTCCCGTGTCGTGACCATAACGGTGCTGCCTTCTGCTCCGCATATTAATGCTGTGCATAACTTTTCCCACTCGTTCATGTCTTTGTTTTTGATCCACACATCATCCATTATAATGATATATTTCTTTCCTTCTAACTTGTTTTGAAGTTGTCCCAGCGAATATTCCAGTGACATCTCATCCAACTTATCTTCTAGGCCACATATATCTTTAATTATTCGTTTGACGTCAAACACAGCAGAGACATACACCCAACACTTTAAATCGAAATGTTTCTTCACCGTTTCATTGTTGTAAACCAATTTAGCTAGTGTAGTTTTTCCGACGCCACCCATGCCCCATATAGCATAGACCCGCGGAACACCATCATCGTCATGTCTACAAATCTTATCAACTATCATCCTCTTTTCTTCATCCCTTCCGTAGATATCTATCTTGGGCATAACTGAGCTAGTTTCCCTGTTTGAACCGATTCCTGCACCATCTTCACTTGTTACCAAATTAAACTCGGATCTATTAGCATCAATGACTTTTAACTTATTTCGTATGTTCTTAACTTTGTGAGCAATCCTAAATCTGACCATAAGCGGATTATAGCGGGAGGAAAAGAAGGCTCTTCTTTTGTATTTCTTGCCCATTTCCCTGTGCAGCATTTGTATCATAGCTTTAGTTTTGGCTTCGTCGAGCACATTTTCCGCCTCCAAAGAGGCAGATTTGAGAGTCTTGAGCCATTCTTCCACATCCTTTTGCGTCTTTTGCTTCTCCTCAGCATCATAAAGTACACGTTGGATTTTTTGGAAAGTATTCTCCAGAGCTGAAAGATCCTTTTTAAGTCCCCTAAGCAAACCATACTCTTGGATAGCTGCAGAAGTTAATCTCCCTACCAAATCCTTCACAAGAGCGGAAATAATGGGATCAGCCATGAATAATGCTTTAATTTAGAACCAAATGTAGAACTCACACAGTGTTTACACACAAAATCTTAAGGGTAAACTCACACACACAAAGAAAAGAAAATTAAGATTACAGATCCTGATTCAAAATGAACTACAAAGACCAAGACTCAAGTGTTTGTGATAGAAAGACTTTAAAGTTGACTTCAGTATGTGTGTATAAAATTGATTATATTGAGTTGATACCAAACTCATTACAAGGCATCTTCTGGTTATACAATGAGATGAAGAAAAGGATGCGTGTGTGTTTGTTAACTTCAGTATATGCTAAAGAATACGTGTATAAAAGTGATTATATTGAGTTGATACCAAACTCATGATACAAGGCTTCTTCTGGTTATACAATGAGATGAAGAAAAGGATGCGTGTGTGTTTGTTAACTTCAGTATATGCTAAAGAATACGTGTATAAAAGTGATTATATTGAGTTGATACCAAACTCATGATACAAGGCTAATGAGATGAAGAAAAGGATGCGTGTGTGTTTGTTAACTTTCAGTATGCTAAAGAATATGTGTATAAAAGTGATTATATTGAGTGGATACCAAACTCATAATACAAGGCTTCTTCTGGTTATACAATGAGATGAAGAAAAGGATGCGTGTGTGTTTGTTAACTTTCAGTATGCTAAAGAATCTATGTATAAAAGTGATTATATTGAGTGGATACCAAACTCATAATACAAGGCTTCTTCTGGTTATACAATGAGATGAAGAAAAGGATGCGTGTGTGTTTGTTAACTTTCAGTATGCTAAAGAATCTATGTATAAAAGTGATTATATTGAGTGGATACCAAACTCATAATACAAGGCTTCTTCTGGTTATACAATGAGATGAAGAAAAGGATGCGTGTGTGTTTGTTAACTTTCAGTATGCTAATGAATCTATGTATAAAAGTGATTATATTGAGTGGATACCAAACTCATAATACAAGGCTTCTTCTGGTTATACAATGAGATGAAGAAAAGGATGCGTGTGTGTTTGTTAACTTTCAGTATGCTAAAGAATCTATGTATAAAAGTGATTATATTGAGTGGATACCAAACTCATAATACAAGGCTTCTTCTGGTTTTACAATGAGATGAAGAAAAGGATGCGTGTGTGTTTGTTAACTTTCAGTATGCTAAAGAATCTATGTATAAAAGTGATTATATTGAGTGGATACCAAACTCATAATACAAGGCTTCTTCTGGTTTTACAATGAGATGAAGAAAAGGATGCGCGTGTGTTTGTTAACTTCAATATGCTAAAGAATACGTGTATAAAAGTGATTATATTGAGTTGATACCAAACTCATGATACAAGGCTTCTGGTTATACACATGTACATCTTTAGTCCCTGTAATGTTTATGGCCATACGTCACAAAAACCATTTAATAAACACACAAACAACAAACATCCCGCAACTCAGTCGCCTGTACGACCGAGTCTTCGTTTTTTTGGTCTTCAACGCGTCGAAGGTGGGTGAGTGTAGTAAGCAAAGACGCGTGCTATTTTGCCAGAAAGGACGAAGACGCATGCTATGGCACCTTATTACGAACGGTCTAAGGATATTTGTTTATTTGCCTTTGGTTTCGAAACGTAAAACTTTGGTTTGTTCAATTGTTCTTCATTGAAATGTCTTGTATAATATGTTGGTCCAACTTTGTTGTATGAAAATTAAGTAAATCTAATATTCTTACTTTCTTTTCCAAAGTCACTAAATCTAATATTTTTAGTAGCTAAAAAGACCTGGTTTGTTTGGTTATCCACTAAAACATGTAAACATTTTTTTTTTTTGTCGTTCAAACTGGGTAAGACATGTTAAGATCTTTATGGGACAACAAGTCAAACGGGTGACTTTTAGAATGGGTCAACACGGGTCGGTTTGACCAAAGCCACTAAATCTAATATTTTTAGTAGCTAAAAAGATCTGGTTTGTTTGGTTGAAAGGTCAAATTGAAAATCTCTGTTATATTCTCTCATACTTATGTTAGGAGACGGTAGTAGTTAGTTATCCGCTAAAACATGTAAACATTTTTTTTGTCGTTCAAACTGGGTAAGACATGTTAAGATCTTATGGGACAACAAGTCAAACGGGTGACTTTTAGAATGGGTCAACACGGGTCGGTTTGACCAGTGAACTACTTTTTGTCCAAAAGTTTCAAATTATTATTATTTTTCTTTTTAAAACGGCAATTTTAACTATCTCACAACATTTACACCACAAATTTATCTCACATGTCCTAAGCAGGACTTGAACCCACACAATTGAAATACACCGTGAGCAAATTATTGCTTATGATAAGATTAAAGAATAAGGGAAGTATTTTGAGTAACAGACATGACGTTATCGATAACTAAATCAAATTTTAGGACTGTAACTTCTTCCGAGCTCATTGTTTGGCATGGCATAGACGCAAATCATGGTGTGATTGTCAAAGAGCATGTGCCAGAAGGTGGCTGCATTACCAACAGAATCCCTAAGGTTCATACAGCGTTGTAAGGACAGAGATGTTCTTTAAAGGCTCAAAAAAGGTTCTCGACCGTTTATTGTACAACTATAACCAAACAGCTGAAGACTAGAGAAAGTTTGAACGTGCTTTTACAGTTTTTAACAACTACTCGAAACTAAACCACTTACTTCACCCCTAAGCAATCCCTCTTTCAACACAATGTCAAGTACTTCCTAACAAATGAAGTTAACATGTATTTTCTATCGAACAATAAGCTTACACATGATCTTCTTACAAAATCGGTAGCCACCTACTTATTGTGATCACTGTAGTTCTTTTTCACAATTACCCGTTATAACCATATACCTGACTTTAAGTTCCTATGATTACAAAAATTAAAAGAACCTTAGTTTTATATTGACATCATATGAAAAAACAGAAGCCTCGAGTCTTTTCAGCAACTTTGAACAAATTTGCAATTTTAGATTCCATTTTTATTCTGCCGCAGAGATACTTTACTTGTTCCTTAGGAGAATTTTTCAAGGAATGATCACAAGGGAAGACCCTGATCAGTGACGTAACTTTGAAGATTGGATGCCCCAAGTAAGTTCCAACATATTCACGATCCATAACAACTAATAATTTGATCCTAAAATCATATTAAAAACATTTCAAGAGTAAAAAACTAAATTAATATGAATCACCAATAACATTGATGAACTAAAAATTAAAGAGAAAATCAGATTCTAATTTGAGAAATTTGGTCGAATCAGTGATGTCGCCGTGATGCATGACAACATGACCCATCGTCCACGGGGGTTCGGATTCATAAACAAGTCCCATATAGTCCCAGGTACGACGTTCTTCCAAGCTATGCTCCAATCCCAGGATACACCGGTTATCCTTACGGCATGTTTACGGGTGGTTATCCAGTTAATGGCTATGGGTTGGGTCCAGTTTCACCTAGGATCCAGTGGGGCCCATTGCCGATGCCAGTTTACCAAATGGAATACCAAGTCAAACTAAAATACCATAAATGTATACATATTGATGGGTAACAAGAACATCAAACTAAAATACCATAAATGTATATTGATGGGTACCTGAATTATTATATTTTCTATGAAAGCAAATTAGTATATACGTTATTACATATTTTGATATTAACAAGGAGCTTCATCACGCATATGGTTCACTTTCACCACACGTGATGCATTGTTCCCTACTTCCCTTTCCATGCGTGGTGAGCAAAAGAAAAAAAAGGTTGTTTTGAAAGTTTTGTGACTATTTGGTGGAGAAAAATCTAACTTGACGCTGGCGTAAAGATAACTACATTCAGTCGTTCAGTCCAGTCGCTCGGTGTATTAAGGGCATTTACTATGATGAACTTTTGAAAAATTTTATATAATTAATACATCATTAAGTTATATAACTTTTCATATCATAAACCTATTACTAACATGGATGAATCTATTCATAAAGTTTTTTTATATCATAAAACACAATCAATATTTTCAAAAATTAGAAAATAGTTTAGACTTTTTCAAGATCACATAATTTTTCGTTCCACCTAATATTAAAATGGTTTTCTACTACGGTTCACATATTTTTAATCTTCTTTAAAAAGTGTTAGACCTATTGATAAACCATCATAGTGAGTTTTGACCTATTGATATCATAATGGATGCTCTAAATTTAAAAGTGTATCACTGCTTCATATGCCTTAGAATTATTTTTTGTTTATTTTATTATTATTATTATTATTTTTTTTTGCCAATTTATGACAATTTGAAAATAGACCTAGAATGAGTCAAATCATGTAAAAACAATACATGTGATCAATGCCCCCTCAAGGGGCACAAGGGGCAGGTGCCCCCCTAACAAAAAAATTTGTAGTATAAATTTTCGAAATATTTGGCTTTATATTTACCAAAAAAAAGTTTGGCTTTTTTGTAAGTTGCCCCCCTAAGAACCAATTTATAGTGTAGTTTCTAAAATTTATCAAAGTGCCCCCTCAAGCAAAAAATTCTGGCTCCGCCCCTTCTCGGGTCTTCCAATAAATTCACCCAAGTTCTGTCTTATGATAATGATGACATTTGAAACAGAATTCCAAAGTCATTACTTTTTTTAGGGGCCGTTTAGTTTGTTGCTAGGAATCACAATGGGTATCGGATTTGGTATGGATCGAAAGAAATAAAAATTAAATGATAGTATTAATGTTGTTTGTCTTGTAAAATGTAATTGTAAATTGATTTTTATTTAATATTATTATATAATAAAAAGGGCCCACTTAGATATATTATTAAAACAAATGTGGCTTGAAATAATGTGTTATTATTAAAAATGTGTGTTAGAAATAAAAAGATATAATGAGCCCCCACATGAATGGCTGACAAAAACCACCATCTTGATGAGGTATCGTTCTATGGGCATAGTATCATAGTTTGATTTCCAAATCTTTAACCAAACAATTTATTTTTCTTTGAAAGTATTACCCAAAGTCAAAAGCCTCAAACCTGCACCTTATATTATTTAAAAACTTATGGTAATTCAACAAAAGAGTCAAAATGCGTGTGGAAAAGCTTGAAAATGGATCTAGTAATGATGAAAAAAAAAGTAATAAAAAAAAAAAAAAATGACAGCCGTCCAAAAAGTATGAAAAGAGAATGAAAAGAAGGGAAACATCATAATCTTCTCCAGCTTTTGTGGTTTTGGGTCATACTTCAAACTTCCTAGCTATCCAAACATGGAATCTTATATTTTCTTTTCTTATTAGATATATATAATGCAATATAATGTTTTCTTTCTCTTTAAAGTCCAAAAAAGATTGAAAAAAAAAACCTTGGTGTAAGTAGCTTCTCATGTTGTTTCTGTGCATGTGTGACATTATTTTTAAGTAAAATGGCAAGACTAGGTTTTTTAGCTTCTCATGTAGTAATTTAATTTTTTTGTGCATAGTGTAAGAGCTTAAATAGCTAAACTAGTAGGATTTGGTTTTTGCATGGTTTACCAGTTAGCAACGGTACAAATAATTACTCGTATTTTATAAATTTAATTGGTGTAATGATCGTCTGGACGACTGGACCTAATGTCCTAATATAAGTTGATGCAAACACAGACCAACATATGTAAGCCTTTTTGGAAAGAAGCCCAGCCCATAACAAATAAAGCTTCAAAGTAACAAACAATGCTTTTTGGCTAAAAGAATGAACTGATACATTAGAAATCCTTAACTTGTGTTCAATTGGATAATGAAGCTCTCATATGTGCTTAATAATTTGTTTCGTGTCACTCTAGCTCATCAACATTAACTTCAGATTGTTCGCCAGTTGCCAGGATTTTGACACTAACCATACCTCTTTGCCACTCAGCGCTCCCTACAAGTATTAATCTACGTGCATTTATTCGTGCTGCTCGCTTAAACACCCTGACAAATACATATATACAAATAATTACAAACCATATATGAGATAACGCAACAATATCACCACGTGCTTACCATTTAAGTGGTTTGTTTTCCAAAACTAAATCAACACATTGACCCTTTCCTCTAAGAATAGTAGCAACCTTAGCAGCTGCACCTTGAAGATCCGGATCCAAAGAACAAACAATGTTGTCGATTTCAAGAGGAAGTTCTGGCAAAAGTTTTCTCTCCTTGAGCAGCTACAAAAAGAATAGAAATACTATTATAAATGTCCGAAACCATAGAAAATGAGAAAAGGAAAATGTGATATAAACATATTTAACTCACTTCCACAATGACAGCATCACCAAATCCAAAGCCACATGCAGGAATGTCATCACCCCCGAAAGTAGAGAGCAAACGATCATAACGTCCACCACCACAAATGGCCCGTAACTTACCTTCTCTATCAAATGCCTGGACAAATAGCAACATTGGCGATTGGTGAAACAGTTCCTAATTACTTAATAATATTTTCTCATAGTTGTTAAGACTTTAGAGATAGAAGAATAAGTGACCTCAAACACAATTCCGGTATAGTAAGCTAGGCCCCGGACAACAGATGCATCAAACTGAATCCATTCTGTGTAACCAAACTTTTCAGCAAGTGAGAATAACTGTTTCAATTCACTGACTGCTTCCCCCCCTGTGGCACTTCCAAGTTTTTCTGTAGAAAACACGCACATCGTTTTGAATGTCATTCACAAGTACTACTAATGCTGAGCAAAAGTGGGATTACATAAATCAATTATGTAACCAAGCAGATACAAGTTCTTTACTAGGACCAAATAATACTGATAATATATTTTCAGAAATTGCAATGTATTATTAACAAATGCTGAACAAATTTTGCATGATAATAAATCCTACAGCAAACATGTCAAGAATAACAGGACTAAATAATACCTTCCAACTCTGTCAAAGACTTGATTGAAAGAACTTGTAGTAGATCCTCAATAGCCTCGTTTGAAAGCTCAACCGCCCGCAGCTCTTTCTTCATCTCCTCCATGGGTATTTTCCCCATCTTATTCCAATTAAGCACAAACATAAACATGTGAAAGTGAGGCAAGTATATACACAACATTGTAACAAATTTGTGTATAATTGATTTGTTGCATTAGGAATGAAAAACAAAAGTCAATAGTGAAAAAACTGTGGATCTAATATTCTAATGTTGCATTTAGATGTTGGAACATTAGACCACTAACCTTATCTATGATGATGCAAGCTTTGGCAAATGAAGCTTCTGGTACAGAATACAGACTCACCACTTCCTGTAAAACCTGTAACGAGAGAAAGGGAACAAGTTTACTACATTGGCAAATTTAGAGTTGCTGTCGGACAACTCAAGTCATGCCAAACACTATGCAGTATGCACTATAAAAATTTGGTCCCCCGACAGTTTAACCAGGAATATAATAGTATACGTCGTATCTGCTAATATATGTATGTGATGGCTTGAGGTATCAATCATCCCCATGCCAATTGTATCTTTGCTATTAAACTAAAATTACAAAAGCTTTATCCCTGTAATATAGAGCAACTAGCAAATTTTCTATTCTACAAAGTATAAACATTGCCTATCCTTAGCGATCCCGTTTTAGTTTAAACTCAAAACTGAAGTCACCTGGCTTTGTTATCGCCAACACGATCCCATCACTAACGGTCATATAATCTTCATCTTCAATCTTATGTCAAATTTGAAAAAACAACATATTTCAAAAATCAAATCACAGATCATTTAAGATCCCAATGTCATATTCTTTTTATATAGCCTATTTAACCCAACTCAAACCTAGCTTGCTCACACCATTGAAGCCTCAACAGGGGTATTGCACATGTGAACATAAAAGGCCCAAACCTTTTTTAGTTGCTAGTGATACCAAAACCTGTCACACCCCGCTAAAGCGGAAACACGAGGTGCAACAACTCAAGGCTCCATAGCATAAGTTAAAAGATAACAACCACCATAGAAAATTAAAAAGGTGTACTGATCACATGTTTTAGACAATATATCAGAAGAAACAACATAGTTTGAAATCGAAATACAAAATGCTGCAACAAAAGTGTCTTCCTAAATGCCAACCTTTACTGACCGAACCTAAAAAGAATGACAAATTAAAAGGGTCAACTATTAAAATAGTTGGCAAGTTAACAGGTTTTCAATAATATAACATTTTAATTTAAAATGTTATCAATCCAGAAAGTGAATGAGTAACCAACTGTTTCAATGCACAAGGTAGAGTTTTATACATACAGGTTAATGCAATTGAGGCCACTACCAAACTAAATGGCTGAGATGCCCCAAGCTACTGTAAGATAATGTAAACCCGTTGGTTAAGCTTTATTAATCATTCACTATTTATAATAGTGAAACCCTAATACCCTAAACCCACAAACCGGGCTTGGGCTTATCCTAATCCCCTAACACTCCCCCGCAGTCCGAGCGGCGAAATCGCGAAAGCTCGGACTGGAGAGTAAAAGCTAATAAACAATAAAGTAAAACTAATAAATAATTGTTGAAGAAGACGTTCGTCAACAAGCGGAAGCACATCTTCAAGCAGCAGCAGACACAAAAACGAAACAAACCGGATAAACCAAAGTATCCCTAACAGTCGTCTCGGGAATAAGAACCCTAGATTCGACACCAACAAAAGTCGTCTCGGGAATTGATACCCTAGATTCGACACCAACAAAAGTCGTCTCGGGAATTAATACCCTAGATTCGCCATAAACAAACAATTAAATAACTATAACTTGAGACGAAAGTTGGTTCTAAAACTTCAACCCCCAAAGAACCTTCCGAACAAACGAGGCGTGTTTTTCATCAGAAAAACATAAAGACCGAACTTTTTTTTTTTTTTTTTTTTTTTTTTTTTTTTTTACAAAACAAAAACAAAGTGATAACCAACCCCACCTTTTACTTTTACACATTCCTCCCACAATTCCACTATCACATCTGCCCCCATTACAACTTCTCTCTTCAAACCCAGTTACCAAAAATCAGTTATCATTTTATCTTGATAACTCCTTCGAGTCACATGAGCAGTCACAAACTATATGTTTAGCTTCAATGAAACGAGAAGAAGATCAACGATCTACCAACAAATAGTAAGATCTTGTCGACTGGCTATCACTTGAACCAACGGTCGACATCAAACAAACAAACAAGTAAGTCGACTGGTTATCACAAAACCAACGGTCGACCACAAGCATTGTTAGCCGAGACTTCGGTGGAGAATGTGCGGCGGATGGTGGTGGTTGTGGTGGATCTGGTGAGGAGACAGTTGGTGGTTGGTTTTTATTGAATTGATTACTTTTTAAAAATAGCTCTCCGAACCTCCGGCGTGTAGCCGGCGGCCGGAGGTAGCAGCAGCGGAAGAATTTAGGTTGTTTGGATCGGTAGGTCTCTGATACCATGTAGGATAATGTAAACCCGTAGGTTAATCTTTATTAATTATCCACTATTTATAATAGTGAAACCCTAATACCCTAAACCCACAAACCGGGCTTGGGCTTATCCAAATCCCCTAACAGCTACGTGTTCTATCGGTAACATGAGTAAAAGAGCGGTAACTATGCACTCACGTTTCAGTGTAAATGGGGTGTTGCACATATTCGCAGGAAGTTAAGGCACATGCAATGAAGTGACAGAAAATCACAAGTAATATGAACAAATAATGAGGGTTAACCCATACCTTTCTGCTAGATATCTTGAACCCAACATCTTTCGCAGTTATCCCAATTCGCTTGAAAAATGTAACAATCTATAATACTATAAGATTAGGCCCTCTAATTTATTGTGGAGGCGTCAAGATTGCATAGAGTACAAGTTACCTAATGCTCGGAATTAAATACAGAAAATAGAGTTTCATTATGCGGAGGCTTCATGCGTAAGTACCTTGATTTAATGTTCATGCTTAAGTGGTAAGTACATATGAGCTATATTTAGTGTTTCAAATGTAAATGATTGAAACCATACGAAGTGTTGCTAGCCTTTATTTTCATTTAATCATTTTCTCCTTTCATTTGCCTTCAAATAAATGTACAAACCCTTGAACCACCATCATTGAATACTATAAATAACACCATTTGATCTTTGTTACTGATGTGTGTGTGTGTGTGTGTGAAACTTTAATTTGTGTGTTAGTTTGATGATTTTTTATGAATCACATGTTTGTTGTTAGTTTATTATTGTTTGTGTGTAAATTCAGTGCAACACCAACTAACCAATTTCCTTTTGATCTCTACTTTTTGTTTCTAGGCACATGATGAGAATGAAATGGATCGCATGCTAGCAATTGATGGCATTGAACTCATTGGCATCAATAACCGTAACCTTGGTATGTACCCCATCTGTTTTTATGGCTCAAGATCTGTGAATTAACAAGCTTGCTAATTAGATAAATAGTTTTGAAATAGATATTGACATGATCATATTTTTCAGTCAATAGTTTTTTCATATTTTTTCTTATAGTGTGATAAAGTTCTTTTTGGTGTAGCTTCTCACCTATGGAATTGAATTTAGTTGGTTAATGTAAAATTTCTCCGTCCAATGAAAGTGTACTATCAATATTAATGTTACGTGCAATGGTTCATGTAGAAATATTGACTTGATTAACGCAAGGGGGTATACGTGCAAAGGTAAGCAAATGGTTAACTTGCTTGCATGTGAAGTCGGTTGATAGTCCAGCTTTGAAGTTTATGGAAGACAAATGGATGTGTTGTTGCCTGAGAAGGAACCGAGGGTTAGATCTGCTAACCTATTTTAAAATTTTGGGTTGGTTAGTAGTTTATTAATGTTATTCTTGCAGGTATTGATAAGTGGTTAGTGACGCTAACGGGGTATATCAAGATGTTGATAACAAAACAAAGTGGAAGATGGAGACGGAGTGGATAATATCTCTACATTTATGAAAGAACTGTCAAAAAATTAGGCATGCAAGATAATGAAAATCATATGTAAACAAGGTTTATAATTAGTGTGACAAAGCTTTGATGAATATTAATGGTGGCTTGAATCTTGCTTTTATTTTATTTTTCCTTCTACTTAAGCAGTTTAAGAGGTTGCAATGTATCCACCCCATGACATTAGAAATAATACAAAATCAAAGTTGAATTGATGGAAAGTATAACTAGACAAAATTAATATTTTGAGAATTTATTTTAATCTACGTTATTTTATAGGGATTTGAGGGTCTCTTTACCAATGGTTACTATATGGTATTAATTGAAGTTCACAAATTATTTGTTTTAATTTTGATCTTACAAATATGTATAAAATTTGATGTTGTTATTAATGAAAAGATGAGTTTTGGAATGTTTGTAGGGACATGAAAGTGAGAATGTGTCGTAATTAGTGGGAAGGGGTAATCTTAGGCTCCATTTTTTGTATCGAATTCATTTTAATGTGGAGTAATCAAGATACTCAAGATGGAGTCCCATTGCATATAGTACAAGATAGCTAATACTCGAAATTCAATGCAACCTCATAATAACTATACAATCATGAAAGGAGATGAAGTGCAAGGGTTGCCCGAATTGATCACATGGCATTTAGTATAGAATTAAAGTCGGCTAGATGAAGTGCAAGGGTTGCGAAAGGTTGCAAGAATAATTAATGATATAACCTAATTCATGCCTATATAAACCGGCCAAAATCACATTTAGTATGTACAGATTCACACATCTTTTAGATCTTTGATTGTTGGTAGCGGTATGTAAATTCTCTTTTGCAACATTTAGGACATGATTCACACATCTTTTAGATCTTTGTAATTAACCCGGCCTTCTTTTTTTTCTTAATTTAGTTATCATACGCAGGTACCATGCAACTCACACAAGATAATGCATGCTCAGATAAATGGAACCAAAGACTGGGATACCAACTATTTTCTTTGTTTCATACATATTTAGGTGATCGTTATAGATAAGCATATATATAGATATATGTGTTATGTTAATGCATTTTCATATACAAGTAATTTATGTGCGTTTTCTATTGATGTAGCTCACATGTGCGAATTGATTCAAGAAAATGTACACGAGCATGTATGTAAAGCAACATTTAAATGGTTAAATGATACTTTTTAGTGTGATTAGTTTATGTAAGTAGTTGCTTTCGAATGCTCTTTGAGAAATATTAGAATGAATTTATTGTGTGCAATTGAATTATTATTGAAAAGAAGAAGGTTCGCGCATCGCAAAGTGTTTTCTTTTTCTATATGTAGAATCATTAGTAAGAAACCAATATTGACGCCTATTAAATGAGTTTGCCATAATAGCAAAATACAACATATTAAAAATATCACATTGAGTAACGAATAGAAAGGAAAAAATACATAATTTTGACTTAAAGCCATTTGTAAATTATAATATCAAAAAAAAAAAGTTGAGTTTTAAACATAAGCAAAAGTTCAAACTTTTATCGAAAAACAAAACCAGTGCATTTAATGTGAAGTATATACAACATCAAGATGGAAGTGCAAGGCTTGCCAGAATTGATCACATGATATTTAGTAATTAGTAGAGAATTAAAAGTTGGTTATTGATTGAGATGAAGTTGAAAAGGTTGCAAGAATAATTGATAATTTAACCTAATGCAATATATATAGATATATGTATTATGTTAATGCATTTTCATATACAAGTAATTTATGTGTGTTTTCTATTGATGTAGCTCACATGTGTGAATTGATTCAAGAAAATGTGCACGAGCATATATGTAAAGCAACATTTAAATGGTTAAATGATATTTTTTAGCGTGATTAGTATATGTAAGCATGCAACTTGAATAATGAATATAAAAGGAAAAGAACATAATTTTTGCTCGAACCCATTTGTAAATTAAAAAAATTAAGTTTAAGACATAATAGTGGAGTCCAAAAGGTTTTAGGAATTATTAATAGTGTATTAATTAATATTCATTTGGTTAGCTATTTGGAATTGAGTTTATTGATAAAATTTATTAATATTAGTTAGACTTCAATGTTAATTTCCAATGAAATTAGTTGTACAATAAAATGAGATGAAGCTAACTTTAGTTTTTAATCATAAACTTTATAAATAAATACTAATATGTTATAAAAATATTAAATATAAAAATCACCAAACAACTAATGGCATACTTACAACAGATGTAATACAATCATAACTTACGAACCTAATAAAAAAAATAATTAACGCAAATTACACTATAACAAATAAGAAAAAACCAGTGTGCTTCGTATTACCATGCAAAAATCATATAATGCAAAATTATTGTTGGGTTACGTAATAGGCCAAAACAATCAAAGGAAATTACATCAAGCGTATGACAATTTAATAACGACAACCCCATTTAGAAAATATAAAGACCAAAAAACCAAAACAATATCAACCATTTTTATATTTTTAAACAACAAAATAAAAATGTTTCATACAACATACTAAACTAAAAATACAAATTCACTCGACAATACACAAAAACAATACGCGCAATTAACAATTAGATTAAAAGCCTGTGCGTAGCACGGGTTCTGCATGCCTCGTAGATGATATAAGTTCAGCTTCTCCCTATATGAAAACAACATATAGTTTAAGATGAATAATTAATAAGATCCAACCATACTGTTGTAAGAGAAAGAAAAATATATCAAGCTTAATTATAGAAAATAAACATCGCATCTAAACCATGTATACAAGACTACTGACTACAAGTGTATGCTATTTGTGATTATGATATTACCAATCTTTTGTTGAGACAAAAATAGTACTACATGTTAATATGAATATATGTTTCTATTATCAAAGCGTTACGTGAGAGGCTATACGTAGCCCTTCTAAATTAGTAGCAGTGTAGCACTACCGTCCTATAGAACTTATCTTACAACTTCAGCGGTACTTTCAATCAGGGAGGACTCCTGAAATTTGTGGGCATTTATTTTTCCCTGCTTTCATCTTCTATCAATTCATCCTTATCTGAAAACTGACTCTGATATTTAAAGGCACCATTATTCGTAACTACTTCATGTCCGGACCACATTTACAACTTCCCTGGAAACACACTAAAGTTGCATTCCGCATATTTTGTTTATTCTAATTAACCTAAGTTCTTTAGTTGCCAAAATGTTTCTTCAAGGTTGCAACTTCGCATTAGTACCGTACCTAGTCTCACCTAAAAGCTACGCCACAGTATGTCCTCTCATATGCTCTTTTGGGCTCATGTATAGCATAAGGCCTCAGAGCTCGTATGCTTAATATGGTAAAGGCAAGGCCTGAAAAGCCCTTTTCCATACATTATGTCTAGAATGGTAATGACAACAGTACACATTAGTGGAGCACCTAAGGCGAGTATACCCATCATCATTGTTTCCCTACTGTGACTCTTAACTGTTAGGAACATCACATTAAAGGCCTTTATGAATTAATATCATTTCTAATCTGAACTAATGTTAATCACACCAGAAACATAAGACCCCTCCTCTCAAATCTAGTCAAAGAGTTATAAAATATCAATGCTCAATATAGCAAGAAGAGAAAATGAATGAACCAGCAAGAACATACAGTTACATCAGGCACACCAATTATATCCATATTCCATTGGTAGTGTTCACGACGACGTCCCCTGGTCATATTCTCATAGCGCCAACATTGTCCAATAGCAAACCATTTTATTGGAAGGGGTACAGATTTTCTGAACAGAAAAAGAATAGGAATCAAATTCTGGCATGCATGGATACACAAAATCACATAATAATAAATAACTAGACACATGGCCCGTATCTTCAAACCCTAAACAAGTTCTCCACTCATATTGGAGATTAATTGGTATATTAGCAAAAGATACAAAATCAAACAAGACTAGTAGTACCCTTTCTGTATGACAAGCCTAGCTAACGAAGGAGTAAGCTCGGGCCTCAACGCAACTCGGCGATTTCCTCGATCCTCAAAACAGTATAGCTGCACCACAGATCATTTTCAGTTTAACTTTTATACGTTGGACTATGATGTTCCGTATTATATTGTCATTTCAATTTATTTTTTATTGTTTATCATTGCATTCCTGTCGTAAAGATGTCACTATTCAAGTCTTACATAGCCACTTGCATATAAGAGTCTATGCAAAAATGAAAAACTATTAGAAAAGAAAAACCATGCAACAAGAATTACTAAACCTGATCTCTTATTTCCTCGCCAGCTTTTCGTATATAAAGAGCCTCTGTTTCTAGCACGGGATAGTCAACCTCTTCAAATCCAAACAGTAGCGAAACCTAATAATATGCAAAAGCCGGTTACCATACTCATTATTTTCAATCAAAAGACATGCAAAAACACCAAATACATGCAATTATGAAAACTCAAAACTCTAACTTAGAGAGACTACAAAGTTATGTGCACATGTTACACCGACTACACAAGCCACTTGTTTAAAAGCCTCGTCAGATAGCCTTGGCGCTGGACACGTGACTTTGCAATTTAATCACTCAAAAATAGTGAACGTATCTCGTTACTCCACCGAGTCAGGATAAAGGCACTTATCTGACATTATGACCAATATAACCTTACGCACTTAGCCACACCGAATCAAGAAGTTGATTTTCACTTAGTTTGATAGAAAATTACATCTAATCACGGTCAGATTACTCACACCTTGGTTCACGTTAGAATGTGAGATTTTGTTACACCAAGACTAACAACCATATAACGCTAATCCAACGCTGAACATGCTTAAAAATGATTATTTATCACTTAATAATACATTATCATAAACAATATGAAGCAAATGAAAACAACTACACCTGTTTGAAGTTATTAAAGAGCCAATTGCGTAAGCGCATTTCCTCAGGAGGAAAGTCTCTGGTTCCTTTAGGGGGATTAACATCTATTATTTTCTCAACCCCGGCACGTGGGGCTAAAGAGGATGTGTTCATCATTAGGGAAGGAGAGGGAGTCGTTATTGAGTGTTTCTGTGCGATGGTATCAAAGAGAACAACACGAACGTGACTTTTATTCAATAATGAGGTTCAATAGTCGGCACGAAGAAACAAGATCAAAAGATCTTAATACAAGAGATGAATAAAGAGAGTGAGAGAACAGCTATGACAATGGTTGCTATTATTCTGATTATTCAGTGATGACTAACCCTAGGAGATGAGCCCAATATAATGGCAAAAAAGATGCACCGACCCCCTTCAACCTTTATTCTTTGACATAGCAACCCCTGGACTTTATAAGCAAGAAATAGAAACTATGTCCTGCACACTAATCACACAAAATGAGAGAAAAAGGAGATAACATGTTTGGGAGATAGATTAGTTAGGTGTTTTCGAACATTCCCCCTTAATCTGTTTCCCAAACATGTCAAATAATTTCAACTTGTCACATAAAAATTTGTGTTGATATACAGGAAGATGTTTAGTTAGAATGTCTGCAATTTGGTTTGAGGAGCCAATTTTTGTGGCACTCAAAACACCTTTTGCAATTTTTTCTCTAATAAAGTGAACATCTATTTCAAAGTGCTTCGATCTCTCATGGAACACAGGATTAACAGCAAGTTGCAAAGCAGATTTGTTGTCACAGAATAGGTTAACAGGAAGGTTAATGTTAACATTTAGGTCTTTTAAGCTTTTTTGAACCCAGATGATTTCACAGGCGGCATCAGCCATAGGGGTGTCTGTAGGGTCGGGTCAACCCGACCCGAACCCGAACCCGATCGGGTCGGGTCTAATCGGGTCAAAAATTTTAATCGGGTTGTTTTGACCCGACCCGATAACCCGATAGCGTTATCGGGTCGGGTTTCGGGTTAAATAAAAATTGTTATCGGGTTATCGGGTCAACCCGATAAGACCCGACAATCCTTTGCTTTTTTAATTCTTCTAGCTTTTGGCTGTTTTGAGTGTACGTGGAGATACTTAAATTGAAAGAGAAGCAGAATCAGCGTACGTGGAGATACTTAAATTGAAAGAGAATATGAGTGAAACACTTTCACGCATGGAGGAAATGAAGAACCAGCTTGAAAGTAGCAAATGTGCAGAATCTCATGCCCAAGCCTTAGCAAGCGAAACATTACTACAACTTGAAACAGCAAAAAAGACCATGGAGTCACTTAAGCTAAACAGTGATGAAGACAACAAATCTAGAAAACAAGGCGGAAAATGAGTCAAAGCAAGTCATTAACGGTTTACAGTCAAAGCTGACAAGTCTTGAGACAGAATTACACGAAAAGTCAGATGAAAATGAGAAACTCAAACTGGAAATCAAGAAAATGAATGGTTTGGTGGAGGCATCAAAACAAGATTCCAACATTCTAAATTCAGGTTTAGCAAATGTTGAAACAGAATAATGACAACAATGGTCAAATTTTGGCGGACAGAACATGGTCAATGGGTCATTTTAGCCCAAAGAAAAGGATGAACACGGGTTCACCTAGTAGCGTGGACACTGACGATGATAATGAGAATGATAACGATGATGATGAGTTGATAAAGAAGAAAAATGGTAACGTGCTCAAAAGGATTGGGGTACTGTGGAAGAAACCACAAACTAAATGATCGCTATAGGGATGTCATTTATATTCGTTACTTTCTTATGTAACTATCATTCTACTAATTTATTTCAAATTATAAATGACTAAAGTTTGTAATTTCTTGTGATTTTAATGGATGAACTTGTTCATATGATGGTTCTTATTCGTTTTGCGTGCGTAGATGGTTGTCTTTGCAGCAAATTTACTTGATATCTAATCAAGATGAATGTATAACTGTGAATCCTAGTATATGAGCTGCTACATACAGACAACATGAAGTTAACTATTTGATCATGTTATTTTGGTTACATATTTATATTTTGTTGAACTAACTTATATACTACGTAATAGCCACTTTTACAAGATGATAGTTTAGTGCTTACCTGAGCAGTTTATATACTATTGTTACTTAATCGGGTCATCCGATAACCCGAATCACCCGACCCGACATAACCCGACCCGACTACCACCCGACCCGACTAACCCGATTCCTTATCGGGTCGGGTGTCGGGTGAGTTTTTAAAAAATCCAAACCCGACTCAACCCGACCCGACTAACCCGATAACCCAATAACCCGACCCGATAACACCCCTAGCAGCCATAGACCTATATTCAGCTTCTGTGGAAGATTTTGAGAGAGTGTTTTGTTTTTTGCTTTTCCATGAGATTGAGCACTTATTAAAAAACACACAGTACCCCGTTACAGATTTCCTGGTTTTTATACATTTTGCCCAATCTGCATCACTATATCCTTCAAGAACATTATTAGAACTGTCATGATCATACCTTAGGCCTTTACCTGGAGCACCCTTTAAGTACCTCAGAACATTTAGAGCAGAGTCCAGATGTGATTTCAGGGGTGTATGCATATGCTGAGCAAGGCAATGAACAGAGTAGGATATGTCTGGTCTAGTATGGGTAAGGTAGATCAATTTTCCCAGCAGTTTCTAATACCCAGTTATGTTTTCAAGTAACGAGTCTTCTTTAGTGGGAATAAAAGGGAGCACAGAGTTGGGTTCCATAGGTGTAGACACAGGTTTACACCCAAGGAGACCAAATTCTTTTAGGAGTTCAAGACAGTATTTCCTTTGTGAGAGACAGATATCATTCCCAGTTTTGATCACTTCAATTCCCAGAAAATATTTGAGAGATCCCAAATCCTTTATATTGAACTTAGTTTTAAGAAAAAATTTGAAGTGTTCAATTTCATCTACACAGTTTCCTGTAAGGACAATGTCATCAACATAAACTAACAAGGCTATGAACTTGTCATCTTTGGATTTTGTAAATAAAGAGTGATCACTGACAGATTGAACAAAACCATGTTCTTTTAGAACACTGACAAGTTTTTCATTCCATTTTCTTGGAGCCTGCTTAAGGCCATAGAGAGATTTGGTGAGTTTGCAGACCATGTTTTTGTTATTTTCATCAGCAAAACCTTTTGGGATGGTCATATAAATATCCTCATCTAGCTTACCATAAAGGAAGGCATTATTAACATCAAGTTGAAAAAGAGGCCATTTATTTTTAATCATGAAGATTTTATTAATGTTTTATTTGTTTGTACACATACTTATTTGAGGTTTTTTTTTTGAAGCATTGTTTTTATCATCGAATAAGGGTATGACTATCTGTATCTCACTTCTTTTATATCTCGTTTAACGGGATTATATATTGTTGTGTTTAAAGCACGCTCATTCTTAAAATAAAAAAAAAAAAAAAAAAAAAAAAAAAAAAAAAAAAAAAAAAAAAAAAAACCTTAAAAATACACAAGTAAATATAGATTCTCTTATGTTTACTCGTTCGTTTTTCTTCTAGTAGAACCCCGGAGATTAAAATCTTGCATGTGCCATTAGCCCATTACCAAGTGCGGACCTACTAAAACTATAATATACGAGTAACTATCTACTACAATATCTAATAAGTTACGTTTACACTGTGTTCTCAAGTTGAGTAAAAGGGAGGAAGAAAAGTGAAAGTGATAAAAGTTGTGTTCTCCAGTTTTTCTTAGGAAGTAAAGTGAGTAAAAATAGTGATATTTTAGTTATAAAACTTTCACCACACTTTTGCGGTGAAAGTCACTTTACTTCATCTCTTTTACTTTAGTTCTTCTTTCTTTCCTTTTTTCTTTTTTTTTTCTTAAAAACGCAGCGTAATATTTGTCGAAAAAGTAACCAACTTTTCCAAAGACCATTAAATATGTACTACAGAAAGGAAATGTTCGAAACATTCCTACATATTATATATCTCTTTTTCTAATGTATATAGTCACACATGTTGTCCGGGTTTGATATTATAGTCGAATATCACAACCTAAATCATATGCTATACTTTACCCTTTCAAAAAAAAAAAAAATGCTATATTTTACTCGATCAAATTTTAATAAGTTGGAAGTGGTCTTCAGAATATTTTTTGTTTATTGAATTAACTATAGAGAAAGGTTCACCGAAAATTTAAAGAAGTTACATTTTGGTTTTGTATATATAAAATTATTATCTGAGTTTGATACACAATACATGTTAATTTCATCTTCACCAATCTCACTTAACACACTAATTAACAAGAGCTTTGAGTTCACTTCTATATTATAATCATAACAATTTAAACAAATCATTAATGACTAGCTAGGTGCAAACAACCTTTAAGTGGCCACGCCAACCTCCTGAAATGGGAGGACTTTACCTGGTTTGAGTCTGCGTGACGGTAGATTCAAACTCTGTGGATTAGTCGGCAAAAAGGTCAGAAACCATAGTTAAAAAAAATTAATGACTAGCTAAATATATAAAACGGTGAAAATATGTGGTAACACGTCTTATATATTGTTATATAAAGTTAAATATTAAAAAAAAAAAAAAAAAAAAAAAAAAAAAACAAGTAATATTTCTTTATTATTGGATGGAAATTGTCATGAAGAATCTAAAGGATGCTACTAAGGGTGCGTTTGGTTCGTAAGTGGAATTGGAATTGGATTGAATTTATGAAAGGTTTGAAAGAAAAGAATGAGAGAGAAAATTAATTAATATTTAAATTATATGTATGTTTAATAAGTTTTATGTATTTGTTTGAAATAAAAAAAGGTATAAAATAAGAAAAAGAATAAATAATATGTGGTTGAAAAAATTTGATCAAATAAAAATTTTTATTGATTAGATGGAATGAGAAAAACCCACCAAATTTTGGTGGAATGAAATATATCAAAATTTCATTCTCTCATTCCTAAAAGTGTGGGCCCAATAACAACCAAACAAAGTTTTTATTTTTTCTTTTGATGATACCTCTCCAAAAACATGAACCAAACGCACCATAATTATACACTTGCTACTATCAGTATTAGTTAATAATAAATATACAAATTAAACGTCATATCTCACATGTTCCCTTTTATTTAGCAAATTTTATAATCATAGTGTATCAACATTGACCCTTTAAATGGGGCAGTTTATCCGGACCCCTTAAATTTTTCAAGGAATAAGCCCCCCTTAATTTATCCATATCTTAAAAGCTGACATGTACTTATCATTAACAAATACTTTCATCAGGATAATCTATGAGACATGATATCCTAACACCCTCGTAGGGGGTGTGTTAACTTTTGCCTGCTGTCATTGCTTGTATTGTCTGCTTTGTCGGATTGTACATTTAACTAAAAGTAGGGGACCCTACATGTAAGGGGTGTTAGCCTAACACACCCCTAATTTCTATGTAATAGTATTTGTGTAGGTTTTATTGAACTTTCGATAATCTATATTTTTACGTAAGAAAGTTGGTTATTTTTCTTTATTTGTTTTAATCTAAGCTTAATAATGCTATTTCAAATCTTTACACATACATGCATATAGATGAAACATAAAATATGCAAGTCACTCACACAAAGTACAGTTGTTATCGAACACGTATTAATATATTGTCAAGTAAATACCAATGTTGCAAAAATCGTGAATCGGTAGCGTGGCGGTCGACCACCCTGCAACGATTAATCGGTCCAGGCCAAATTAAGTAGAATGCCTAAATGTCAAGTAAATACGATTGGCATTTTTTGCATGTTTTGGGTGTTTCTAGAGACCAAACTAAATATCGTAACTGATTCCAAGCCTACTATGTTTTCAAACCTCAATAAAAGGCTCCAATTCTGATTATGAGGCTCATTGTGTGTTATAAGTGAAATAAACGATCCTTAAATTAAGTAGAATGCCTAAATTTTTATTTTTTTTAAAGCTGACCGATACGGCCAATACGGCCGATATGGCCGATTAATCGGCCGATACGGCCGATTTTTGGCCGATTTTTTGCCCAGACCGATTTTTTGACCGATATTCAAAATTCACAAGGTCGAAGGCCGATAAGCGATATATCGGCGATTAATCGGCCGATACAGCCGATTTTTGCAACATTGGTAAATACACATAAACGTAAACACATTCATAAAAATAAATATATTTTAAATCCATCCGCACAACAAATATAAATTTCTCAAAATAAGACATGTAAACGGATCACTAGTACGAGTGTGCAACATTTATTGTTGTTCATTAATTTGTCGACACATATAAAATTTATGTTGAAGCAATTTCTTGCAATTACTTCGGACAAATAAAGGGGGCCTACCGGATGAACTCAGCTAGGGTCCTTCCGGAAGGCTCAGGTGTAAGTCCCTTCGGCTATTAGGGGTCCTCCGAATATCTGCACACAACAGCACACGTTAGGCTCGCCCCGGGTGTTATCCCAGGACCCACCTCCGGTGTGAGAGTAAGTATTTGGTATTCCGAAAGGGCTATCAATTATAGTGAGAAGTATAATGCGAGTAAATCGTTGCCTGAGAGTAGCAAATGGGCTGAGTATTTATAGTACTCAGCCTCGATATCTGTACTGGCGGCGGCGGATATTCAGGAAACATGTCGCCAACACAATCCCGTAAATCCTGGGGAAGGCGGCGGTGGTGTCAGTAGCTGCCATCTGTCTCCTGCCTTAAACCTATACACGCCGAACGGCCTTTGTCCTATCCGGAATATATAAGGTAGCTTTGAGCCGTCCGGACGACCGAAAGACTCAGCCCGTCCGGACACATACGTCAACATGTCCCCCCCAGTATCATAATATCGGTCTTGCCGATGTTATGATACTTCGAAAATCTTTGAAGTCTAATTTCTAGTTCCGAGGGGACTGAGTCGTTCGGTAATCAGAGTGCTGACCCAATGCATAAACTGCCAAAAAACATTATTACCTCTTTTTAAGGATCGCCGTCATTTTTACTGGGGCTCTGAAACGCCGACACGTGTGCATGCGTATATCGTACGAGTGAGAGGGTGCCACCTCACCTACTGACAACGCACGTCGTTTCATACTTCCTTTTTTCGCCTATAAATAGCGTCATTTCTGCGGTGTTTTTTATTTTTACCACTTGTAATTTTTTCGCTCTGACAAACTTTCCGAAAGGCTTGCTCTTAATTATTTCCGAACGACTTCATTTGCCATTCGGTCAACTATGTCGAATTCTCCCTCGTATGATTATGAAGAAGACATCCAAGAGGCTGAAGGGTATCTTCCCAAATTTGACGTTCCAAAATACACTTCTGAAATGAGCGAGAACGATTTATTTATGGTGGTGTCAGATGCGGGTATACCGGAGGATCTACATCCTCGCCTACCCCCTCCGGATATGACGATGGACCAGCTGCCGTCAGACGCCATCGGATTGTACTTGGAGTACTTTTATGAGGGTGGTCTCAGTGTGCCGTTTTCTACTTTTTTGCTGGACGTCATTCGGTACTTCAAGGTGCATATCTCCCAACTGGTTCCGCTGGGCATACATCGTGTTGTACTTTTCGAGGTGTATAGCCGAAGTTTGGATATTGCTCCCACCACCCCGCTATTCCGAGTCTTTTATAAGCTGAGCAAGCAGGGTGATTGGTTTTCTTTCGAGAAGCGAACCGGTAAGGATAGGAAGGTTTGTTTCCGGGAGATCTTGACTGGGCTAAAGGGCTGGAAACGCAACTTTTTCTTGATAGATAGACGGGCGATCCCCTTTGCTATGCCTTGGAGGCATCACGACTCTGATATTTCGGACCCTTACCCGGAAGGTGGTTTCTTCCTTGCGGATGTCGGAAAGCTGGCCGCGAATGTGATCGATCTGATTCAAATTCCCAAGGGCTTCCTTTATGCCGTCGGGCTATCTTCACGCTGGGAGCATACCGGTTATCGAGCTGTGCTCCAAGATGCCGAAGGGGCAGGTAGACCTTCCTATATTTTATTTCTTCTTTTATTAATTGATCCATGGCAGGCATACTCTCCCTTCTTTATATATTACTTTATTTATTATTATTTTTATTTTTTTTTGTGTTCTTTCTGCAGTTGTGCCGATGTCTGAGTACTTGATTAACCCGGCGGCCCACCAGGAAACTTCTATGGTTCAGGGTGATGTGTATGGTGAGGGTGAGCGTCATGAGCTGTTCTTGACTCTTCCGGCTGCGTCAAATGCCGATATACCCGGCCTGACGGCAGAGGAAGAGGAGGTTGAGAGGGCCAATAGTCGGGTTGTTGCGGCTAAACTTAGGAAGCAAAGGCAAGCCGCCACACGGCGGGCTTTGAGGGCCGAGAGGCGTGCCGAACAGGGTGAAGGGAGCAGCGGAGTGGCCCAGGCGGCCAAGAGGAGGAGAACGGAGAGGGCCCCCGTAGCGGATCCGGAGCCTGATTCGCCAGGTGTTGAGGTCATTCCAAACCCTCCCCCCATCCGTTCTCTTCGACCGGAAGATATTGGTCTTCGACCAGAGGGTGCAGGTTTCACTGAAGGGAGTTCCCGTGCTGGTAAGTTGTCCAACTATTTACCTTGTGTTACTTATTTCTTTTCGTTTCTTTGGTAATGACGCCTTGTTCCTTACAGGGAGTGTTCCCGTGGCCGCTTCCGGTCGCGGCAAAATTAAAGCCATGGCAGCAGGTGATCCGGCAGCTGTGTTCGTTCCGGAGTGGTCGGTCACAAGGGGCGACCGCTTGAATAGATCTGCCGTTTGTAGGGATCTGATGTCGCACCTTCCCACCCCTTGTGAAGAAGTTCATTTTCAAAGCTTGGGTGATTCAGAGGCCATCCGAAGGGGTTGGGTTTTATTAGGCCGAGGAGCGACTACCCAAGCGGAAATTCTGGGCCGGCACGAGGTCCTCCTCGAAGAATATCGACAACTACGCAGCGCCCATGCAGAGTGTGAAGATGCGGCTCAAGAGGCGGAGGAGCTTCGAAAATTAAAACATGAGCATGTGGGCTGTGTAGAAAGGCAGTCGGATTTAAAGAATCGGGTCTCTCAGTTAGAAAAGGCAAGGGATGAAGGGAGAACGACTTCCTCCGAACGGATCAGAGCCTTGGAAGGAGAGCTGGCGGATGTTAAAGGTAAACTTGTTGTCGAGAGGGAGACAGGCACCGAGCTATGCAAGGAAAGGACGGACATAACTGTCAAATTGGGCCAAACGGATGTCGAGCGCCAGAAGCTTATAAAGGAGTTCCTTCCGGAAATGGTTCGTCGGCTTCTGGATAGCCATGAGTATAAACAACGCTTGGCCGAGCCTTTCAGCTTGTCCTCTCAGTCGGGTTTCTTGGAAGCTATCTCTGTGGATCGAGAACCGGAGGATATAGCCACGATTGCGGCCGGGGTGGATGATTTGGATTTGGAGGCTGGGGCAAAGCTTGACCCTTCGTTTGACGGTCTTTTTTCTGCGGAGTATCCGTATGTGCTTAAAGTTAGCGATGTTGCGGATAGACCCCTTTCGGAGATAATGGATCTGTTTCCTGATCCTGCCCCTAATGATTCATCTGGTGGCCCCTCGTCTTGACCTGGCGACTTTTGACTGCAAGGCCCTTTAGGGTGTTAGGTTAATTTATGAATTGTTTAGCATTTTTGAACCAATGTAACGATCAACCGGTTGCGCAACTGTTAGCGCTTTTTGTATGTTTGAACATGATGAAATGCCGTAAGATTTGTTATAAACTGTTGATATTTAATGTACATTCCGTTTGTATTGTTTCGTGTGATTTTTCCCTGTTTGCCTTTTCTTTTGGTCGCATGACCCCTTTCTTCCCGAACACTGACCACAATATCTCCGGAGGGCACGAACCTCCCGGAGGGATCACTTTTCGCTTGTGTCCGGAAGGCAACAAATGATTGTATAACTTTCCTCTTCTTTTTATGTTATCCCCATCTGAACATTGACCACACACTCCCCGGAGGGCGTGAACCTCTCGGGGGGGCCATTTTCTAATTATGTTCAGGAAACAAGGAACATTGACCACTGATCTCCGAGGGCACGAACCTCTCGGAGGGATCACTCTGCACTTATGTTCAAAATATTACAGATGGTTCAGCCTTTCCGCCAGGATTATGGCAACCCCTTTCCTGGGTATCAACCATCTTTGAACATTGACCACACACTCCCCGGAGGGCGTGACTCTCTCGGGGGGGTCATTTTCTAATTATGTTCAGAAACAAGGAACATTGATCACTGATCTCCGGAGGGCACGAACCTCTCGGAGGGACCATTTTCTAATTATGTTCAGAATATTACAGATGGTTCAGCCTTTCCGCCAGGATTATGGCAACCCCTTTCCTGGGTATCAACCATCTTTGAACATTGACCACACACTCCCCGGAGGGCGTGACTCTCTCGGGGGGGTCATTTTCTAATTATGTTCAGAAACAAGGAACATTGATCACTGATCTCCGGAGGGCACGAACCTCTCGGAGGGACCATTTTCTAATTATGTTCAGAATATTACAGATGGTTCAGCCTTTCCGCCAGGATTATGGCAACCCCTTTCCTGGGTATCAACCATCTTTGAACATTGACCACACACTCCCCGGAGGGCGTGACTCTCTCGGGGGGGTCATTTTCTAATTATGTTCAGAAACAAGGAACATTGATCACTGATCTCCGGAGGGCACGAACCTCTCGGAGGGACCATTTTCTAATTATGTTCAGAATATTACAGATGGTTCAGCCTTTCCGCCAGGATTATGGCAACCCCTTTCCTGGGTATCAACCATCTTTGAACATTGACCACACACTCCCCGGAGGGCGTGACTCTCTCGGGGGGGTCATTTTCTAATTATGTTCAGAAACAAGGAAACAATGTAAAAGTCATTTATCATTAAAATTAGTCATATAGCTCCTTTCGGAAGCTTATATTAGATATATCTAGTCGTTTACAAGAAACATTTTCTAAGGTTAACAGCGTGCCAAGTTCGGGGCACTTCTTTTTCCTCCATTGTTTCCAACTTATAGGATCCAGTCTGGTATGCTTCCACGACTCAGTACGGCCCTTCCCAATTTGGCCCTAACTTTCCTTGATTCTCCACCCTGCTAGCTTCGTTCCTTCGGTATACAAAATCACCTACCTTGAACGACTCAGGATGGACCCTTCGGTTGTAATATTGCTCGATCTTCCTTTTGTACTTTGCCTCCCGTATTGCGGCCATTTCCCTTCGTTCCTGTAGGAGGTCGAGATTCATGAAGATCTCCTCGCCATTTTCTTTTTCACTGACTTTCATGGTCCGAAAAGTTGGCATCCCTATCTCCGCCGGTATGACCTCTTCGCTACCATAAGTGAGGCTGAACGGTGTTTCCCCATTGCTTGTTTTTAGTGACGTTCGGTGCGCCCATAGGACATTCGGCAGCTCATCCACCCATCCAGCTCTCTCCCTGCCGAGTCTCGTCTTGAACCCTTTCATCAAACTTTTGTTTGCTGCTTCCACCAGCCCGTTGGCTTGAGCGTGTGCTACGGCCGTGTTTATTTGAGTTATGTTCAATCGTTCGCACCAGCTTTTGAAAGGATCATGGATGAAATTGCTTCCATTGTCCGTCACGATCACCTTGGGAAGACCGAATCTGCATACTATGTTTTCCCAAACAAACTTCTTTACTTCCTTCCCAGTCGTGCGGGCCAGCGGCTTGGCCTCTATCCATTTGGTAAAGTAGTCAATGGCCACAATGACGAATTTGACTTTTCCCGGGGCCTCTGGTAGGGGACCCAAAACGTCCATTCCCCATTGGTAGAAGGGCCAAGGGGCCATTATCGAAGTTAAAACAGTTTTGGGGAGTCTCGGAACGGGTGCGTGTATTTGACAAGAATCACATTTCCGAATTACTTCCCTGGTATCCCGGTGCATGGTGGGCCAGTAGTACCCTTGCCGCATTAACTTTCCTACCACGGATCGCGTCCCGGAGTGCATTCCGCATGCTCCTTCATGTACCTCTCGGATAACATAGTTGGCTTGAAGCGGCCCGACACATCTCAGCATCGGACCTAAATAGGATTTTTTTGAAAAGCACGTCGTCTACCATGGTATACTGGTTTATTTTCATTCGAAGAGATCGAGCTTCGTTCTGGTCTTCCGGCCAAATGCCCTCTTGCTTACACCGAATGATCGGGGTCATCCAATTTTCCCCTTCTTCTTCCACAATTGCGTTGACTATCTCTTCCTCCGTTGATGGCCTCTCTAAAACTTCCACCATGGTTTTCCTTGCCAGATGTTCGAAAGCCAAGGATGCCAATTTGCTGAGTATATCGGCTTTCTGGTTCTGCGCCCTTGGGATACTTCGGATCTTAAACTGATCGAAGTGTGCAACGTATTCCTTGGCTTTGGCTAAATACGCTATCATGTTATCTTTGGTTGCTATGTACTCCCCATTAATCTGATTTGCTACCAAATTGGAATCTACTCTCACTTCCAATATTCGAATTTCCATTTTCCGAGCGACTCTTAACCCGGCTAGCAAAGCTTCGTATTCTGCTTCGTTGTTGGTGCTTTTGAAGTTTAGTCGAATGGCGTAAGTGTACTCCGTTTGGTCCGGACTGATCAGTACCAGGCCTGCTCCGGCACCAGATTTGCTGGAAGCCCCATCGGTATATAGTATCCATGGCTCCTGGTTGGAGATGTTGCATATCTCCTCACCCTCCTCTTTTATGGTTTGGCTCAGTGCTTCCACGGATATTTCCGTTATGAAGTCGGCAAGGACTTGTCCCTTAATGGCGTTCCGGGGTACGTAAGTGATATCGTAGGCTCCCAACTCCACGGAGTACTTGACCATCCTCCCGGAGGCTTCTGCTTTGTTTAATATTTGCTTGATGGGCTGGTCAGTGATGACTTTTATCGGATGAGCTTCGAAGTATCTTCGTAGCCTTCTGGCCATGTGTAGTAGGGCTAGAGTTAGCTTCTCAACGGGGGCGTAGTTTTGTTCGGCCTCGTGTAATGTCTGGCTAACATAGTGTATCGGGATCTGCTTTCCCTCTCTTTCTACTAACAACACTCCACTCATTGCCCCTTTTGATGCCGAGAGGTACACGTATAGGTCCTCCTTCAGCCTTGGCGTTGCTAGATAGGGTAATTCAAGGATCATCTTCTTCATCTCTTGGAAGGCTGCTTCTGCTTGATTTGTCCATCGGTACTCATCCTGGTTCTCCTTCGTGATGTTCCTCAACGTTTCAAAGAAAGGGAGGGCTTTTTCTGCCGACCTGGATAGAAAACGGTTCAAAGCTGCTAGCTTTCCACTCAAACTTTGCATCTCCTTGAGTGACTTTGGGGATTGCATACCCACGATAGCCCTCGTCTTCTTCGGATTCGCCCTTATTCCTTCGGAAGTCACCATATATCCAAGAAACGTCCCTTCCTCTACCCCGAAAGAGCATTTCTTGGGGTTTAGCTTCATGTTAATCCTTCGGAGGTTATCGAATGTTTCCGCCATATCGGCAAGTAACTCCTTTTCGGTTTTGCTTTTTATTACCATATCGTCTACATATGCCTCGAGATTTCTCCCTATCTGTGACCGAAAGGCCGAATCCACTAAACATTGGTACGTGGCCCCAGCGTTCTTTAAACCGAACGGCATTTTGGTGTAACAGTATGTCCCGTGCTCAGTATAGAAAGCTGTTTTTTCCTCGTCTTCCTTGGCCATGTGTACTTGGTGGTATCCCTTGTAGGCATCCAAAAAGCACTTATACCTGAATCCCATAACCGATTCTATTTTCTGGTCAATATCAGGCAGCGGGTAATAATCCTTCCGACAGGATGAGTTGAGGTTCTTGAAGTCGATACACATCCGCCAACTCCCGTCGGATTTCTTTACCAACACCGGGTTTGAGATCCAGGTGGGGTATTGCACCGGTCGAACTATTCCAGCTCTCACCCATTCTTCCACTTCCTTGGCTATGGCGTGATTCTTTTCGGCCGAGTAAGTTCTTCTCTTTTGTGCCACCGGGCGGTCTTGAACATTCACATTTAGCTTGTGCTCCATGATCCGACGGGGCACTCCCGTCATATCGGCTGGTTCCCAGGCAAACACATCCTGGTTGTTCTTGAGTAGCGTGATTAACTGTCTTCGACATTCCGAGGAGAAGTTTCCTCCTATCGTGACTAGTTGGTCCGGATAAGCCGGATGTACCAAAACTTCTTCCGTTTTTCCTACCATAGCCTCATCCGGTCCGGCCTCACAGGGCTCTTCCTTGATTTCCTTTTTTGCCATCTGTTTCTCCTCGAGCTTGCGACATTCTGAGACAATTACGGACCGGGTGGTGAGGGTCGCTATGCCCTTCGGTGTGGGGAATTTCACCATCGAGTGGATAGTTGATGGGATAGCCCGTAATTTCTTCAGACCTGAGCGCCCTAGAATGATATTGTATGGAGAAGGGGACCTTACCACGGCGAACTTCATCATTGTCCGGCGAGACAGGCCTTGGCTTCCGAAACGGACTTCCAATTCAATCTTTCCCAATGGCTTTATGGATTCTCCCGCGAATCCTATCAATGGTGTGCCGGTTTCTTTCAACTTGGCCTTAATGGAAGGGCATAAATGCTCGAAACAGTGTTCATACATCACCTCGACCGAAGCGCCTTGGTCTACATAGACCCTTCTAACTGTGTATCCTTCCACTTCGGCCTCAACTATCAACGGTCCGTCCGACACATCTCCCGGAAGGATAGGTGGAAAACCGATCGGAACATTCATCCATTCCTCCTCGGCTTCTATGATTTTCCTTTTGTGGGATGTAGGACTAGCCATATCGAACTGTAGGCAGATCGAGAAGTTAGTCCCACGGATGGCGCCAATTTGTTGAAGCAATTTCTTGCAATTACTTCGGACAAATAAAGGGGGCCTACCGGATGAACTCAGCTAGGGTCCTTCCGGAAGGCTCAGGTGTAAGTCCCTCGGGCTATTAGGGGTCCTCCGGATATCTGCACACAACAGCACACGTTAGGCTCGCCCCGGGTGTTATCCCAGGACCCACCTCCGGTGTGAGAGTAAGTATTTGGTATTCCGAAAGGGCTATCAATTATAGTGAGAAGTATAATGCGAGTAAATCGTTGCCTGAGAGTAGCAAATGGGCTGAGTATTTATAGTACTCAGCCTCGATACCTGTACTGGCGGCGGCGGATATTCAGGAAACATGTCGCCAACACAATCCCGTAAATCCTGGGGAAGGCGGCGGTGGTGTCAGTAGCTGCCATCTGTCTCCTGCCTTAAACCTATACACGCCGAACGGCCTTTGTGCCTTCCGGAATATATAAGGTAGCTTTGAGCCGTCCGGACGACCGAAAGACTCAGCCCGTCCGGACACATACGTCAACATCGACACATATAAAATTTATATTTACGGATCTTGTATTGTTATTCACTTATTCATTTGTCGACACATAAAAGTTATATTTACTGTTCAATTGTCGACACGCATAAAAGTTTGCCTATTCAAAAGGTATCCGATACCTTTTACAAAGGGAGCTACTATACCCACGGGGGGACAAGGGTGGCAGACCTTGTCTCCCCTATTTTGTCCCCTTTTTTTTTCTGTACAGCACAGTTTTTGTCAGTTTCTGTTCCGTATTTTTGACAGTTTTAAGCGTTTGACATATTAAACTTTATATTTTCTGTTCCGCACTTTCAGGTTTATAGCTTTTTGATATAAACAAAATTATAAAAAAAAATAATAAAAAAAAAAAAAAAAAAAAAAAAAAAAAAAAAAAAAAAAAAACCTATTTTTTTTAGCCCCCGTGAGGATAAAAATATAGCCACCGTGGGACTAAAAAGGTATCCCACCCCTTTTACAAAATGTTTATACTTCAAATCTTATTAAATATGCATGTGAAAGTTGTAAGAAAAATATTCAAAACATTTACTTAAGCTACGCGTAATGGTAATTATGTTCGTCACTATCATATCAGCGTCACTTCAGATTTTTTTATCTAAACTATTTTCATAACCGACTGGTCGTTATGGTGACTGCGGTCATCATTTTTTCTTTTCTTTTTCATTTATCATATTTTTCACTAAATTTAAAATTTTGATAATAATTAAAAAATATCACCTTAATAATTTAAATAAAATAAAAAAAAATTACAAAAAATTCAAATAGATTAGTGTTCGTTTGTTCGACGCCAAATGTGTTTCACTTAATCGGTTTTAAGGCTTAGATGTGTTTCCTCGTTGACTATATCTCTAACAACTTGTAACGTTTCTTCATATATACGTTTGTACAAGATCATAATCAAGATGTTGCTTCTCTAGATAAAAGTCGGGAGAGATTGCCTTCCCTTTGTCATTTATAATCATATTATGTCATATGATGCATGTGTACATCATATTCGTTATTTTCTGTAACAACATTGGTCGTACGTGAGTTTTTATTATAACTCACCTTCTCTTTAACACGCCAAACAGTCGTTTCACATCTTTTCTTGTTGCTTCATGCGCTTGCTTATATCTTATTCGATTCGTATCATTCGAGTCTGGCTGTGAAATAGACTTAACAAGAACAGACCATTCTGGATATATCCCGTTAATAAGATAATATCCTCATTTATAAGTCACGTCGTCAGCCATAAACGGAACCTCTGGTGCTTTATCGTCTTTGAGATCGTTGAAAATAGGCGATTGACGTATAACATTAACGTCGTTGTTCACCCCGATAACACGAGAAGTTTTCTCACCCATTTGCATAAAGCTTGGAGAGAATCACATGAAGTTTCTCACTCATTTGCAGATTTTCGTCTAGAGCATCAGGAACTGTGTAGTATGTCAATTGACGAATTACAAAGATACATTTCATCAATGGGGAAAATGCAAACTTTTCCCGTGCAATCACTACTTTGTTGAAAATACGGCACATTATCAGTTAATTCCCGAACAATGCGTGTGAATAGTCTTCGGCTCATTCAGAACTGCTTACAGAATAATTTGTTGTTATACTTTGAGTTTTCAGAGAAGTAAGCGGCCACTAGACGATCATGTCATCATGAGCACCGTAACGATCTCAATCTTTTGCGTTTCGTGGAATTTGAGAAGTGGAAACTTGAATAGGCATAACAACATCTTTTAAAAACTCTAGATCAATACTACTAACTTCCTCTTCCCAATCTGAGGATGTAAAATTTTTTTGATCTGAATCTATTTGTTTGAGTTAAGAAGATTAGAGTATATATATAAAGATTGGGTTTGAAACTGTATATAAAAATAAAAAAGTAATGGGGTATTTAGAAGGCAAGTGTAAACTGCAAAATACATCCCTGTGGTTTACACATTTTGACACTTTACATCCCTGTCAGAAACTATTGGCAATATACATCCTCCGTTAGGCAAACGTTTGGCACATTACATCCCTGAGTTGGATGGGCGTTATCTTTCTCCGTTAAGTGTTTGCATCGTTAGTCCTTCTGTTAAAATGTTTGCACCGTTAGTCCTATGGGTTAAGTCTATTTGCACCGTTAGTCCTTCGTTACGTTTTCGTCTAGTTTTTACGTTTTCGTCCGGTTTTTTACGTTTTCGTCCGATTTTTTACGTTTTCGTCCGATTTTGTACGTTTTCGTCTGTTTTTTACGTTTTCGTCTGTTTTTTACGTTTTTGTCTGATTTTTTACGTTTTCGTCTGTTTTTTAACGTTTTCGTCCGATTTTTTACGTTTTAGTCCGATTTTTTTTCGTTTTCGTCTGTTTTTTTACGTTTTCATCCATTTTTTTTACTTTTTTCGTCTGTTTTTTTTACGTTTTCGTCCGATTTTTTACATTTTCGTCTGTTTTTTAAAGTTTTCATCCATATTTTTACGTTTTCGTCTGTTTTTTTTACGTTTTCGTCTATTTTTTAAGTTTTTGTCCGATTTTTTTTCGTTTTCGTCCGATTTTTTTCGTTTTCGTCTGATTTTTTTACGTTTTCGTCTGTTTTTTACGTTTTCGTCTGATTTTTTACATTTTCGTCTGTTTTTTTACGTTTTCATCCATTTTTTTACGTTTTTGTCCTTTTTTTTCGTTTTTGTCCCTTTTTTTTTACGTTTTCGTCTGTTTTTTTTACGTTTTCGTCCATTTTTTAAGTTTTCGTCTTTTTTTACGTTTTCGTCCGATTTTTTACATTTTTGTCTGTTTTTCTACGTTTTCATACATTTTTTTTCGTTTTCGTCCATTTTTTTACGTTTTCGTCTGTTTTTTTACGTTTTCGTCCGATTTTTTACGTTTTCGTCTGTTTTTTTACGTTTTCTTCTTTTTTTTACGTTTTTGTCCATTTTTTTGTTTTTGTCCCTTTTTTTACGTTTTGAAAACTTAAAAAAACAGACGAAAACTTAAAAAATCGGACGAAAACGTAAAAAAACAGACGAAAATGAAAAAAAATGGACGAAAACGAAAAAAATCGGACGAAAACGTAAAAAATCGGATGAAAACGTAAAAAAACAGACGAAAACGTAAAAAATCAGACGAAAACGTAAAAAACCGGACGAAAACGTAAAAAACTAGACGAAAACGTAATAAATCGGACGAAAACGTAAAAAATCTGATGAAAACGTAAAAAAACAGATGAAAACGTAAAAAATCGGACGAAAACGAAAAAAAATGGATGAAAACGTAAAAAAACAGACAAAAATGTAAAAAATCGGACGAAAACGTAAAAAAACAGACGAAAACCTAAAAAAATGGACGAAAACGTAAAAAATCGGACGAAAACGAATAACAGACGAAACGTTAAAAAAAGAAGAAAACGTAAAAAAAAGGACAAAAACGAAAAAATGGACGTAAAACGAAAAAAAATCGACGAAAACGAAAAAAAAAAAAAAAAAAAAATCAGACGAAAACGAAAAATCAGACGAAACGTAAAAAAATCGGACAAAAACTTAAAAAAATAGACGAAATCGTAAAAAAATCGGACGAAAACGTAAAAAAAACAGACGAAAACATAAAAATATGGATGAAAACGAAAAAAAACAGACGAAAATGTAAAAAATCGGACGAAAACGTAAAAAAACAGACGAAAACGTAAAAAAATGGATGAAAACGTAAAAAAACAGACGAAAAGGTAAAAAATCAGACGAAAACGAAAAAAATCGGACTAAAACGTAAAAAATCGGACGAAAACGTAAAAAAACAGACGAAAACGTAAAAAATCGGACGAAAACGTAAAAAATCAGACGAAAACGTAAAAAACCGGACGAAAACGTAAAAAACTAGATGAAAACGTAACGAAGGACTAACGGTGCAAATAGACTTAACCCATAGGACTAACGGTGCAAACATTTTAACAAAAGGACTAACGATGCAAACACTTAACGGAGTAAGATAACGCCCATCCAACTCAGGGATGTAATGTGGCAAACGTTTGCCTAACGGGGGATGTATATTGCCAATAGTTTCTGACAGGGATGTAAAGTGCCAAAAAGGTGTAAACCACAGGGATGTATTTTGCAGTGTAATGGGGTATTTATAAGGCAAGTTTAATCAAATTTTTTTTTAAAATTATTTATTTAATAAATGACCTAATGTTCCATACTCCATTCTTTAAAAGTTACATTTGTTTTTTTCCCAACGACTTGGTCTTAAATAGGATAGACTTTTTTTTTTTTTGGTATCGGACGCGTTGCGGGGAGGCCTGTTATGAGGAGGACGCATTGGCCGAGACTCACGACCGAGCCATGAAGGCCGGTCTTACGGATTCAGAACCAGATTTAAAAAGAACCATGTGTATTTACGAAAAACTAACTCACATTATAAACACACTTTTTGAGGAAGAAGTGTATTTTGCAAAAATCCATAATTGTTCTGAAACCCCCTAAACTCACCCTAGTTCGGTCACTAAGTATGAATGTAGCAAAACCGTATACATCTCTAGAGGAGTTAATCGGGTCGGGTTGATCGGGTTGAGGCTTAAAATATCATACTCGAACCCCGCCCTATTTAAATGTCGGTTTACTCGGGTTTTGGTCAATTTTGGTCAAATTCACTCGGGTCGTGTCAACCCAAATATGAGTAAAATGATAAAAAATTGTCTAATTCAATAAGTTTACATAGATAATTTATAAAAGTTAGATTAAAAAAATACAAAATATCCTCATTGGTCAACCAGAACCCGAGTTAGGCAAATATATTTTAACTTGATACCCGACCCTATTTAGCATTCGGGTTCTTCGGGTCGACCCGAATAAGATTATTGACCCGAATATCCTAACTTGAATAAGCTTAATCGAGTTCGAGTTCGGATTCGAGTCGGGTCCGGTTCGAGTTGCTTTTTCGACACCACTAACATGTCCTCTTTCACCTCTTAATATAAAGTAAAAAAACTTATCCGTTTAAACTTTTTCCAACAGGTTACTAAATACTCCCTCTGTCCCAAAATTATAGTCCCATAACAAAAAGCACATTCTTTTAGAAAAACATCACTATCACTACTTTATCTCTCTTACTTTTTTGCCAAATGACAAGTTTACCCTTAACCAATTAATTAATACTTCATTAAAGTTTGTAATATTAATTTCAACCAAGGGTAATATAGTAAACTTACCAAACTCTACTACCTATTCACTTTCTATTTTTGGTATGAGACAATAATTTTGGGACGCCCGAAATGAAAAAATGGGACAATAAAATTGGGACGAAGGGAGTATAATATTTCTGATATCCGACACTTTCCAAAAGGCACAACAAAGAATCCACGTAAGCAAGCAGTGAAAAAGGTTCTAGAAACAAACATTGCTTCTTTTAACTTTCCGTTATTTCAGGTCCATCCCAAGGCCAATCCCGTCATTTCCACCCACATTCCTTCGCCTTGCCGCTAAGCAAACATTATTTTCCTTCTTCCTTTTTAAATAAACAAATCCCTCACAAATCATACTCCATTCATTTATTTGACCTCCAAAAAAACCAAATTCATATGTAAATAAAACTAATTCATTTCTTTCATCACTATAACGTGTCGATATGTGTTTACGTCGATATATGTTTATAAGTGATCCCGCAAGAAAATAACGCTAGTATTCGTCAAGAAACGACGTAACTCGTGTTACGATTCTCTTGTTCACCCAAACTCTCTCATTAGTTAATATTGATGGCTGCAGTAGCTACAATAGCACTATACACAAGTCCACCTGGCAGCTTATACGATTTCGATCAACGATCGTCATCAAATATAACCATCCCATTCTCATTATCATCATCACCTGACGATTTAACGCCGTTAAGAAATTCACCGGAGAGAGGTGGTGGGACCAGACGGTTGTTATTTAAAGGATTTGTTACGCACGTGTTTGGCACGTGCGTTAATAGTAGGTTAAATGAAAATGATGATGATGATGAGCTAATAATGTTTAGTATGGAGGATGATGATAATTATGAACCACCGTATGCGAAAGAGATGTTATTGGATGCTCAGCTGAAATATAATGTGTTTAATGATGACTTAGTTGTTAAGGCTTTTTTCGAAGCCGCTAAAGCTCATAAAGGACAGGTATATTTTTCTTTACTAATTTTTTTTTCGAACATTCAGTCGGGATACGACATATGGAAACCTCACTGAATAATAGTGAAGCCTTGCACGTACCCAAGACAACGAGATGTTGACCATGGGCCGTTACAAGTATTCTGAGGGAAAAACCCAAGGCTTGCCATCCCTAAAAGGATCGAACTCAAGACCTTGGGTAAAACCGGGAGTGGCTCTGACTAGCTGATCATCATTGGCAATAGATAGAGTTTATCATATTATCATTGCTTGAAATTATTATTACATACTTTAAATCAGACTTATATAAATTTATATAGCGGGCTTATATATAGCTTATTTGGTTTCTGGCTTATGTTTTTTCATAACCTATTATTTGCGGCTTATTTTGAAACTTTTCGGCATAGTGGGCTTATAAATAGCTCATTTGGTTTCCGGCTTATTATGTTTCACGAGCTCATTTTTTTTTCTTATTTTGAAACTTTCGGCTTATTTAATAAGCTTATCATGTCGTAATTAGCTTATATAGGCCACAAAAATGAGCTTATGAAACATAGGCCGAAAACCAAATAAGCTATAAGCCCACTGTATAAGCTTAAACAAACACCCCGTATGTTCGCAACAAACAAGTCATTACCGACTTACTCCCTGTCCACTTTTGACTTTTTCGGTCTTTATTTTTCAACTTTGACCTTAAGTATTTTTATTTATATTATATAATACTTGATGCAAAATATATGAACGAATTACGTTTTGAATGTATTTTCATTGGTATAATTTTTATCAAGTATTGTATAACACAAACAAAAATATTTATAGTCAAAGTTGAGAAAGAAAGACGGAAAAAGTCAAATGGGGACTATAATTTTGGGACGGAGGGAGTATAATATTAAGCAATTTTCCCAATTAAGACAGTTAAGTCAAAATCAAACAGCGCCTTAGTTAGTTATTAGCTAATAATGTTTGTTGGTTGGTTAATTTTTGTTTATGTGAATATTGTAGATGAGGGCGAGTGGGGATCCGTATTTGTTGCATTGTGTGGAGACTGCGGGTTTGTTGGCAACGATAGGTGCAAATGCTGTTGTGGTTGCTGCGGGGCTTTTACATGATACGATTGATGATTCGTTTATGAGCTATGAGTATATTCTCGAGACTTTTGGAGCTGGGCTTGCTGATCTTGTTAAAGGGGTATGAATTTTTGGTTGTTACATGGATTAAAATGTTTCTGAATAGTGTAATGCATTTATTTGGTTATTGTTAGTACTCGTATATTACTAGTTGGTGCATATTCACTGGATCATTGTAGGCATTAGATTTAAGAATGAAGTAAAATGTAATTTGATGAACCAACATACCAGCATACATGTTCAGATATGAATTTACCGCCTTACCGGTGTGTTTATGCGTAAATTATGTTAGACGATTGAGGTCTTGCACATAAGAATACCTCTTTAGAAGATCTCTTTGCACACACATCCTTTGCTAGGCTGTCTGGTGGGCCCTGTTTGCGTGGTAGGACTTCCCTTGTAACAGTATGTTACATATGCACAATCTCTTCTACTTTAATTTTATCTAAAGTAATTTATTTTGATAAGAGTATCCGCATTTTGATGCAATTTTTAAGATAGTTTGTTGAACATGTTCTCTTTTGGTAATATGTATTGGTGTCTTTGTTTGAATTCTGTTTTTAAGAGGTTCTGGGGTATGTTCTGTTTCGGTTGGTCCCTTCAAGATCTTAAGAAAGTAACACAACGGCCTTTCACAAGAAAGTAAAATAAAAAAAAGTGATACAATGGATCTGCTTAACCGCTGTTATACTTGATCAGCTGTTGTGTTTTAGTGAGCACCATGTCTAGCCCTCTTTTGGCTCATGGACTGTGGACATTATCGTTAAATCTGATGATCACTTTTTCTGCAAAGATTAGGTAGTTTGTAATTGTGTCTGGTCTATGAAGTTGCTTGGTACGAATTATATTGGGCGTCTATAGTTTCTAAAGATGTTTATAGCTAAATTAATAATCTTGTTGGATATTTGTAGGTCTCCAGGTTGAGTGAATTGAGTAAGCTTGCTCGTGAAAGCAATACAGCAACGAAAATCATTGAGGCAGATCGTATGCACACTATGTTTCTAGGAATGGTTGATGCCAGAGCTGTACTTATTAAATTGGCTGATAGGTTGCACAATATGATGACACTGGATGCATTGCCGTTGGCTAAGCAATATAGGTTTGCAAAGGAGACTATGGAAATATTTGCTCCTCTGGCAAACCGTTTGGGAATTGTCAGTTGGAAGGAGCAGTTGGAAAATCTCTGCTTTAAGTATATTAACCCAGAGCGGTACACAGATCTATCCTCCCAACTTCTCAAGTCATTTAATGAAGCAATGGTCACTTCCGCTGCTGAAAAATTGGAAGAAGCTCTTAAGGATGAATCTGTTTGCTATCATGTTCTATATGGGCGGCACAAAAGCTTGTATAGTGTTCATTGCAAAATGCTTAAGTACGTCTCTTTCTCCTAAACTGTATTCCTTAACTTTGCTGTTTTTTCATATGTTGCAAGCAATATTGTGGGTTCATAAGTAAAATTGTCGTATGTTGCAAGCAATATTTTGGGTTCATAAGTAAAATTGTGCTGAATCGACGCTATTCTTACACTACAATAACAAAAGAAAAGTGGTTAAGCGGGGTCAGTTGACCCCTTTAGAGTCTATTTAGCTCCGTCCCCTGGTTCTAATCCTCTATTTGCTATGCTTTGGGATAAGAATATTGATCAGCATGTTAGAATCTTATTTAGAAATCATCTATTCGGAAATATCAGAATTAGATCATCTAGTTGTGTAATGTATCCAGCTATTAAAATCGATACTCATTTTTGTTATTGACATGGTATATATTGGTGTAGGAAAAAGTTGAGCATGGGTGAAATCCATGATGTTCATGGGCTAAGGCTGATTGTGGAAAATGAAGAAGATTGCTATAAAGCGTTGAAGGTTGTTCATGGGTTATGGTCTGAAGTACCTGGAAAGTTTAAAGACTACATAAGTCAGCCCAAGTGTAATGGGTATCGTTCTCTGCACACAGTAGTAACGGGTGAGGGATTGGTTCCACTTGAAGTTCAGATCAGAACAAAAGAGATGCATTCACAAGCGGAGTTCGGATTTGCAGCTCACTGGAGATACAAGGAAGGTGATTGCATGCATTCTTCATTTGTGCTACAGATGGTTGAATGGGCCCGTTGGGTTGTCACATGGCAATGTGAGACAATGATAAAAGATCAATCGGGCATTAGCTACGCCGATGTCATGAAACCTCCCTGCAAATTCCCTTTCCATTCAGAAGATTGCCCACATTCGTATAAACCTTCTTGTGTATCTGACGGACCTGTGTTTGTAATCGTGATCGAGAACGACAAGGTCAGTAATTTTGGAAGTTCAGTTTGTCTTGTTTTTTGACCCTTTAGATTTTTATATGAGTAGAGTTTTTTCACTTATCATTTGGAAAACTAACTTTGAATGTCGTTGGGTAATGTTGGCAGATGTCAGTGCAAGAATTTCCTGCAAATGCAACTGTGAAGGATGTTCTTGATAGAGCAGGCGAAGGAAGCTACAGGTGGAGTCCGTATGGATTTTCAGTGAAGCAAGAGCTCATACCGAAGCTGAACCATGAGGCAGTGAGTGATCCTAGTTGTAATATAAAAATGGGGGATGTTGTGGAACTAACTCAAAAGATACCTGACAAATCACTAATAGAAAAAAGGGAAGAAATTCAACGTATGTATGAGAGTGGGCTATCTACCACAAGCACGGGCCGAGCTAGCGGTAACAGGGTTGGTTGGAGGAGATGATCTTCGTACCATTTAAACCACGAAGATGTCTGATATACCAGTTAGGAAGATAATAAATATAGTTAAATTCTTGTATATATATAGGGTTCAGTCTTTGTACAGAGCAGGTTCTTTGATCTTTATGATATCAGAGAAGCAGCGACAAGATTCATTTAAAGAAGGAAAAAACGAAATAGAATGTTGTAAAGAACTGTTGTGTTATTAATTAGCTCAATTCTATATGTGACAGTAGAACGTTTTATTTTCTTCGACAGTTCTTCCTAATGGGAAAATGTGTTTGTAAATATGGATGTCGAAACTGGCTGTTTAGACCGCTTGGTTAACGAGTCGAACTATGTAAATTTTTATGTTGATGTGTAAATATATGCAAGTCCAGTTTCATGCTCAGCCAGAACATATCAGGTTGGGTTATGTTGACCCTTTTTAACGTTAGCAGGTTGAATTCATGTTGTTTGAAACCAAATCGAAATAAATGCAACGAGCATAGATTCATCTTGTAGATTTGCTATTCTTGTTGGAGTTACTATTCTACAAAATGAATCCTGTTTATTAGACATTTGTATTTGGATTCAAAAGTTAGTTAAAAATTTATTCGACCTGGTATCTTGGTTGTTTTTTTTTTTCTTTTCCGGAACGGTCAGGTATCGTGGCTGTTAAAGATATATGTTAACTTGCACACAGGGTTTTCTCTTTTGTAAGAAGGAAGTCTTGTACAAACGATCCTCGGGTTTTCTCTTTTGTAAGAAGGAAGTCTTGTACAAACGATCCTCGTGTTAGTAATAAAACAGAACTCATATTAATTGATTGAATCTGTTTGTAACACAGGCCAATATCCGAATGCATAATATTTCATAAGTCGCAATAGCACATACAGAATTGGAAAATGCTTATTACAAGGTTGAACTATATATTAACTTAATCATACTTCGATAGAAGTCATAAGGTTAGACATGCATATAATCTATCTCCAGAAGAAATGTTGAACAGAATGTTGCCAATACAATACAAACATTAGCATTCCCAGAATCCCGGCTAAACCCCACGACGAGCTCCCAATCCTTAGGACCCAAGACGACGAAGAATCACCTTCACATGATGATGTAGACTTGATGAAGATGCAACATAGATGACGACGAAGAGGAAGTGGTCTATGGCACAATTAGCCTGCAAGAACCTAGCAGGACGAACCCAAGTTCCTAGCCTTGTCTCCAAATGATTTCCTTTTGACTACCATTCACATACAAAGGCGAAAGCACCACAGCTGTCACCATTGCTAGAATCAGGGCACTCCTTCTCGTGATGCATTCTGCATCGAGCCGTAATCACAGTACTCGTCGCCATTCGACCTTCTTCAACGGGCCAAGAGAACCTAGAAGGTTTTTGGGGAGTGTGGATAGAATGATATGTTAAAGCATAATTGTCTTCCACTTTTTATAGAAGGGGAGGAAGGAAAGAAAGCAAGTAATGAATCTAAGGATTGCTTTTAAAAATTTAATATTGTTTTAAGAAAAAGATTCAAACAATTATTAAACATCAAAACAAACTACCGCTTCCTGCTACTTCTTACTGCTACTGCTCTCCGCTATTACTATTTTTTGCTACGCTATTTTCGCCAAACATACCTTAATTCAACAAAAGAGTCAAAATGCGTGTGGAAAAGTTTGAAAATGGATCTAGTAAATGATAAAAGAGAAAGACAGCCGTCCAAAAAGCAGGAAAAGACAATAAAAGATGGGAACATCATAATCTTCTCCAGCTTTTATGGTTTTGGATCATACTTCAAACTTCCTATCCAAACAAAGAATCTTATGTATTTCCTTTTCTTATTAGATATATACTACAATATAATGTTTCTTTCCATTAAAGTGCAAAAAAGATTGATAATAAAAAAATGCCAAAATGGGTTTTGTTAACCACAACATATGACGTTGTGTTTAAACTTACTTTAATTAAAAAATTTGCATTAAATAAACGCTAAGCACTCCATATCTTAATACTAGTATAAGTTGATGCAAACACAGACCAACATATGTAAGCCTTTTTGAAAGAAGCCCAGCCCATAACAAATAAAGCTTCAAAGATGGGCCGCCCACAAATAATATATCAAGGGTTAAGCTGTTAAGGAAAGATTTGGGGGTATGTTGGACAAAAATAGCGATAGCAAAGAGCAGTAGCAGTGAGCCGTAGCGAAAAGTAGTAGCAATAAGCAGTACATGTTCGTTTTGATAAAGCATTCGGTAACATAGCTGCATAGTCATAATTTGTAAGTAAAAACGATAGTTGCTCATAAATGGTACTAGAAGTAGCATTTTGATTTGAATTGTTTAAAAAAAGTAGAAACGCTAGTTGCTTGTTTCCATATGCAAAACACTTAGAACTAGTTGCCAATTGTTTCAAAATGTTTCTAAATGCTTGTTACCCATAACCTAAATGGATGGTTATTTTATGTGATATAATGCATGTCTTAGCATGTTAAACATAAACGTTAGAGTTATGTTTAGCACTTTTCGTAAAATGTTTAAAGTTGATCTAATACAATTATTAGTCATACTAATATAATTTAGTTATGCTTAACAACTCTAATTGAAACTATTAATGCTAAGCTTGATAGAGACAGACAAACTACCTGTTTTCTAGAACTTCAATGAAACTTCAGGAAATAGAAAAAGATTAGAACACAAGTCCCATACAAATGAGTATGCCTACACAGTATGCATGTTCACAAAAAACAGAAACATCCTTCCGTTCGAAATATAAATAATAAATAAACATAGCAACAAGCCTTTGAACCCCTAGATGATCCCTAGTGGACGAGTGTTGTCTCGTGAGGGTTTACAGTGAATATACCCACAAAATTCACCTAACAAAAAAAACTTAAAACCATAAAGCAACACCATCTTCACATATCATACCAAACTACGATTCTAGTCCTCATCCCTGCAGTTCACGCTATCTTCGTCCTTGTCCTCACTCTCGTCACTGTCCTCGTACTCAGGTCTAAACACAAACCAAAATGTAATGAACATTAGCTTCCTCCAAACTCCATTTTAAATGTTAGATAAAAATTAAACCAAGTGAATCAGACAATTGATAATAGAAGAATTGGTGAACAAATTATATGCGTTATTTAGAAATACTAATTAACAATTTTTATCTTTGTTATCATAAAGAACATTTGACATTTTCTTCCACTTTGACTATATTCATCATCAATACATCAATGCCAAAAGCAACAATTAAATACTTTTTTTCTATTAGATTTGTTTAAAGATAAACATCCATAATTAAAAGAAAGAAGAAAAGGAGAATATTACCGTGGAGGTTCAATGTCGAGATGAGGAATGTGAGAAATTTTAGGCCAATCCTCTCCGATCTCCTTTTCACACCTTCTGCTTAGAATTTCACAATCTTGAATGGTAATTTGATTGAGATCCTTGAAACTTTGTATCTCATCTGGTAGAGAACGTAATTTGTTACACCTTTCTATTTTCAATGACTGCAATTTTGGGAAGTTACTTGGCAAAGAAACCAAAGACCTACACAAGTCTATATCTAACTCTTGTAAACTAGGAAAGAGAATCTCGTCCTTTGATGTAGCGTTGTCGTCATCATGGAAACACTTTAAAGAATCCATATAATGCAATTCAATTCTCTTGAGTCTGGGTAATTTCCCAAGTGGTGGAAATTGTTCACACTTTTGAAAACCACCAAAGCCAATACTAGTCAAATTGACTAATTTGACCAGCCAACTTGGAGAAAGAACCGTTCCGTTGTATCCGCCTATTGCCAACTCCTGGAGACCCGAATTTGGTTCCAATCCCTCAAGAACCTCTTCATCAAATGTTCGTGATCCATCCCACGACCAAAATAACCACAAAGACTTTAGATTTGTTTTGTCTTTCAAATTGGCACTTTTGGCATCTCTTAAACCTCCAACATTCTCAAGTCCATATAACGACAAATTCCACCCAAGAAGATTTAGATTTCCCAGTTCACCTATTCGGGACCCATCATCTTTTCCTAAAACAATTGGTGAAAGCCTTCGAAGGTTGGTTAGTTCTTTTATTCCAACAGGCATATGCTTGAGTTCAGGGCATGTCCTGGTATCTAGACGTTGAAGATTCCTCATGTACCTCAAACCTTTAGGCAACTTATGGAACATTCCACACCATTCTATAATTAATGTTTGCAAGTTTTGGAGATAAATAATCGACTCTGGCAGAGCTTCTATACTTGACTCTGTTATTTTCAAGTATCTCAAATGTATTAGCTTGCAAATTGATTCGGGCAACGTCGAGCTTTGAATTCCGTTCAAGTACAACACCCTTAGATAGACATGGTTGGAGATTTGTCTAATGTTACTCATATAATACATATTGAAGACAAGCATTGATCGTACTGATCTTAGCTTTTTCAAATCCTGTTTTGAAAACTCAAAATCTTCACATGATAAACTGAGGTGAAGCACCTCATCCGAGGTTATCGATTCCTTACCCGGCCCTATAATTGCACAATCATTTCTCATTTCATATTGCGCAAGATCATGCATTAAATCATGCATTTTGCATATCTCACCTGTCACTATACCCTCATCGACGACATCTTGGAAAAACGACCTCCCAACCAAACAATCAAAAATTTCCTCACCAAGCTCATACAAGCTCGCATCTTCTTGAGATGGAATAAATCCATTTGCCATCCACAACTCTATTAATCTATCCTTACTCAATTCCTTCCCTTTTGAAAATAGACAACAATAAGCGAAACATATCTTCATATGTGGAGGCAAATCATCGTAGCTTAACCTTAAAGCAGGTAAGACATTGTCTTGTATCTTCGACTTGAAGTTTTTGTTTACACGCTGCCACTTCTCCACCGTTTCTTTTGTTGACATTAAGCCACCCAAAGACTTCACTGCTAGAGGTAAGCCATTGCATTTCTCCACTATCTGCCTTCCTATACGCTCCAACTCGCTTTCATTTCCCCGCTGTTCTCCTCCGCCTGTGAACGCAAGCATCTTGAATAGTGACCATGAATCCTCTTCTGATAAAACTGCCACATTATGCTGCAACTCAGGAATATTCTTAGCCATCCGTTTGGCCAAATCTTCCTTCCGTGTCGTTACCATAACAGTGCTACCTTTTGCTCCACAACTTAATGCTTTACATAACTCCTCCCACTTATCCATGTCCTCCTGAGATTCATGATCAAGCCATACGTCATCCATTATAATGAAATATTTCTTTTCATTTAACTTGCTTTGAAGTTGTCTCTCTAAATCATCCAACGTCGAATCTTCGGGGCCACATATAGCTTTAATTATTGCTTTGACGTCAAACACAGCAGAGACATACACCCAACGCTTTAAATCGAAATGTGTCGTCACCGTTTCATCATTGTAAACCAATTGAGCTATTGTCGTTTTTCCAACGCCACCCATGCCCCATATAGCATAGACCCGAACGTCATCATCGTCATGTCTACAAATCTTATCAACTATCATCCTCTTTTCTTCATCCCTTCCGTAGATATCTATATTGGGCATAACTGAGCTAGTTTCCCTGTTTGAACCGATTCCTGCACCATCTTCACTTGTTTCCAACTTAAACTCGGATCTATTAGCATCAATGACTTTTAACTTATTTCGTATGTTCTTAACTTTGTGAGCAATCCTAAATCTGACCATAACCGGATTATAGCGGGAGGAAAAGAAGGCTCTTCTTTTGTATTTCTTGCCCATTTCCCTGTGCAGCCTTTGTATCATAGCTTCAGTTTTGGCTTCGTCGAGCACGTTTTCCACCTCCAAAGAGGCAGATTTGAGAGTCTTGAGCCATTCTTCCACGGCCTTTTGCGTCGTTTGCTTCATCTCAGCATCATAGAGTACACCTTGAATTTGTTTGAAAGTGTTGTTGAGAGCTGAAAGATCATTTTTAACTCCGCTAAGCAACCCATACTCTTGGATAGCTGCAGAAGTTAATCTCCCTACCAAATCATTCACAAGGGCGGAAATAATGGGATCAGCCATGAATAATGCTTTTGTTTAAATGTAGAACTCACACAGTGTTTACACAATTACACACAAATTCTTTAAGGTAAACTCACACACACAAAGAAAAGAAAATTAAGATCAAAATGACAAAGGCTTCTTCTGGTTATACAATGAGATGAAGAAAAGGATGCGTGTGTGTTTGTTAACTTCAGTATGCTAAAGAATACGTGTATAAAAGTGATTATATTGAGTTGATACCAAACTCATGATACAAGGCTTCTTCTGGTTATACAATGAGATGAAGAAAAGGATGCGTGTGTGTTTGTTAACTTCAGTATGGTAAAGAATACGTGTATAAAAGTGATTATATTGAGTTGATACCAAACTCATGATACAAGGCTTCTTCTGGTTATACAATGAGATGAAGAAAAGGATGCGTGTGTGTTTGTTAACTTCAGTATGCTAAAGAATCTATGTATAAAAGTGATTATATTGAGTTGATACCAAACTCATGATACAAGGCTTCTTCTGGTTATACAATGAGATGAAGAAAAGGATGCGTGTGTGTTTGTTAACTTCAGTACTATGGTAAAGAATACGTGTATAAAAGTGATTATATTGAGTTGATACCAAACTCATGATACAAGGCTTCTTCTGGTTATACAATGAGATGAAGAAAAGGATGCGTGTGTGTTTGTTAACTTCAGCATGCTAAAGAATCTATGTATAAAAGTGATTATATTGAGTTGATACCAAACTCATGATACAAGGCTTCTGGTTATACACATGTACATCTTTAGTCCCTCTAATGTTTATGGCCATACCTCACAAAAACCATTTAATAAACACACACAAACAACAAACCTCCCACAACTCGGTCGTCTGTACGACCGAGTCTTCGTTTTTTTGGTCTTCAACGCGTCGAAGGTGGGTGAGTGTAGTAAGCAAAGACGCGTGCTATTTTGCTAGAAAGGACAAAGACGCGTGCTATGGCACCTTATTACGAACGGTCTAAGGATATTTGTTTATTTGCCTTTGGTTTCGAAACGTAAAACTTTGGTTTGTTCAATTGTTCTTCATTGAAATGTCTTGTATAATATGTTGGTCCAACTTTGTTGTATGAAAATTAAGTAAATCTAATATTTTTAGTAGCTAAAAAGACCTGGTTTGTTTGGTTGAAAGGTCAAAATTGAAAATCTCTATTATATTCTCTCATACTTATGTTAGGAGACGGTAGTAGTTAGTTATCCGCTAAAACATGTAAACATTTTTTTGTCGTTCAAACTGGGTAAGACATGTTAAGATCTTTACGGGACAACAAGTCAAACGGGTGACTTTTAGAATGGGTCAACACGGGTCGGTTTGACCAGTGAACTACTTTTTGTCCAAAAGTTTCAAATTATTATTATTTTTCTTTTTAGAACCGCAATTTTAACTATCTTAGGGGAGAAGGAGTGGTCAGCGGGCTGGCCAAAAGGCTCCTCAACCCGGCGGGCTGCCCATTCCTTTTCCATCGGGTTGGCTTGGGCGGGTTGCTCGGAGGGCTGGGAAACCGTTGGTGAACACGTTGTATCTAGCATAATATGTTGTACATTGTGTTATTTATCTTGTATTTAGCCTTAAATGTAAAAAAAAAAATTTGGGAGGGTTGGAAAATCATGGGCGCAAGTGAAATTGGTTTGGAGGGCTGGAGGGTTGAGCTGAGGTGGCAGAATTTTATTGGTTAAATTTGGGAGGGTTGAAAATTTGAGAGTGATCACTCCTTCTCCCCTTACAACATTTACACCACAAATTTATCTCACATGTCCTAAGCAGGGCTTGAACCCACACAATTGAAATACACCGTGAGCAAATTATTGCTTATGATAAGATTAAAGAATAAGGGAAGTATTTTGAGTAACAGACATGACGTTATCGATAACTAAATCAAATTTTAGGACTGTAACTTCTTCCGAGCTCATTGTTTGGCATGGCATAGACGCAAATCATGGTGTGATTGTCAAAGAGCATGTGCCAGAAGGTGGCTGCATTACCAACAGAATCCCTAAGGTTCATACAGCGTTGTAAGGACAGAGATGTTCTTTAAAGGCTCAAAAAAGGTTCTCGACCATTTATTGTACAACTATAACCAAACAGCTGAAGACTAGAGAAAGTTTGAACGTGCTTTTACAGTTTTTAACAACTACTCGAAACTAAACCACTTACTTCACCCCTAAACAATCCCTCTTTCAACACAATGTCAAGTACTTCCTAACAAATGAAGTTAACATGTATTTTCTATCGAACAATAAGCTTACACATGATCTTCTTACAAAATCGGTAGCCACCTACTTATTGTGATCACTGTAGTTCTTTTTCACAATTACCCGTTATAACCATATACCTGACTTTAAGTTCCTATGATTACAAAAATTAAAAGAACCTTAGTTTTATATTGACATCATATGAAAAAACAGAAGCCTCGAGTCTTTTCAGCAACTTTGAACAAATTTGCAATTTTAGATTCCATTTTTATTCTGCCGCAGAGATACTTTACTTGTTCCTTAGGAGAATTTTTCAAGGAATGATCACAAGGGAAGACTCTGATCAGTGACAACGTGACCCATCGTCCACGGGGGTTCGGATTCATAAACAAGTCCCATATAGTCCCAGGTACGACGTTCTTCCAAGCTATACACCAATCCCAGGATACACTGGTTATCCTTACAGCATGTTTACGGGTGGTTATCCAGTTAATGGCTATGGGTTGGGTCCAGTTTCACCTAGGATCCCGTGGGGCCCATTGCCGATGCCAGTTTATCCAGCAAACGAGTACGTATAATGGGATTGTCGGGCCTGTACCAAATGGAATACCAAGTCAAACTAAAATACCATAAATGTATATATTGATGGGTAACAAGAACATCAAACTAAAATACCATAAATGTATATTGATGGGTACCTGAATTATTATATTTTCTATGAAAGCAAATTAGTATATACGTTATTACATATTTTGATATTAACAAGGAGCTTCAACACGCATATGGTTCACTTTCACCACACGTGATGCATTGTTCCCTACTTCCCTTTCCATGCGTGGTGAGCAAAAGAAAAAAAAGGTTGTTTTGAAAGTTTTGTGACTATTTGGTGGAGTATATGTTAATGTTAAGGATAAGTAATTGCTATGAAGATGAAAATGATGGAGAAAAATCTAACTTGACGCTGGCGTAAAGATAACTACACTCAGTCGTTCAGTCGCTCGGTGTATTAAGGGTATTTACTATGATGAACTTTTGAAAAAGTTTATATAATTAATACATCATTAAGTTATATAACTTTTCGTATCATGAACCTATTACTAATATGGATGAATCTATTCATAAAGTTTTTTTATATCATAAAACACAATCAATATTTTCAAAAATTAGAAAATAGTTTAGACTTTTTCAAGATCACATAATTTTTCGTTCCACCTAAGATTAAAATGGTTGTCTACTATGGTTCACATATTTTTAAACTTCTTTAAAAAGTTTTAGACCTATTGATAAACTATCATAGTGAGTTTTGACCTATTGATATCATAATGGATGCTCTAAATTTAAAAGTGTATCACTGCTTCATATGCCTTAGAATTATTTTTTGTTTATTTTATTATTATTATTATTTTTTTTTTTACCAATTTATGACAATTTGAAAATAAACCTAGAATGAGTCAAATCATGTAAAAACAATACATGTGATCAATGCCCCCTCCAGGGGCAGGTGCCCCCCTAACAAAAAATTTTGTAGTATAAATTTTCGAATTATTTGGCTTTATATTTGCCAAAAAAAAAAAAAAAGTTTGGCTTTTTTGTAAGTTACCCCCCTAAGAACCAATTTATAGTGTAGTTTCTAAAATTTATCAAAGTGCCCCCTCAAGCAAAAATTTCTGGCTCCGCCCCTTCTCGGGTCTTCCAATAAATTCACCCAAGTTCTGTCTTATGATACTGATGACATTTGAAACAGAATTCCAAAGTCATTACTTTTTTTAGGGGCCGTTTAGTTTGTTGCTAGGAATCACAATGGGTATCGGATTTGGTATAGATTGAAAGAAATAAAAATTAAATGATAGTATTAATGTTGTTTGTTTTGTAAAATGAAATTGTAAATTGATTTTTATTTAATATTATTATATAATAAAAAGGGCCCACTTAAATATATTATTAAAACAAATGTGGCTTGAAAAATAATGTGTTACTATTAAAAATGTGTGTTAGAAACAAAAAGATATAATGAGCCCCCACATGAATGGCTGACAAAAACCACCATCTTGATGAGGTATCGTTCTATGGGCATAATATCATAGTTTGATTTCCAAATCTTTAACCAAACAATTTATTTTTCTTTGAAAGGACGAAGACAGAACGACTGAGTGTAGTTACCGACTTATCGGATTAAGTAATTTTCCAATTAAGTCAAAATTAAACAATAATGTTACTTTTGTTTATGTGTATGTTGTAGATGAGGGCGAGTGGGGATCCGTATTTGTTGCAATGTGTGGAGACTGCGGGTTTGTTGGCGACGATAGGTGCAAATGCTGTTGTGGTTGCTGCGGGGCTTTTACATGATACGATTGATGACTCGTTTATGAGCTATGAGTATATTCTCGAGACTTTTGGAGCTGGGCTTGCTGATCTTGTTAAAGGGGTATGAATTTTTGGTTGTTACATGGATTTAAATTTTTTTCCAATACTGTAATGCATTTATTTGGTTATTGTTAGTACTCGTATATTACTAGTTGGTGCATATTCACTGGATCATTGTAGGCATTAGATATGAATTTACCGCCTTACTGGTGTGTTTATGCGTAAATTATGTTAGACGATTGAGGTCTTGCACATAAGAATACCTCTTTAGAAGATCTCTTTGCACACGCATCCTTTGCTAGGCTGTCTGGTGGGCCCTGTTTGCGTGGTAGGACTTCCCTTGTAACAGTATGTTACATATGCACAATCTCTTCTACTTTAATTTTATCTAAAGTAATTTATTTTGATAAGAGTATCCGCATTTTGATGCAATTTTTAAGATAGTTTGTTGAAAATGTTCTCTTTTGGTAATATGTATTGGTGTCTTTGTTTGAATTCTGTTTTTAAGAGGTTCTGGGGGGTATGTTCTGTTTTGGTTGGTCCCTTCAAAATATTAAGAAAGTGACACAATGGCCTTTCACAAAAAAATTAAAATAAAAGAAAGTGATACAATGGATCTGCTTAACCGCTGTTATACTTGATCAGCTGTTGTGTTTTAGTGAGCACCATGTCTAGCCCTCTTTTGGCTCGTGGACTGTGGACATTATCGTTAAATCTGATGATCACTTTTTCTGCAAAGATTAGGTTGTTTGTAATTGTGTCTGGTCTATGAAGTTGCTTGGTACGAATTATATTGGGCGTCTATAGTTTCTAAAGATGTTTATAGCTAAATTAATAATCTTGTTGGATATTTGTAGGTCTCCAGGTTGAGTGAATTGAGTAAGCTTGCTCGTGAAAGCAATACAGCAACGAAAATCATTGAGGCAGATCGTATGCACACTATGTTTCTAGGAATGGTTGATGCCAGAGCTGTACTTATTAAATTGGCTGATAGGCTGCACAATATGATGACATTGGATGCATTACCTTTGTCGAAGCAGTATAGGTTTGCAAAGGAAACTATGGAAATATTTGCTCCTCTGGCAAACCGTTTGGGAATTGTTAGTTGGAAGGAGCAGTTGGAAAATCTCTGCTTTAAGTATATTAACCCAGAGCGGTACACAGATCTATCCTCCCAACTTCTCAAGTCATTTAATGAAGCAATGGTCACTTCCGCTGCTGAAAAATTGGAAGAAGCTCTTAAGGATGAATCCGTTTGCTATCATGTTCTATATGGGCGGCACAAAAGCTTGTATAGCGTTCATTGCAAAATGCTGAAGTATGTCTCTTTCCCCTAAACTGTATTCTTTAACTTCGCTGATCTTTCATATGTTGCAAGCAATATTGTGGGTTCATAAGTAAAATTGTCGTATGTTGCAAGCAATATTGTGGGTTCATAAGTAAAATTGTGCTGAATCGACGCTATTCTTACACTACAATAACAAAAGAAAAGTGGTTAAGCGGGGTCAGTTGACCCCTTTAGAGCCTATTTAGCTCCGTCCCCTGGTTCTAATCCTCTATTTGCTATGCTTTGGGATAAGAATATTGATCAGCATATTAGAATCTTATTTAGAAATCATCTATTCGGAAATATCAGAATTAGATCATCTAGTTGTGTAATGTATCCAGCTATTAAAATCGATACTCATTTTTGTTATTGACATGGTATATATTGGTGTAGGAAAAAGTTGAGCATGGGTGAAATCCATGATGTTCATGGGCTAAGGCTGATTGTGGAAAATGAAGAAGATTGCTATAAAGCGTTGAAGGTTGTTCATGGGTTATGGTCTGAAGTACCTGGAAAGTTTAAAGACTACATAAGTCAGCCCAAGTGTAATGGGTATCGTTCTCTGCACACAGTAGTAACGGGTGAGGGATTGGTTCCACTTGAAGTTCAGATCAGAACAAAAGAGATGCATTCACAAGCGGAGTTCGGATTTGCAGCTCACTGGAGATACAAGGAAGGTGATTGCATGCATTCTTCATTTGTGCTACAGATGGTTGAATGGGCGCGTTGGGTTGTCACATGGCAATGTGAGACAATGATAAAAGATCAATCGGGCATTAGCTACGCCGATGTCATGAAACCTCCCTGCAAATTCCCTTTCCATTCAGAAGATTGCCCACATTCGTATAAACCTTCTTGTGTATCAGACGGACCTGTGTTTGTAATCGTGATCGAGAACGACAAGGTCAGTAATTTTGGAAGTTCAGTTTGTCTTGTTTTCCGACCCTTTAGGTTTTTATATGAGTAGAGTTTTTTCACTTATCATTTGGAAAACTAACTTTGAATGTCGTTGGGTAATGTTGGCAGATGTCAGTGCAAGAATTTCCTGCAAATGCAACTGTGAAGGATGTTCTTGATAGAGCAGGCGAAGGAAGCTACAGGTGGAGTCCGTATGGATTTTCAGTGAAGCAAGAGCTCATACCGAAGCTGAACCATGAGGCAGTGAGTGATCCTAGTTGTAATATAAAAATGGGGGATGTTGTGGAACTAACTCAAAAGATACCTGACAAGTCACTAATAGAAAAAAGGGAAGAAATTCAACGTATGTACGAAAGTGGGCTATCTACCACAAGCACGGGCCGAGCTAGCGGTAACAGGGTTGGTTGGAGGAGATGATCTTCGTACCATTTAAACCACGAAGATGTCTGATATACCAGTTAGGAAAGATAATATAGTTAAATTCTTGTACATATATAGGGTTCAGTCTTTGTACAGAGCAGGTTCTTTGATCTTTATGATATCAGAGAAGCAGCGACAAGATTCATTTAAAGAAGGAAAAAACGAAATAGAATGTTGTAAAGAACTGTTGTGTTATTAATTAGCTCAATTCTATATGTGACAGTAGAAAGTTTTATTTTCTTCGACAGTTCTTCCTAATGGGAAAATGTGTTTGTAAATATGGATGTCGAAACTGGCTGTTTAGACCGCTTGGTTAACGAGTCGAACTATGTAAATTTTTATGTTGATGTGTAAATATATGCAAGTCCAGTTTCATGCTCAGCCAGAACATATCAGGTTGGGTTATGTTGACCCTTTTTAACGTTAGCAGGTTGAATTCATGTTGTTTGAAACCAAATCGAAATAAATGCAACGAGCATAGATTCATCTTGTAGATTTGCGATTCTTGTTGGAGTTACTATTCTACAAAATGAATCCTGTTTATTAGACATTTGTATTTGGATTCAAAAGTTGGTTAAAAATTTATTCGACCTGGACACCTGGTATCTTGGTATTTTTTTTTTTTTTTTTTTTTTTTTTTCTTTTCCGGAACGGTCAGGTATCGTGGCTGTTAAAGATATATGTTAACTTGCACACAGGGTTTTCTCTTTTGTAAGAAGGAAGTCTTGTACAAACGATCCTCGTGTTAGTAATAAAACAGAACTCATATTAATTGATTGAATCTGTTTGTAACACAGGCCAATATCCGAATGCATAATATTTCATAAGTCGCAATAGCACATACAGAATTGGAAAATGCTTATTACAAGGTTGAACTATATATTAACTTAATCATACTTCGATAGAAGTCATAAGGTTAAACATGCGTACAATCTATCTATCTCCAGAAGAAATGTTGAACAGAATGTTGCCAATACAATACAAACATTAGCATTCCCAGAATCCCGGCTAAACCCCACGACGAGCTCCCAATCCTTAGGACCCAAGACGACGAAGAATCACCTTCACATGATGATGTAGCACTTGATGAAGATGCAACACTAGATGACGACGAAGAGGAAGTGGTCTTAATGGCGAAAATTAGGCCTGCAAGAACCATAGGCAGGACGAACCCAGAGTTCCATAGTTTTGTCTCCAAATGAGTTTCCTTTTGACTACCATTCACATACAAAGGCGAAAGCACCACAGCTGTCACCATTGCTAGAATCAGGGCCACTCCTCTTCTCTGTGATGCATTCTGCATCGAGCCGTAATCACAGGTACTCGTCGCCATTCGACCTTCTTCAACGGGCCAAGAAACCTAGAAGGTTTTGAGGGAGGGTGGGATGAATATATGTTAAAGCAAATGTCTTCCACTTTTTATAGAAGGGGAGGAAGGAAAGAAAGCAAGTAATGAATCTAAGGATTGCTTTTAAAAATTTAATATTGTTTAAGAAAAAGATTCAAATAATTATTAAACATCAAAACAAACTACTGCTTTCTGCTACCGCTCTCCGCTATTCCTATTTTTTGCTACGCTATTTCCGCTATTCCTTGTTTTGTCTCTGCTATGTTTTTGTGTTTGCTTGTTTTGCCTGCTTGTTGTCAGTTGTGCTCTGACTCGGTTGCCCTCCTGCCTTTGCTCTCTCACGCGCACACATGCACTTGCCGGAGGTCTCTTTGGAAGCAGTCTCTCTACTCCCGGGTTTACCTTGGGGTAGGGGTAGGATCTATCTACATTCTACCTCCCCATACCCTGCCCCGGCGGGATTGGGTTTGTTGTTGTATACCTTAATTCAACAAAAGAGTCAAAATGCGTGTGGAAAAGTTTGAAAATGGATCTAGTAAATGATAAAAGAGAAAGACAGCCGTCCAAAAAGCAGGAAAAGAGAATAAAAGATGGGAACATCATAATCTTCACCCTTTTATGGTTTTGGATCATACTTCAAACTTCCTATCCAAACAAAGAATCTTATGTATTTCCTTTTCTTATTAGATATATACTACAATATAATGTTTCTTTCCATTAAAGTGCAAAAAAGATTGATAATAAAAAAAACCCTTGATGTAAACTAAAGTAATTATTTTATAATTTTAATTGGTGTAATAATCGTCTGGACCTAATGTCCTAATATAAGTTGATGCAAACACAGACCAACATATGTAAGCCTTTTTGGAAATAAGCCCAGCCCATAACAAATAAAGCTTCAAAGTTGGGCCGCCCACAAATAATATATCAAGGGTTAAGCCGTTAAGGAAAGATTTGAGGGTACGTTGGATAAAAATAGCGATACCAAATAGCAGTAGCAGTGAGTCGTAGCGAAAAGTAGTAGCAATAAGCAGTAGCAGGAAGCAGTACATGTTCGTTTTGATAAAGCATTCGGTAACATAGCTGTATAATCATAATTTGTAAGTGAAAACGCTAGTTGCTCATAAATGGTACTAGAAGTAGCATTTTGATTTGGAGTGTTTAAAAAAAGTAGAAATGCTAGTTGCTTGTTTCCATATGCAAAACACCTAGAGCTAGTTGCCAATTGTTTCAAAATGTTTCTAAATGCTTGCTACCCATAACCTAAATGGATGGTTATTTTATGTGATATAATGCATGTCTTAGCATGTTAAACATAAACGTTAGAGTTATGTTTAGCACTTTTCGTAAAATGTTTAAAGTTTATCTAATACAATTATTAGTCATACTAATATAATTTAGTTATGCTTAACAACTCTAATTGAAACTATTAATGATAGACAAACTACCTGTTTTCTAGAACTTCAATGAAACTTCAGGAAATAGAAAAAGATTAGAACACAAGTCCCATACAAATGAGTATGCCTACACAGTATGCATGTTCACAAAAAACAGAAACATCCTTCCGTTCGAAATATAAATAATAAATAAACATAGCAACAAGCCTTTGAACCCCTAGATGATCCCTAGTGGACGAGTGTTGTCTCGTGAGGGTTTACAGTGAATATACCCACAAAATTCACCTAACAAAAAAAACTTAAAACCATAAAGCAACACCATCTTCACATATCATACCAAACTTCGATTCTAGTCCTCATCCCTGCAGTTCACGCTATCTTCGTCATTGTCCTCATTCTCGTCACTGTCCTCGTACTCAGATCTAAACACAAACCAAAATGTAATGAACATTAGCTTCCTCCAAACTCCATTTTAAATGTTAGATAAAAATTAAACCAAGTGAATCAAACAATTGATAATAGAAGAATTGGTGAACAAATTATATGCGTTATTTAGAAATACTAATTAACAATTTTTATCTTTGTTATCATAAAGAACATTTGACATTTTCTTTCACTTTGACTATATTCATCATCAAGACATCAATGCCAAAAGCAACAATTAAATACTTTTTTTCTATTAGATTTGTTTAAAGATAAACAACCATAATAAAAAGAAAGAAGAAAAGGAGAATATTACCGTGGAGTATGAATGTAGAGATGTGGAATGTGAGAAATTTTAGGCCAATCCTCTCCGATCTCCTTTTCACACCTTCTGCTTAGAATTTCACAATCATAAATGGTAATTCGATTGAGATCCTTGAAACTTTGTATCTCATCTGGTAGAGAACATAATTTGTGACAGTTTTCTATTTCCAATGACTGCAATTTTGGGAAGTTACTTGGCAAAGAAACCAAAGACCCACAATCGTGTATATCTAACTTTTGTAAACTAGGAAAGAGAATCTCGTCCTTTGATGTAGCATTGTCGTCATCATGGAAACACTTTAAAGAATCCAAATCCCACAAAGCAATTCTCTTGAGGCTGGGTAATTTCCCAAGTGGTGGAAGTTGTTCACACTTTGGAAGACCAACAAATTGAATACTAGTCAAATTGACTAATTTGACCAGCCAACTTGGAGAAAGAACCGTTCCGTTGTATCTGACTATTCCCAACTCCTGGAGACCCGAATTTGGTTCCAATCCCTCAAGAACCTCTGAATCATATGTTTCTGATCTACCCCGCGTCCAAACTAATCTCAAAGACTTTAGATTTGTTTTGTCTTTCAAATTGGCACTTTTGGCATCTCTTAAACCTCCAACATTCTCAAGTCTATCTAAACTCAAATTCCACCCAAGAAGATTTAGATTTCCCAGTTCACCTATTCGGGACCCATCATCTTTTCCTACAACAAATCTTGAAAGCCTTCGAAGGTTGGTTAGTTCTTTTATTCCAACAGGCATATGCTTGAGTGAGAGGCATGTCCTGGTATCTAGACGTTGAAGATTCCTCATGTACCTCAAACCTTTAGGCAACTTATGGAAACTTCCACACCATTCTATAATTAATGTTTTCAAGTTTTGGAGATAAATAATCGACTCTGGTAGAACTTCTATAGTTGACCATGATATTTTCAAGTATCTCAAATGTATTAGCTTGCAAATTGATTCGGGCAACGTCGAGCTTTCAATTGTGTTCAAGTACAACACCCTTAGATAAACATGGCTGGAGATTTGTCTAATGTTACTCGTATACCATTTATTGAACACAAGCATTGATCGTACTGATCTTAGCTTTTTCAAATCCTGTTTTGAAAACTCAAAACCTGTTATGGCATGGGTGGCGGAAGATGGAAGAATGGTGTTATGTTATGTCCGAGGCAAAGGAATGCGAAAGAAGAAAAAGGCGAAGGCTGCAATTCAAAGAAGATTATGGGATCCCGGATTACGCCAATGTTGCAGGAGGACGGACTACCCAAACGACTCAAGAAGTCCAAACGTATGGCATAAAGATTATGTCATATAATCTATCTTTATTTGCGTGTCTTTGTTTAGTATTGTTTTCATGTTTATTTAGGAAAGTCAATTAAGAATGTTTTAAGACAACACCTTGAGGGCAAGGTGGTTTCGAAGGAGTGAGGAATGATACGCCTGGGCCCGAGCCCATGGCCTATTTAGGTTTTAGGGTTTTATCCTACTTTGTCTTATAAATACTCTTGTAATCATTTATTATAATAATTCAATCAGAGTTTAAGATAAACAAATCTCTAGTTCTTCTCTCTATTTTCTTAAGGAGCTCGCACACGCTAAAAGTGGTGCCTTATCCCGATACAACCCCTAACCGGGTCGTATCAATTGGTGCTTTCATTGAGAGCTCTCGTTAAGAGGGTTTTTGATTAGGGTTCCAATAAAAAAAAAAAAAAAAAAAAAAAAAAAAAAAAGTTACTGTTCACGGTACTATTCACGGTACTGTTCATCGATCACTATTCATAGTTCGTCGGAGTACTGTTCATCGAGGGTACTATTCATCAGAAATTTTTTTTTATTTTTTGAGTTATTAATCGATTGAGTATTATTCATGGCATCAGGCGGCAGCAATCAGGACGCGGAATACGCACTCTCTAAGCTCTTGCAAATGGGTACGGTGGCCGAATATGAGAGTGAGTTTGTGGTACTTGCAAATCGAGTAACGGGGATCTCTGAATCTTTACTTACATCGTTTTATATCTCCGGACTTAAATTGACGTTACAAATAGAACTGTTGAGGGCAAGGCCTACAACTTTAGGAGAAGCCTTTTCCTTAGCCCAGATAGTCGAGGCTCGTTTTGAGGCAATTGAAGAGAAGGAAAAAGAGCATATAATTGAAAAGAAATTAGATACCATTCCATCATTACAAAGTGAATTCGCTTCACCTGAGATTAAAAGGTCGTTAGATGCTGATGAAAATATTGGTGTTGATGTGGTTAATAACGCAATAGATGGTGTTTTCAATATTGGTGAGAGTAATGAAGTTCATAGCAAGTTTGAAGAATTTTCAGAAAATAAGAAAAGTATGGAAGAGATTGTTGTGGGTGGTCGTGAATTTAATGGTTGTTTGGGTGAAATAACTTTGAATTTAAGCGAGGAATTAGCGGACAACGGGGTTAGTCCTATACCCACTTCTTTGGTGGTTCATGAAAGTCCACGGGTTCACCAACTATGGGAAGGAATTGGTATCGGTGATGCTCACGGGCTCATGGATAATGGACGCAACCATAAATTTGTTCAACCAAATGTGTGGAAATGGATATCGGACTCTCAATCGGCATATTCTTCGTATCACCTTGAGGGCAAGGTGATTTTTGAAGGAGTGGGGAGTGTTATGGCATGGGTGGCGGAAGATGGAAGAATGGTGTTATGTTATGTCCGAGGCAAAGGAATGCGAAAGAAGAAAAAGGCGAAGGCTGCAATTCAAAGAAGATTATGGGATCCCGGATTACGCCAATGTTGCAGGAGGACGGACTACCCAAACGACTCAAGAAGTCCAAACGTATGGCATAAAGATTATGTCATATAATCTATCTTTATTTGCGTGTCTTTGTTTAGTATTGTTTTCATGTTTATTTAGGAAAGTCAATTAAGAATGTTTTAAGACAACACCTTGAGGGCAAGGTGGTTTTGAAGGAGTGGGGAATGATACGCCTGGGCCCGAGCCCATGGCCTATTTAGGTTTTAGGGTTTTATCCTACTTTGTCTTATAAATACTCTTGTAATCATTTATTATAATAATTCAATCAGAGTTTAAGATAAACAAATCTCTAGTTCTTCTCTCTATTTTCTTAAGGAGCTCGCACACGCTAAAAGTGGTGCCTTATCCCGATACAACCCCTAACCGGGTCGTATCAAAACCTCCACATGATAAACTGAGATGAAGCACCTCATCCGAGGTTATCGATTCCTTACCCGGCCCTATAATTGCACAATCATTTCTCATTTCATATTGCGCAAGATCATGCATTAAATCATGCATTTTGCATATGATCTCACCTGTCACTATATCCTTCTCGACGACATCTTGGAAAAACGACCTCCCAACCAAACAATCAAAAATTTCCTCACCAAGCTCATACAAGCTTGCATCTTCTTGAGATGGAATAAATCCATTTGCCATCCACAACTCTATTAATCTATCCTTACTCAATCCCTCCCCTTTTGAAAATACACAACAATAAGCGAAACATATCTTCATATGTGGAGGCAAATCATCGTAGCTTAACCTTAAAGCAGGTAAGACATTGTCTTGTATCTTCGACTTGAAGTTTTTGTTTACACGCTGCCACTTCTCCACCGTTTCTTTTGTTGACATTAAGCCACCCAAAGACTTCACTGCTAGAGGTAAGCCATTGCATTTCTCCACTATCTGCCTTCCTATACGCTCCAACTCGCTTTCATTTCCCCGCTGTTCTCCTCCGCCTGTGAACGCAAGCATCTTGAATAGTGACCATGAATCCTCTTCTGATAAAACTGCCACATTATGCTGCAACTCAGGAATATTCTTAGCCATCCGTTTGGCCAAATCTTCCTTCCGTGTCGTTACCATAACAGTGCTACCTTTTGCTCCACAACTTAATGCTTTACATAACTCCTCCCACTTATCCATGTCCTCCTGAGATTCATGATCAAGCCATACGTCATCCATTATAATGAAATATTTCTTTTCATTTAACTTGCTTTGAAGTTGTCTCTCTAAATCATCCAACGTCGAATCTTCGGAGCCACATATAGCTTTAATTATTGCTTTGACGTCAAACACAGCAGAGACATACACCCAACGCTTTAAATCGAAATGTGTCGTCACCGTTTCATCATTGTAAACCAATTGAGCTATTGTCGTTTTTCCAACGCCACCCATGCCCCATATAGCATAGACCCGAACGTCATCATCGTCATGTCTACAAATCTTATCAACTATCATCCTCTTTTCTTCATCCCTTCCGTAGATATCTATATTGGGCATAACTGAGCTAGTTTCCCTGTTTGAACCGATTCCTGCACCATCTTCACTTGTTTCCAACTTAAACTCGGATCTATTAGCATCAATGACTTTTAACTTATTTCGTATGTTCTTAACTTTGTGAGCAATCCTAAATCTGACCATAACCGGATTATAGCGGGAGGAAAAGAAGGCTCTTCTTTTGTATTTCTTGCCCATTTCCCTGTGCAGCCTTTGTATCATAGATTCAGTTTTTGCTTCGTCGAGCACGTTTTCCGCCTCCAAAGAGGCAGATTTGAGAGTCTTGAGCCATTCTTCCACATCCTTTTGCGTCTTTTGCTTCTCCTCAGCATCATTAAGTACACGTTGGATTTTTTGGAAAGTATTCTCCAGAGCTGAAAGATCCTTTTTAAGTCCCCTAAGCAAACCATACTCTTGGATAGCTGCAGAAGTTAATCTCCCTACCAAATCATTCACAAGGGCGGAAATAATGGGATCAGCCATGAATAATGCTTTTGTTTAAATGTAGAACTCACACAGTGTTTACACAATTACACACAAATTCTTTAAGGTAAACTCACACACACAAAGAAAAGAAAATTAAGATCAAAATGAACTACAAAGGCTTCTTCTGGTTATACAATGAGATGAAGAAAAGGATGTGTGTGTGTGTTTGTTAACTTCAGTATGGTAAAGAATACGTGTATAAAAGTGATTATATTGAGTTGATACCAAACTCATGATACAAGGCTTCTTCTGGTTATACAATAAGATGAAGAAAAGGATGCGTGTGTGTGTTTGTTAACTTCAGTATGCTAAAGAATACGTGTATAAAATTGATTATATTGAGTTGATACCAAACACATGATACAAGGCTTCTTCTGGTTATACAATGAGATGAAGAAAAGGATGCGTGTGTGTTTGTTAACTTCAGTACTATGGTAAAGAATACGTGTATAAAAGTGATTATATTGAGTTGATACCAAACTCATGATACAAGGCTTCTTCTGGTTATACAATGAGATGAAGAAAAGGATGCGTGTGTGTTTGTTAACTTCAGTATGCTAAAGAATCTATGTATAAAAGTGATTATATTGAGTTGATACCAAACTCATGATACAAGGCTTCTTCTGGTTATACAATGAGATGAAGAAAAGGATGCGTGTGTGTTTGTTAACTTCAGCATGCTAAAGAATCTATGTATAAAAGTGATTATATTGAGTTGATACCAAACTCATGATACAAGGCTTCTTCTGGTTATACAATGAGATGAAGAAAAGGATGCGTGTGTGTTTGTTAACTTCAGTATGCTAAAGAATCTATGTATAAAAGTGATTATATTGAGTTGATACCAAACTCATGATACAAGGCTTCTGGTTATACACATGTACATCTTTAGTCCCTCTAATGTTTATGGCCATACCTCACAAAAACCATTTAATAAACACACACAAACAACAAACCTCCCACAACTCGGTCGTCTGTACGACCGAGTCTTCGTTTTTTTGGTCTTCAACGCGTCGAAGGTGGGTGAGTGTAGTAAGCAAAGACGCGTGCTATTTTGCTAGAAAGGACAAAGACGCGTGCTATGGCACCTTATTACGAACGGTCTAAGGATATTTGTTTATTTGCCTTTGGTTTCGAAACGTAAAACTTTGGTTTGTTCAATTGTTCTTCATTGAAATGTCTTGTATAATATGTTGGTCCAACTTTGTTGTATGAAAATTAAGTAAATCTAATATTCTTACTTTCTTTTCCAAAGCCACTAAATCTAATATCTTTGTTTGGTTATCCGCTAAAACATGTAAACATTTTTTTGTCGTTCAAACTGGGTAAGACATGTTAAGATCTTTATGGGACAACAAGTCAAACGGGTGACTTTTAGAATGGGTCAACACGGGTCGGTTTGACCAGTGAACTACTTTTTGTCCAAAAGTTTCAAATTATTATTATTTTTCTTTTTAGAACCGCAATTTTAACTATCTCACAACATTTACACCACAAATTTATCTCACATGTCCTAAGCAGGACTTGAACCCACACAATTGAAATACACCGTGAGCAAATTATTGCTTATGATAAGATTAAAGAATAAGGGAAGTATTTTGAGTAGCAGACATGACGTTATCGATAACTAAATCAAATTTTAGGACTGTAACTTCTTCCGAGCTCATTGTTTGGCATGGCATAGACGCAAATCATGGTGTGATTGTCAAAGAGCATGTGCCAGAAGGTGGCTGCATTACCAACAGAATCCCTAAGGTTCATACAGCGTTGTAAAGACAGAGATGTTCTTTAAAGGCTCAAAAAAGGTTCTCGACCATTTATTGTACAACTATAACCTAACAGCTGAAGACTAGAGAAAGTTTGAACGTGCTTTTACAGTTTTTAACAACTACTCGAAACTAAACCACTTACTTCACCCCTAAACAATCCCTCTTTCAACACAATGTCAAGTACTTCCTAACAAATGAAGTTAACATGTATTTTCTATCGAACAATAAGCTTACACATGATCTTCTTACAAAATCGGTAGCCACCTACTTATTGTGATCACTGTAGTTCTTTTTCACAATTACCCGTTATAACCATATACCTGACTTTAAGTTCCTATGATTACAAAAATTAAAAGAACCTTAGTTTTATATTGACATCATATGAAAAAACAGAAGCCTCGAGTCTTTTCAGCAACTTTGAACAAATTTGCAATTTTAGATTCCATTTTTATTCTGCCGCAGAGATACTTTACTTGTTCCTTAGGAGAATTTTTCAAGGAATGATCACAAGGGAAGACTCTGATCAGTGACGTAACTTTGAAGATTGGATGCCCCAAGTAAGTTCCAACATATTCACGATCCATAACAACTAATAATTTGATCCTAAAATCTAATTTGAGAAATTTGGTCGAATCAGTGATGTCGTCGTGATGCATGACAACATGACCCATCGTCCACGGGGGTTCGGATTCATAAACAAGTCCCATATAGTCCCAGGTACGACGTTCTTCCAAGCTATGCGCCAATCCCAGGATACACTGGTTATCCTTACGGCGTGTTTACGGGTGGTTATCCAGTTAATGGCTATGGGTTGGGTCCAGTTTCACCTAGGATCCCGTGGGGCCCATTGCCGATGCCAGTTTATCCAGCTTACTAGAACGATGCCAGTTTATCCAGCAAACGAGTATAATGGGATTGTCGGGCCTGTACCAAATGGAATACCAAGTCAAACTAAAATACCATAAATGTATATTGATGGGTACCTGAATTATTATATTTTCTATGAAAGCAAATTAGTATATACGTTATTACATATTTTGATATTAACAAGGAGCTTCATCACGCATATGGTTCACTTTCACCACACGTGATGCATTGTTCCCTACTTCCCTTTCCATGCGTACGTGGCGAGCAAAAGAAAAAAAAAAGGTTGTTTTGAAAGTTTTGTGACTATTTGGTGGAGTATATGTTAATGTTAAGGATAAGTAATTGCTATGAAGATGAAAATGATGGAGAAAAATCTAACTTGACGCTGGCGTAAAGATAACTACACTCAGTCGTTCAGTCGCTCGGTGTATTAAGGGCATTTACTATGATGAACTTTTAAAAAAGTTTATATAATTAATACATCATTAAGTTATATAACTTTTCATATCATAAACCTATTACTAATATGGATGAATCTATTCATAAAGTTTTTTTATATCATAAAACACAATCAATATTTTCAAAAATTAGAAAATAGTTTAGACTTTTTCAAGATCACATAATTTTTCGTTCCACCTAAGATTAAAATGGTTGTCTACTATGGTTCACATATTTTTAAACTTCTTTAAAAAGTTTTAGACCTATTGATAAACTATCATAGTGAGTTTTGACCTATTGATATCATAATGGATGCTCTAAATTTAAAAGTGTATCAAATGTTCAATTGACACTGATAGTAATGTCATTAAATTTTGCCTAACATATGATAAAACGACAGACGTTATAGACATATGCTACTTCTTTGTATTTACATTTGATCAATCTAAGCATATTGACATATTGTAATGTTTTTTCTCCGCCTAATCTGTTTTTTAAGGAATAACGAATCATCTCACAATACATCACAAATATATATATTTTATCTAATAAATGAAAATAATGTACAACCCTTATGAAGCACTCTCTGCAATCAATGTTCTGACGTGTCTGCCCTCCTATTGGCTGTGTATTAATGCCGTACAACTCCTCTGCTGCAGTAGTATTCCACGGATCTTGAATTGGTAAGTATTGAATGCGGAATTGTTGATTTGGTAAGTAATCAATTCGAAAGTTTTAATTGATTGAATTTATACAAACGCGTCTATCTAATTTTGACCTTTTTTTGTCAATAATTTGGAGTTTTAATTGATTGAAATCAAATCCATTGGAGTTTTAATTTTGACGTTGATAGGATCTTGATTTGGTATATCAAATTGATTGTTAATTTGAGGGTATATCAAATCAAACCCATTCTCGAATTCGTATGTTTTTTTTTTAATCATTTTTCTAATAATTTTTTTGTGTATATGTTTTCCATTGATTATGTGCAATTTAATTGTGTTTTGATTCACGTATTATGTTCAAATAAACTATCTTCTATTGTTCCTGATGATTAGTTTAGTATTGAATATTTTTTAGTTGTGGATCTTTTGTGTTTGTTTAGGGCAAAAGGAAAAATGAAACAGGTGCAATTTGGCAGTTCAACAGTCGTAGAAAACTCATTTTCACCGGTACGAATTTATGATGTATGTTATTAGAACCTTCATTGTGTTAATTGCGTTTTGATTTGTGTTATGGTTGATTTGCGTTTAATTTAGAGGTGTTAAATTTGAGTGAATTTGACGATGTGGTTCGATACTGCTGTACCACATACAATTGCTTTTTATTTTAGCTATCCTAAAATAAGTTTCGATTTTTTTTTGTGTGTGTTTGATTTGGTTATCCAATGTTTGAACCAACACATGAACCAAAACAAAAAAAATCAATACATATCCAATTCGTTTCCATTGATAATACATTTTTTGTGTGTACAGGATTTGGATCATTCGTAGTTTCTAATAAGATTGAGTCGGAAGTTTGGATATAAAGTTTGGTGCTAACATTAGCACTTTTTTTTGCTGTCATTTCAATACCATAAATTTTGTACGTATTGATTCTAATGAACTCGATTTTTATTTGATTCTTTTAAATTTCTATAGGTTACTCCAAACTCTTTTTTTTACTTAACAATTTGTGTTATGTTAAATAATTTCAGGTTATATGTTATTCTGTGAGGGATACTGATAAATTAATCGTCGTAATTCAGTTTATGAAGTAACAGTTGGGCTGATGGTGAATGATCATGTTCTGAGAACACACAAAGTATGTATTTGGACATCAATCACTCTTTTTTCGATTACTTCAGTTTAGAACTTACTTGCAGTAATTTCTTTGTGAATATGCAGCATCCTCTATCCGTGGAGTTGGGGCCTGGAATTTTGGGAAACATCTTTGATGGTATCGAGGTTCGTAGGCTACTTTTTGTTCTACATTTTGTTGCAACTTTATTCTACTATATCTGTTTATTTCTTATTCTTATTTAGGAGCTAATAACTGATGTTTTATCTATGTATTCAGAGGCCTTTGAAAGCTCTTGACAAGGATATACTTTGGGAATTCCAGCAAAAGAAAATTGGTAAACTGTCCACATTGAACTATAGAAAATAATGGGTCATTATGTATGTCAAATTTGTAAATTTTTATGCAACTATTGCAAACGGTTGTATTAATCTATTAATTTATCAAGGTAATTGTGACTTCATTTAACTTTTCTAACTTTAGTCAACCTGTAGCTAATAACTGTGTAACATTCTTATATCACGTATTGTCCACCACCTCAAATTGTTCTTAGAACTTTTCTGTTAAGTGTGAGAAATCCTCTGACAAGTCCGAAGTTGGATTATGAACAACCAATATCAACTGAGACTGACACTCAAATGTCTCAATGTGACCCAACTGAAGTGACCTGTGCTGAGAGGTTGACAAAAATGAAAGGGATTTTGTATGGAAAAACTTCAATACGAGATCTAATGTTCGCCAACGAGGTATGGTTCTCCTAATAGTTTTGTTTGGCGGTTGTGTTAAAAAGATATAATTTATATTTTTAATTATTAAACAATTGAACCAGAGAATTCAACATGTGTTCATCTAACTCATGGAATCTCATTGTAGATGTTTTTGTGTGGTATTGTTTTTTTTACTCTTCCATAGGCCTAGAAATTTGTCTACAACTACCTGATGATGTCACGAGTACCAGCCTAGAGCTTTAAGAGATACTAATGTTTAGTAATGTAAATGCCTCTAATCTTGAAATTGATTAGCAATTGATCGTTGTTATATCATGTATATTGCATTCAAATGTTTTTGTGTGGTATTGTGAAATGGAAGTTGAAGGGTCTTAAATTAGGTTGTGTAATTCTAGAATACCACTTTCTCACCCAAACACTCAAGATTGCTTATGTGCTTAATGATAAGCACTGATATAAGCTAACCTAGACTTTTTTGAAACGGTTTAAACGTTATAGATTATTGAAACTTCGAATAGGAGTAGTTTGATTATCAATTTTAAGATGTATATCCAAACACCCCCATTGGACATCAGTGACATTTGAAGCAGCCCTAACCCAGCTTGACCCGTTGATTTGTCAATTGTAGTATATATTTTTCAAGGAAAACACACGTGGAAATATGTGTTAACCCGAGTCGTTTGTCCCGACGAAGATCGAATGGAATTTGTGTTCCCGGAACGTGATTCGTGTAGTGAATGAGTGTGTATAAGTGAGAATAGTGATTTCTACACTACAAACAATGAAATAGCAATTAAAAACTACTAATAAAGCTATATGTACAAGTAATCTAAGCACGAGAATTAAAAACTAAAAACCGGAATTTAAAAACGTTATGCGACGAAATATAAAACGTAAATAAAAGTGAAAAGCTAAATTTTAAAACCTAAAATTTTGAAAATAATTTTCCTATATTAAAACTGATAAAAGAAAATTTTTGGAAAAAGAAAAATATTTTTTTGACTTTTTAATAATTTTTTATTAATTAAAAACTAATTAAAACTAATTAAATGCTTTAAAAATAGTAAAACTGATTAATAAAATCTGAAACTTTTTGAGTAATTTTGATTTTAAATAAGAAATTTAAGAAAAATATTTTCAGGAGCTGATTATGACTGAATAAGCTGAAACAGTAAATAAGCTAATAGGAAATAATCTAAAAATAAGCAAATAAGCTCCAAAAATTCTGAAAAGCTCAAAACTTAGCAAACCTACTTTATCAAACTTAAATAAACTGAAATAGGCCAAATAAGCACAGGATATAAGCAACAAATAAGCTGAAAAGTTCAAAGGACATGACAGGTTCAAAATGGCTAAACAGCCCACTTGTAGCACTAATTAAGCAGTCTAATAAGCTCTTAAAGTAAAACCTAATGGGGGCAAAAAGAAGCTAGTACTACTGGCTACCCAAAACCACTTTAAAATCCAAATTCCAACCTAAATTGCTTATTTAAATTGTCCCTTGAAAAGTAGCTAGTAGGACTGCATATGTAACAAGCTAGATGAGCAGTCCTGATGAATGGTATTTTAGACTCAGAAAAAGCAATCCAGATAAGCACAAAACTTGAATCCCAGATATCACACCAAAAGCTTATTATATTAACTCACTACAAACCAAATTTCAAGGCAGAAGCTTAATGAAATAGGCTACAAAATAGCTAAGATCAGCAGCCCAAAACTCAATTATCTGCACACAACTGTTCTGTAGCAGCAGACCAAGAAAATGGCGCAAAACTCTTCTAAATTCTAACCAATCCAATCCAAATCTTGTGATCTTACTTAAACACTTAAAGGCCACTTCAAAATTGCACTAATGAGAATCTAAATAAGCTCAGCTACTCTTAACCAAAAATCCTTAAACATCAAACAGCTTATGCAACTATCTTATCCTAACCTATTCTAAGACTAAATTTCTAAATCTAATATGCCCTTAGCACTAAAGTAAATGCAGAAAACAAATTTATATAAGCTGAAATGAAATGAGCATTTGATCATAAAATAAGCTACTATGGAAATTTACTTATAACCTTATCCAGCTGAAAACAACAAGAGCTCAGCAACACAATAAACCCAGGCATATAAGCCAATGATAATCATACCCCAGTATCCAGCTTAATCCACAATCTTCCCTCCACAGCAAAACAGTTTCATTGACCAACAAATGATATCAAAGCTAAGAAGCAGATTCTCACAACCAACAAATGATATCAAAACTATATCTAAAAAGCAGGAACATTCAAAAATAAGTACTTAACATGAAAATAAGCTGATAATCAGTTTCATTGACCAAAATTTGACTTTTATTAAACTTAAAGATCCTGAATACAAACTTGAATGGAAATGAAAATACAACTTGAAATCAAAAATTACACTACGAAAAACATTTAAATGACAGAAAATTAAAGTGGTTACAAATTTTTAAGACATAAAATTTGGACAAAAACTTGACTGTGAAGAGAGGGCTTCTATTTATAAGCTTCCTCAGAACCTTCTGGGCTGTCCACGCTGGCGATCCTCGTGCTCTCGAGCTATCCATCACCCTTAGATCATACCTTGGTCTCCACTCTTTAATTTCAACCGTGCGATTAACTTCGTGCGTTGTTCGGTCCAATCAACAGCTGCCACGCGTCCCCTGAGCTGTCAGGAGCTTCCAGAATTTACCCAATTATTGGATAATCATTAGTACGAGGTGAATATTAGGTACGGTTAGTTTAGGGTTTATGGGTGAGGTAAAAGAGGGAAGAAGGTAAAAAGGGTATGCGGGTGTGTTTGTGTGTTTTATTTTTATTTGACTGCTTATTTATTGAATTGACCGGGTGGGTTTTTGTTCGGATCATGGGATTATACCGGGTATTGGGTTTTGACTAAGGATGGTGGGCTCGGGTTAAAAACTTGGGCCGTGGGTTGTTAGAGATGGGTTGGGATGGATTAAGTTTTATTTTAAATCCGGGTATATTAGGTAGTGAAATGGATTTTTAGGATTTTGTTTTTCAAGGGACTATAAATATAAATTCTGAAAGTTAAGGGGTCAATGCTGCCATTCTTCAAAGTATGATCTAAGGGTGGATTCTTGACTTTTTGACCAAGTATGTCTTTCCCGGTTCGGCTCTGAGTCTTTTCCGTATCCCGTGCTCGTTTTCTTGTTTTCTTTGCTTGATTTTGTCCTTTTCTTCGATATCCGTGCTTGCATATGTAAAAACACAAAAACACAATATATTTGGCATTTTGGTCGGGTTTTTGGTCTTTTTGGGTCCGGTTTTGGTCAAATAAAGGTATGTGTTTAAGCACATACCACCCGTACCACCAGAAAAGTACCCATTTTGTGTTTTTGATCCATTACTCAACAAACTATCCTCGAGCCGTATGGATACAATGACGCGTCTTATAGCTAAAGTCGTTGGGGCGAGTATTTCGATTGTTTCAATTTAAGTGTCAATAAGGGGTGCTTTATCGTGTTTTTGTTGTTTCAATTGTTTGAAATCTCTAGACAAGGCAATTTAAGTTTTTCAATTGGTGTCTCCCACAGTTTACTCTAGTTTGGAAATGATTTTGGTTAAAGGGTACAAGTTTATTAATTAGAGTTAGTATACATTGTCTAACTTGTAAGTGATTGGAGTGGTGAGGAGCATTGGTGGGGGGGGGGGTGGTGGGGGTTGGCAAAATGATGGAGGGAGGTTGAGTGTGTAAGAGTTATATGACAAAGTGTAAGAGTTAGTAAGTTATTTAGTGTTTTAGAGGATACCGGGTACCGAGTTATCTAGAAATGAATTTTAACGGTACCAAATAAAATATGACAACGTTGTAAAAATTATGAAATCACATTCCTGATAAGAATCGGGTGTTAAAATAGTTGTCGTGTTGAAATTTCGCAATCCGACGAAATTTTAAGCGTTTACCGGGAGATATAGCAAACGGTTTCAAAACACCGGGTAAATTAGTAATATAATTTTTATATCATTATATTGAATATGAAAATATATTAGGATCATTTTCGGGAGTGTCGGGTATATTATTAGTAGTAAAGACTGAGTGGTAACGCGTATTTAATAAATGAACATACGTAAATTGAAATAATGCAAACCCGTGCATGACCTAATATGCAAAAGATGTTACTGATGATATGTAGACTACTTTAGTCTATATGACGTGTCCTTAATGATGTTTCATGAATACGCAGCTAAACCTTACTGGTTACGCGAATTTGAATACTCGTAAACCTAGTTTACGATATGATGAACAATAACCATGAATAGTGATTTCCCTCCGGGGATGAATTCGTGAATAGTAAATTTTTTGAAAACATCTCAAAGTCACAAACTGACTTCAAAAACGATGAATAGTAAATTATGAATAGTAATTTGTGAATAGTAAATTATCGAGGTTTGGAAAATGACATGAAATTACGGTTTGTCACAACATAATTCGATCTAAAGTCTTTAAAAGGAAGTTTTAATCGATCAAACTATTCAAACCCCCCCCCAATAGTTTTCAACATAAATTTTTTAATTATGTGAGATGTGACAAGTATATGATAAAGCTGCAGTGGTTTATGAGAAGTGTACAATAGGCTATGTCCAGTATGTGTAACAGGTATAGATTGGCCGTTTCCAACATACACAGATGGATAAATGCATGAATCACTAACAGAAGTGAGAATACTTGTGTTGTCAGGTAAGTGAGAGGAAGCACCGGTGTCCATGTTCCAAGCGGGATCCGGATGAGTCATCATCTGAAAAGCTTGAGGAAGCATAGTAGCCCGAGGCTGAAGAGAGCTAGGAACCGCTGGATAAAAAATATTACCACCTGCTTGTTGAAACTGGTTACCAAAATTGGGCGATAAAGGCAACTGGGCCTGCTGTTGGGCCGCTACAGTATATGTGGCTATATTGGCCTGTTGCGACTGTTAGGCTAAAGGGAATTGAGCCTGTGGCGCTTGGTGGGTTGGCATAGCAGATTGTAACTAGGCTAAAGTATTATAAGGTTGTGGAATATGATGGGCTAAAGTATTATACGATGTATTAACCAAACTAGGCGGGGTTGTTGGTCCCAGTAGAATCAGAAACATGAAATATATGTAATAATCTTTTTTATATCGAATTGAATTGTTATTAATCTCTTCCAAATTTGTCTTGCAATACATAAACCTATTTATACTAGTTGAATGGTTGCGATTGAACCATTGCAACGCTTCGGTGGTGATGGTTGGTGGTAACCGCCATCTTTGGTAACTGCCACCTTTTCCTGTGGTGGTGATGGTTGTGTCTTTTGGCCAACCATTGCACCCTTTCAAGTTTGATCTAATTACATAATACTACCTTCTAATTACATACTAATATAATCATGTCCTATAAGTCTTCGTTTTTTAACTATGTCAATGGTTAATTTTCAACATTCTTCCCCTTAAGCATTGACGTAGTTAATCTTCAATTTTGATCTTGTCTTCATTTGTACTTTGAATTTCCTTTCATCTTGTGTTTGATCTTTTGAACCAACTTTGAAGTAATAGTGCTCCAAAAATGTGTCTTGACTTTAGGCTTTCTTCCTTTCTCATAAACATCATTGACTTGTTGATCTTCCATGCTTAATTCATCATAGTCCTCTTTTGTCTCTTGTTCTTCATTATGTCTTCCTTCATCTTCATCTAGTATAATTTTTCCCCACTTTGAGTCTTCATCATCATGGAATTTTGCAAATGAATTGCTTTCATTCGTTGGCGTAGTCTTGTTGAAGCTTGTAGATGCCATTAACAATTGTGGTTCTAAATCTTCTTCCACAAGGTTCGATGCTTCTTGTCTTTGTTGTCTTTGAGGTCTTCGTCGACAATTTGATGCATAGTGTCCAAGCTTGTTGCAATTATAACATCTTACTTCATTTGTATTCCTTGTAAATCCTTCTTGATCTTGAGGGACTTTCTTTTCTTCATTAAATATATCTTCCGAGTGATTCTCGTTTCTTCCATGTTGTCTAACATTGTCATAACCTCATTTATGTGGTGGAACATATCTTCCTCTTCCTTGATTATCATAGTGATGTCTTCGACCATTATTGTTGTCATGTCTTGTAAATAATAGTTTATCTTGATGATCAACGATCTTTCCTTTCTTAACCTTTATCCTTTCTTCGAAGGTCTTTAATCTTCCAATAGCTTCGTCTAGAGTCGATGTATCTAGATCGGAGTATTGCTCAATTGATGCGACAATTTGAATGAACCTCTCGGGTACGGAATTTAGCAGTTTTCGTACACGGGTTGATTCATCAAGTGTTGATCCTAGACTTGTCATCTTTGATGTAATACTTGTCATTTTCGCGGTGAATGAATCAATAGTTTCATCTTCCTCCATTTGTAACATCTCAAATTCGGATTTGAGAGTTTGTAATTTTGCCTTTTGTACTCGATCTACTCCAACATTTCGAGTCTTTAATGTATCCCAAACTTCTTTTGCATTTTTGCTATTTGCTACTTGCAATATCATATCTTCTGGTAATCCTTGAAATAGATACCCAATTGCGGTCTTATCTCGCTTTTCATCAACTTGAGTTTTATCGGTGGATTCGACCATTTCCCATAGACCATTTGCTTGTAAAATGATCTTCATTCTTATTGACCATATCGTATAGTTTGTTGTTGTCAATAAGGGGCATTGGAAATAGTGTGTCGATCCTATTCCCTTATTATTATTCGAACTTTCCCCATCTTCCTTTCCCATAATTATTTTCATAAAAAGTGTCTAACACAAACTTATTTTTAAACTATATATAAAAAAATTTAATCACAATTTAAAATAACTTTTATAATAGTAAGACTTAAAAAAAAACAATACGTAAAAAAAATATTTAACACTTGTAAAATAGTATGTATAAAATGAGTAAAACTTATCCGGTTTCTTGACTTTCTTCCCACTTTACTTTCTTATCCGATCTTCTTCTGTTCTCTCTTTCTTCTTTTTCCTTTTTTGATATGATCTGCTCATCCTTTCTTCTTCAATAATCCAATAATCACAAACAAGAATAGTTCTTCTTCAATAATCCAATAAACCGATCGATGTTCTTCTTCAAGCTCAATCGACACACAAAAAAAAGACGCCCAAAAACTAGGGTTCGTCACTTCCCGCCAAACTCCGGTCAAAATTCCTTTCCTTTTTATCTTTCTGATTGAAACAAAGAGTTTCAATTCTTGTATACTGATCGAAAAAATTTCAATGGTCTGTTGTTCGGTAACGGTGAACAAAACTGGTTTCTTTTTTCTTGCTTTCTGATTGAAACGTTAATGCTTCAATGTTTGTAACTGATCGGAAAAAAAAAAATGGTTTCGATATTTCTGTGTTCGGTGACGGCGAACAAAATTGGTTTTTTCCTTTCTTTCGTTTGGTAACGGCAAACAAAATTTTCTGATAGGTTGTATAAACGGCGATTGAAGGGGCAATCGAAAAAACTGTGATTGAAAACGGCAATCAAGATGAATGTAAACGGCGATTGAAAACGGCAATCAAAGAAATGGTGAACAGGTAAGAATGATACCCAATTATAACGGTATCTAATATGATTTTTGTAAAACAAAGTGAACTGGTGATTTGGGGTTGATTCAAATCACAAAAGTCTGTGCTCTTGATACCACTGTTGGTCCGAGTAGAATCAGAAACATGAAATATATGTAATAATCTTTTTTATATCGAATTGAATTGTTATTAATCTCTTACAAATTTGTCTTACAATACATAAACCTATTTATACTAGTTGAATGGTTGCGATTGAACCATTGCAACGCTTCGGTGGTGATGGTTGGTGGTAACCGCCATCTTTGGTAACTGCCACCTTTTCCTGTGGTGGTGATGGTTGTGTCTTTTGGCCAACCATTGCACCCTTTCAAGTTTGATCTAATTACATAATACTACCTTCTAATTACATACTAATATAATCATGTCCTATAAGTCTTCGTTTTTTAACTATGTCAATGGTTAATTTTCAACAGGGGCCACTCCAAAACCAGTTTGACAAAACAAAAAAGGATTAACATATTGCATACCAGGTATACCAAAGTGTGAATATGGTGCATGAGATACATGAGTTTGTGCGTCTGACTTGGATATTTGAAAAGAGTCACGACTAGCAGGCTTGGACCCAGGTGGTTTATTATTGGAGTTCGCACTATTATTTGTCGACCGGGACCTGTTATCATTAGAACCGTGAATAAACTTGCAACGCGATCCATACGTACACGAACCTATTTGAAAATTACGGCACAATTCATCCCCCGAAGTCACCATATTACCAGACTTAGGATTTGAAGTAGTGGTTGCCACAAGCACTGTTGGCGAAGAAGAAGTGAGATTAGTCGAAGATAAAGCTTGAGCGAGTTGTGCCATATCACTTTCTTCCAAAAGGATCATCGACCGCACTTGATCAAATGTCGGAAGAGGTTCTTTATGACGTATAATGCGAACTAGTTCAGGAAACCTATCACGACCATTGATGGTGTAGGTAACGAGGCTCGAGTTACCTACCTTAAAGCCAAGATTTGCAAGTCGATCAGCCTTCGACTTAACTTCTTGGAAGTAATCCGCAACTGACATAGAACCAATGACCATATTACGGATCTCGTTGTCTAGTTGTATGATTCGAGCATCTTTGTTGTTGTGAAAGAGATCCTTTAACCGATCCCAAACTTCATGCGCCAAGGTAGTATCATCGATAACCATGTCAACCAACTTAGGAGAAATTGTGGAATACATCCACATGACCACAAGGCTGTCGTTGGTTGCATGATGCGGGTCTGTATTTGAAGTTCTAGTGGAGGCAGGTTTTTCAAGATGATGAGCAACATCATAGGTCCTACAAAAACGTTTAAAAAGGTTGCTCCATGAATTGTAGTTTAGTTTATCTAGATCAAGGGGTGAGGGGATACACGCCTTGATGCTAGCGATTGAATAGGCCTTATCAATCGGTTGTTTGGTTGGTATAACGTCTCCCATCATGATGCTATGACAAGGAGAAAACAAAGCAAAGCTAAAAGAAGAAAATTGCTATCAGCAGCAAGCAAGAGTGAAGCTATAGCAGGCGTAAAAAAATATTAGGGTTTAGGTGGAGGATCTTGAGGCTGTGATACCATATTAGAATTAGGTTAATCCCCTTAATCGGTTTCATTGGCATTCCTCTCAATATATAAACGTACATTACTGAAAGTTACAAAACCCTTAATGGGCTGGACTAATAACATAAGACATAAAGCTAATGGACTAATATTAATATCACTGCGATACTAATATTCGGTGGCTAATATCCACGTGATAGCTGTTAGTTTGTGGATATATTTAATATACGTATGATCGGATTCAAACACGAGACTATGGGATTGCACGCATTGCGTATGAGATTCGATGTTTAATAATTAAATATAAAACGTTATGTTTTAATTATTAATTCACAATAACGACTAATGGACGTTAAGTACTTAACGAAAGTGACTAACGGTCTTTAAATAACAAAGGGATACGAAGAAAAGGAAACAAGCCAAGAGAAGGTTCTAGAACCTCTCTTGGGCTTGTAAAATCGGCTAACAAGAGGAATCCCACATGGGAACTCTTTGTAAAGTTGATCTCTACCATAAGGGTATAAATACATCTCCATGTATTCATTCTTGGGTACACTTGATCTAGATAGAAGGCCAAACTTCCTCTATTCTCCCCTCTTACTCCTTGGTCGACGAGTGAAGCCCCACGAAGGGATTTGCGAGTGACCTTGTGCGTAACTAAAGTGTTTGGTTAATCTATTGTGATAAAGAACCTAGCATTCGCATTGAATCGCTATCAATACGCGTGTACAAGGCCATAGATAAATCCTATTTTGGATTTTTGTTCTTGCCCAAATCGATTATGGTGTAAATCGATTTCATAAACCCTAAATTATTAGGGTTCGAGTTTCTTGATCGTTTAATTGATTGGATTGCTAAAAGGTACGCTTACTTTATGTTTTGGTCAATTAATTATGCATATTATGTTTAAGTCTTCCGTTGCATGCTTTTTGTGATTACATGTTTAATATATACTTGTTATGATTATTAAATTCCAAGATAGCTAGCTAATTATCTCCATTTCTGCATAAAACTACAAACTATAGATATATCTCTTGTTATAATCATGTTACATTTGAATGCCGTTATCTCTATGTAACTTTAATTTCGTGGATTGTTAACACTTCTTTGCATTTCGCTTCTAAGCAACACATCGTACGTTAAAGATGTTGCTTTAGCCATTGAACCGTTGGTCCCATGAAGTACATTGATTTTCTTTCAAAGTTCATAAATAGCAAGTATTTACTTATTTGCAAGTGCATTACGTTTTCTTCATAGAAGGATCTCCTGTGAATTGAAGTTTAATTTTCTTACATATAGTACTCGTTTCGATGATACAATAATTCAAGATATTGTAACCATAGTCAATTTAGTTAACGAGCATTGCTAGAACCACAAAGACTTCACAAAATAAAATCCACAAAAAAAGGGTGTCAAACTGTCAATGTGTGATTGGTTGTAGCAAAGATAAGAGAGAGAAAATATATCAAAATTCATCAATCTGTCAATGGGTTAGAACCACATTGACACGTCTTTTGTGTGGATTTTATTTTGCGGAGCGTTTATGGTTCTAGCAAACAAGTTTTCAAAAAGCTAGAAACATCATATTGATGTTATAGAAATGATGGATAGAAACGGCTAACTATATGTTTAAAATAAGTTTGGCCCACAAAAAAGACACTACATCAAGTACCCTAATGCCTTTTTTTCTAATTACGTATTCGATTTTTGACCAAATTATTTTGTTCGAGTACTAATTCAATCCATAGTCAATCAAACACACATTTTTTCACATAGAAATTAACGTTGTCACTAGTAGAAGACACTACATCAAGTGCTTTAATCTACTTAAGTATTTTAATAAGAGCATACGATATGGAGTTGGTTATGCTTCGCCAGTCCACCGTGGCATGCTCGCCGTTGCTGCCCACCATACCGACCCCCTTCGTTTTTTCTCGCCACCCAACACCTCGTCGTGCAAACGGCGAGGGTAAGTTGTGTACTTTTTGTCATTTTTTTTTCTAACGTTTTGTAATGTTTGTGTGTATGCAAATATTGAATAAAAAAATAAAATTGTAAGTGGTGGGCCCCAAATGAGTAAGTTGAGGTTAGTTGTGAGTGAGGGGGGTTAGTTGTGGAGGTTTGTTAAAGTGATATGGCACCATGTGGGCCCAAATGAGTAACTTCACTTGCTCACTACACCTAGAGCTCTAACTGTACTTTACTATTATGGTAATTAATCATCTATCATTGACGTTGGCTAATTGTTTTTTCTATTTTATTATTGTCGGGTGTTTTCTGATTATCTTAATATAGCGGGTGTTTAAGACGTTTGTTTATATGTATTTGGGTTCTCTTACTTTGAGACCCATTTTCTTATGAATATAAAGCTTAATATATTTATTTTCAGCTTTGAAAAAAAAAAAAAAAAAAAAAAATTATCTATCCTAGGATAAGAATATCCAGCAATAATAACATTATCCTATTATACTTAAAAACATAAATAAACCGAAAATGACACTTACCAAACATGATATTTCTCGTATTTTTTCAAAACACACATACTTTCCATAAATTTAAAAAACGTACGTCACAAAAACTAAAATCATATATCTTTCATACATTGTGCCATACATGATGTTCTCGACATTTCCATCTCTAAGGCTTCCTCGCCGTCTTCTGTCGCTCTACGGTGGATTCAAACGTCTTCCAGTGAACTCCTCTGAAGCTCTTTTATCTCTTTATTTTTCGTACTGCAACCTTTCACCTTGCACGGTTGATCTTGATGATCGCGAAACAACAATGCATATGTTAGTTCCTAACCATCGCCGTTGCGATAAGCCTAACCTTGTGCTTGTTCATGGATATGGTGGTAACTCTAGGTGGCAATTTGTATTCCAGGTGACTCAGTTTACTAAAATATTTATACATCGATCGAGTGCTCAATTGTTGGTTCATTTTAATCTTAATTTTTACATCTTGTATAACTTTTATTTTTACTCGGTGACTTGCATACTCTAGCTAGTATCATATACACCACAAATTTATCAAGTTCCCAAATGAACATGATGTGTAATCTTACGGTGTGTTTGTTTCATTAAGATATTTTGGGTCTGAATCTGACTACCACATCTTATCAGTAAGAGGTTGCTAGAAAGTCTAAATCTGAACGAAATAATGTTAGTTTGTTTTTTTTATAATTGTACAAATGATTTTAAGTGCTCGTTTCTGCAATTTATTTAAGTAATTTATGTAGATATGAAACAAGACTTTTTATCATAAATATAACATAGTTAATAAACCATCAAATATATTATATTAAAACGAGTCTTCAATCTCTTATCGAGTAAGAGACAATAAGACAAGTCCATCACCTCTTACTGAGTAAGATGTTATATGTCTAACTGGTTCTGAATCAAAAGAAAAAAACAAACAAGCAAGACGTCTGACCACCTCTTACTGGTAAGAGTAAGAGGGCTAGTAAGATTTTTTTTTTTTTTTTTTTTTTTTAACAACAAACACGTCCTTAATATTTTTTTAATATAATATCTAGCTAGCTAAATGTAACATTTTTATGCATAGTCTTGGGGACATTTCATATAAAAAAATTTATCATTTAGCTAGTTTTTAACATTTCATTCTATAAAAAAATGCATTAAGAAAACAAGTGAAAAGATAACTTAATAACATACTAGATTAATCCTCTTTAGATCTTGTGTTCATTATTCTTTATTTTGTTTTTTTTATATGTAGGTAGCTCAACTAAGTCGCGATTTCAATATTTACATACCCGATCTCGTGTTCTTTGGCAAATCATACTCAACAAGCAGTGAGCGTACAGACACATTTCAAGCAAAGTGTGTATGTGATGGAATGAAGAAGTTAGGCGTTGAAAAGTATTCAATATACGGAATTAGTTATGGTGGATTTGTGGTGTATCGCATGGCCGAGATGGCTGAGAAGACAGTAGAAAAGGTGGTGATTGTGAATAGTGCAATTGTGTTTACTGAAGATAGGAAATCAGAGTATTTGAAGAAATTCGGACGAAATGTGGTGGATGTGTTAGTTCCTGAAAAACCAGAGGACTATAGGACATTGTGTCGAATGTCTATGTATAAATTTGATATTTCTAAATTGATTCCTGATTTTTTCCTCAGGGGATTCATCGCGGTAATTAAGTCTTAAGACATATTTGAACATGTCCACAAGATTATAAATAAAAGTTTACACGAGTAACATGTTTTTCACAAATGTTTAATTTTCATTTTGTTCTACGGTTTTGATATTGATGGCTAGATTATTTGGTTTTGAATTGTAGGCAGAGGGATACAAGAAGGAAAAACAAGAATTGGTGGAGTATTTGCTTATGGAAAAACCTCATCTTCATTTTCCTGTTCTTACTCAGGTGCGCCGAATCTATATTCCTTGCAAGAAATGATCGAGATTACTATAACAAAGGGTTCATCCAGAATCAGAATGTTTTCATGCACACAATTATCTTAGACGACTTGTTCTTATGAGGACTAACGGTGCAAAATATATTAACGGAGGGACTAACGGGCAAATATGATTTAAACACTTAACGGTCAAACTAATGGCCCATCCAAAATAGGGACTAAATGAGTGCAAGGTTTCAAAAATAGGTATCTCTGGTGTAATTAAAATGACTTAGGGACTAAACATGAAATCTGAGCAAACCACAGGGACCAAACATGTAATTTTTTATCTTTTTTATTTTATTTTCTTAATTGAACTATAGACCCAAAGAAGCCACACCAGAAATACTTTCAAGAGCAATTTTTTGTTTCCCTTTCTTTTTTACATAAACCGATTCACAGGTTCACAAATTTAATGCCCCCTCTCTTTTTGATGCCCGGGGCCATCGCTCGCGCTGCCCATAGCCAGGGCCGGCCCTGTAGACGAGTAATGTAAATAGATGATAGCTAATGACATCGCATAATAGTCATATCTAACTCTTATTCTCTTATTCTCCCAAGCATTCTCTCTACTGTCGGGTTTATTTTGATGGTAGGGGTATGATCGGTCTACATTTCATCACCCCTTACCCTGCTCCAATGGGATTGGGTTTGTTGTTATTGTTGTTGTTTATATAATCTGAATATGTGGTTTATAAAAGTTTTGAACTTAATTCAATACTAACTAACACGTTGTTTTCAAGTTGCAACTTTAAATCGTACTAGCTACTTATTAATTAAATTGTAGTTTTGTACAATGTTACTACTATACATTTAAATTTGGTGTCCATGATTTAGCTTGAACTAATAGTTTATGTATGTGATTGTGAAGGAAACACTTATAATATGGGGAGAGAAAGACAACATTTTCCCAATTGATTTGGCACATGAGCTACATAGGTGATGATCATTTTTTAGAAATATTTGTTTATCTGATTATTTTGGTTTTAAGAAAAAAAAAAATAAAAAAAAATAAAAATAAAAATAAAATGATAAAGTCGTAATGCATGCTGCAGGCACTTGGGTCCGAGGTCAAAGCTGGAGATACTTAAGGACGTAGGACATGCCGCGAACATGGAAGCTCCATATTCACTCAACAAACTCGTTACGATGTTTCTATCGAGTGGTAATTGTTAGCTGTGGAATATTAATCTATTTTCTTATTTCTTAATTCATTCGATCATATGATTGTTGTAAACTAGCTATCGATATTCGTATGAACATATATACCAACCCAACGCCATGGGTCATTGTAATATGCCTCAAATTTGTAAAATACAAGAAAGAAAAATGTTAATGTTAGTGTTAATTGTTAGCTTTGAAATTACTCACACATGATCATATGTTAATGTTAATACAGTTTTAGTAAAGAGTTAAGACCGAGTGATTATTTACCTCAAGCTCAATATCGGGTTTGAGCCAATAATCCAATCGTCTAACAAGAACATCAAACTAAAATACCATAAATGTATATATATTGATGGGTACCTGAATTATTATATTTTCTATGAAAGCAAATTAGTATATACGTTATTACATATTTTGATATTACTAATATGGATGAATCTATTCATAAAGTTTTTTTATATCATAAAACACAATCAATGTTTTCAAAAATTAGAAAATAGTTTAGACTTTTTCAAGATCACATAATTTTTCGTTCCACCTAAGATTAAAATGGTTGTCTACTATGGTTCACATATTTTTAAACTTCTTTAAAAAGTTTTAGACCTATTGATAAATTATCATAGTGAGTTTTGACCTATTGATATCATAATGGATGCTCTAAATTTAAAAGTGTATCACTGCTTCATATGCCTTAGATTTTTTTTTTTGCCAATTTATGACAATTTGAAAATAAAGCTAGAATGAGTCAAATCATGTAAAAACAATACATGTGATCAATGCCCCAATAATCGGGGGAGCGATTATACAATTACGAGGCATGCAGAACCCGTGCTACGCACAGGCTTTTAATCTAATTGTTAATTGCGCGTATTGTTTTTGTGTATTGTCGAGTGAATTTGTATTTTTAGTTTAGTATGTTGTATGAAACATTTTTATTTTGTTGTTTAAAATATAAAAATGGTTGATATTGTTTTGGTTTTTTGGTCTTTATATTTTCTAAATGGGGTTGTCGTTATTAAATTGTCATACGCTTGATGTAATTTCCTTTGATTGTTTTGGCCTATTACGTAACCCAACAATAATTTTGCATTATATGATTTTTGCATGGTAATACGAAGCACACTGGCTTTTTCTTATTTGTTATAGTGTAATTTGTGTTAATTATATTTTTTATTAGGTTCGTAAGTTATGATTGTATTACATCTGTTGTAAGTATGCCATTAGTTGTTTGGTGATTTTTATATTTAATATTTTTATAACATATTAGTATTTATTTATAAAGTTTATGATTAAAAACTAAAGTTAGCTTCATCTCATTTTATTGTACAACTAATTTCATTGGAAATTAACATTGAAGTCTAACTAATATTAATAAATTTTATCAATAAACTCAATTCCAAATAGCTAACCAAATGAATATTAATTAATACACTATTAATAATTCCTAAAACCTTTTGGACTCCACTATTATGTCTTAAACTTAATTTTTTTAATTTACAAATGGGTTCGAGCAAAAATTATGTACTTTTCCTTTTATATTCATTATTCAAGTTGCATGCTTACATATACTAATCACGCTAAAAAATATCATTTAACCATTTAAATGTTTCTTTACATATATGCTCGTGCACATTTTCTTGAATCAATTCACACATGTGAGCTACATCAATAGAAAACACACATAAATTACTTGTATATGAAAATGCATTAACATAATACATATATCTATATATATTGCATTAGGTTAAATTATCAATTATTCTTGCAACCTTTTCAACTTCATCTCAATCAATAACCAACTTTTAATTCTCTACTAATTACTAAATATCATGTGATCAATTCCGGCAAGCCTTGCACTTCCATCTTGATGTTGTATATACTTCACATTAAATGCACTGGTTTTGTTTTTCGATAAAAGTTTGAACTTTTGCTTATGTTTAAAACTCAACTTTTTTATTTGATATTATAATTTACAAATGGCTTTAAGTCAAAATTATGTATTTTTTCCTTTCTATTCGTTACTCAATGTGATATTTTTAATATGTTGTATTTTGCTATTATGGCAAACTCATTTAATGGGCGTCAATATTGGTTTCTTACTAATGATTCTACATATAGAAAAAGAAAACACTTTGCGATGCGCGAACCTTCTTCTTTTCAATAATAATTCAATTGCACACAATAAATTCATTCTAATATTTCTCAAAGAGCATTCGAAAGCAACTACTTACATAAACTAATCACACTAAAAAGTATCATTTAACCATTTAAATGTTGCTTTACATACATGCTCGTGTACATTTTCTTGAATCAATTCGCACATGTGAGCTACATCAATAGAAAACGCACATAAATTACTTGTATATGAAAATGCATTAACATAATACATATATCTATATATATGCTTATCCATAATGATCACCTAAATATGTATGAAACAAAGAAAATAGTTGGTATCCCAGTCTTTGGTTCCATTTATCTGAGAATGCATTATCTTGTGTGAGTTGCATGGTACCTGCGTATGATAACTAAATTAAGAAAAAAAGAAGGCCGGGTTAATAATAAAGATCTAAAAGATGTGTGAATCATGTCCTAAATGTTGCAAAAGAGAATTTACATACCGCTACCAACAATCAAAGATCTAAAAGATGTGTGAATCTGTACATACTAAATGTGATTTTGGCCGGTTTATATAGGCATGAATTAGGTTATATCATTAATTATTCTTGCAACCTTTCGCAACCCTTGCACTTCATCTAGCCGACTTTAATTCTATACTAAATGCCATGTGATCAATTCGAGCAACCCTTGCACTTCATCTCCTTTCATGATTGTATAGTTATTATGAGGTTGCATTGAATTTCGAGTATTAGCTATCTTGTACTATATGCAATGGGACTCCATCTTGAGTATCTTGATTACTCCACATTAAAATGAATTCGATACAAAAAATGGAGCCTAAGATTACCCCTTCCCACTAATTACGACACATTCTCACTTTCATGTCCCTACAAACATTCCAAAACTCATCTTTTCATTAATAACAACATCAAATTTTATACATATTTGTAAGATCAAAATTAAAACAAATAATTTGTGAACTTCAATTAATACCATATAGTAACTATTGGTAAAGAGACTCTCAAATCCCTATAAAATAACGTAGATTAAAATAAATTCTCAAAATATTAATTTTGTCTAGTTATACTTTCCATCAATTCAACTTTGATTTTGTATTATTTCTAATGTCATGGGGTGGATACATTGCAACCTCTTAAACTGCTTAAGTAGAAGGAAAAATAAAATAAAATAAAGATTCAAGCCACCATTAATATTCATCAAAGCTTTGTCACACTAATTATAAACCTTGTTTACATATGATTTTCATTATCTTGCATGCCTAATTTTTTGACAGTTCTTTCATAAATGTGGAGATATTATCCACTCCGTCTCCATCTTCCACTTTGTTTTGTTATCAACATCTTGATATACCCCGTTAGCGTCACTAACCACTTATCAATACCTGCAAGAATAACATTAATAAACTACTAACCAACCCAAAATTTTAAAATAGGTTAGCAGATCTAACCCTCGGTTCCTTCTCAGGCAACAACACATCCATTTGTCTTCCATAAACTTCAAAGCTGGACTATCAACCGACTTCACATGCAAGCAAGTTAACCATTTGCTTACCTTTGCACGTATACCCCCTTGCGTTAATCAAGTCAATATTTCTACATGAACCATTGCACGTAACATTAATATGGATAGTACACTTTCATTGGACGGAGAAATTTTACATTAACCAACTAAATTCAATTCCATAGGTGAGAAGCTACACCAAAAAGAACTTTATCACACTATAAGAAAAAATATGAAAAAACTATTGACTAAAAAATATGATCATGTCAATATCTATTTCAAAACTATTTATCTAATTAGCAAGCTTGTTAATTCACAGATCTTGAGCCATAAAAACAGATGGGGTACATACCAAGGTTACGGTTATTGATGCCAATGAGTTCAATGCCATCAATTGCTAGCATGCGATCCATTTCATTCTCATCATGTGCCTAGAAACAAAAAGTAGAGATCAAAAGGAAATTGGTTAGTTGGTGTTGCACTGAATTTACACACAAACAATAATAAACTAACAACAAACATGTGATTCATAAAAAATCATCAAACTACACACAAATTAAAGTTTCATACACACACACACACACAATCAGTAACAAAGACCAAATGGTGTTATTTATAGTATTCAATGATGGTGGTTCAAGGGTTTGTACATTTATTTGAAGGCAAATGAAAGGAGCAAATGATTAAATGAAAATAAAGGCTAGCAACACTTCGTATGGTTTCAATCATTTACATTTGAAACACTAAATATAGCTCATATGTACTTACCACTTAAGCATGAACATTAAATCAAGGTACTTACGCATGAAGCCTCCGCATAATGAAACTCTATTTTCTGTATTTAATTTCGAGCATTAGGTAACTTGTACTCTATGCAATCTTGACGCCTCCACAATAAATTAGAGGGCCTAATCTTATAGTATTATAGAATTATGTGGACGTGACATATCAAATGTTCAGTTGACACTGATGTAAAGTCATTAAATTTTGCCAACATATGATAAAGCGACATACGTTATAGACATATGCTACTTCTTTGTATCTACATTTGATCAATCTAAGCATATTGACATATTGTAATGTTTTTTCTTTGCCTAATCTGTTTTTTAAGGAATAACGAATCATCTCACAATACATCACTGATATATTATAATATATACTAATAGAGATTTTTTGTCAAGGCAATTAGAGGACACTTAACAAGTTTAATCTGAAAGCCTATTGGTCCATAAATAAGAAAACAGTACATTAACAGTGCTACTACCCTGTGTGTCCATTTATGATTGGGTGAAATGAGTGGGTGGTTTTACTGTTCACCCTTATTATTGCCTAATTACACCCTAATACAGTTTAGCATTATGTATACATGTCCACCACATTCCACACGTTCTATAATGTTCCACACACAACCGGATCTTCATCTTCAAAAAAAACCACACACACACGTTCTATAATGTTCCACATAGCCGTTGTTTCTGTGCATGTGTGACATTGTTTTTAAATAAAACGGCAAGACTAGGTTTTTAGCTTCTAATGTTGTAATTTGTTTTTTTCGTGCATAGTGTAACAGCTTTAAAAATAACTAAACTATTAGGATTTGTTTTTTGCATGGTTAGCAACGGTACAAATTAATTATTTTATAATTTTAATTGGCCGGTGTAATAATCTTCTGGACCTAATGTCCTAATATAAGTTGATGCAAACACAGACCAACATATGTAAGCCTTTTGGAAAGAAGCCCAGCCCATAACAAATAAAGCTTCAAAGTTGGGCCGCCCACAAATAATATATCAAGGGTTAAGCCGTTAAGGAAAGATTTGGGGGTATGTTGGACAAAAATAGCGATAGCAAAGAGCAGTAGCAGTGAGCCGTAGCGAAAAGTAGTAGCAATAAGCAGTAGCAGGAAGCAGTACATGTTCGTTTTGATAAAGCATTCGGTAACATAGCTGTATAGTCATAATTTGTAAGTGAAAACGCTAGTTGCTCATAAATGGTACTAGAAGTAGCATTTTGATTTGAAGTGTTTAAAAAAAAGTAGAAACGCTAGTAGCTTGTTTCCATATGCAAAACACTGACAGCTAGTTGCTAATTGTTTCAAAACGTTTCTAAATGCTTGCTACCCATAACCTAAATGGATGGTTATTTTATTTTATGTGATATAATGCATGTCTTAGCATGTTAAACATAAACGTTAGAGTTATGTTTAGCACTTTTCGTAAAATGTTTAAAGTTTATCTAATACAATTATTAGTCATACTAATATAATTTAGTTAGGTCAAAATATGATAAATTCTTATAATCTAATTTAGTTAGGTCCAAACATCCTTCTAATAGATTTAACTGGCAAAACGAGCCTACACCAAAGATGTATCGAATTTTGAAGAAAAAGTCAACAATTAAAGGCCATCTAAGACCAGGCATACTTAAGGTTGTCTAAAAATACTTTGATAAACATAAAAATAGCATACTAATAGATTCTACATATATGCAGACACCTAAATGAGCACGAAAGATAATCACAGCTTAACAACTCTAATTGAAACTGTTAATGCTAAGCTTGATAGAGAGACAAACTACCTGTTTTCTAGAACTTGAATGAAACTTCAGGAAATAGAAAAAGATTAGAACACAAGTCCCATACAAATGAGTATGCCTGCACAGTATGCATGTTCACAAAAAACAGAAACATCCTTCCGTTCGAAATATAAATAATAAATAAACATAGCAACAAGCCTTTGAACCCCTAGATGATCCCTAGTGGACGAGTGTTGTCTCGTGAGGGTTTACAGTGAATATACTCACAAAATTCACCTAACAAAAACAACTTAAAACCATAAAGCAACACCATCTTCACATATCATACCAAACTTCGATTCTAGTCCTCATCCCTGCAGTTCACGCTATCTTCGTCATTGTCCTCATTCTTGTCACTGTCCTTGTTCTAAGATCTAAACACAAACCAAAATGTAATGAACATTAGCTTCCTCCAAACTCCATTTTAAATGTTAGATAAAAATTAAACCAAGTGAATCAAACAATTGATAATAGAAGAATTGGTGAACAAATTATATGCGTTATTTAGAAATACTGATTAACAATTTTTATCTTTGTTATCATAAAGAACATTTGACATTTTCTTTCACTTTGACTATATTCATCATCAAGACATCAATGCCAAAAGCAACAATTAAATACTTTTTTTCTATTAGATTTGTTTAAAGATAAACAACCATAATTAAAAGAAAGAAGAAAAGGAGAATATTACCGTGGAGGTTCAATGTCGAGATGAGGAATGTGAGAAATTTTAGGCCAATCCTCTCCGATCTCCTTTTCACATCTTCTTCTTAGAATTTCACATCCCCAAATGGTAATTTGATTGAGATCCTTGAAACTTTGTATCTCATATGGTAGAGAACGTAATTTGCTACACCATCTTATATTCAATGACTGTAGTTTTGGGAAGTTACTTGGCAAAGAAACCAAAGACACACAATATTGTATATCTAACTCTTGTAAACTAGGAAAGAGAATCTCGTCCTTTGATGTAGCGTTGTCGTCATCATGGAAACACTTTAAAGAATCCATTGCCCACAAACCAATTCTCTTGAGGCTGGGTAATTTCCCAAGTGGTGGAAGTTGTTCACACTTTCGAAGACTAACAAATTTAATACTAGTCAAATTGACTAATTTGACCAGCCAACTTGGAGAAAGAACCGTTCCGTTGTATCCGCTTATTACCAACTCCTGGAGACCCGAATTTGGTTCCAATCCCTCAAGAACCTCTGAATCATATGTTTCTGATCTATACCGCGTCCAATATAATGTCAAAGACTTTAGATTTGTTTTGTCTTTCAAATTGGCACTTTTGGCATCTCTTAAACCTCCAACATTCTCAAGTCCATCTAAACACAAATTCCACCCAAGAAGATTTAGATTTCCCAGTTCACCTATTCGGGGCCCATCATCTTTTCCTACAACAAATCTTGAAAGCCTTCGAAGGTTGGTTAGTTCTTTTATTCCAACAGGCGTATGCTTGAGTTTAAAGGAATCAACATCTAGACGTTGAAGATTCCTCATGTACCTCAAACCTTTAGGCAACTTATGGAACATTTCACACCATTCTATAATTAATGTTTGCAAGTTTTGGAGATAAATAATCGACTCTGGTAGAACTTTTATATCTGACCATGATATTTTCAAGTATCTCAAATGTATTAGCTTGCAAATTGATTCGGGCAACGTCGAGCTTTTAATTCTGTTCAAGTACAACACCCTTAGATAGACATGGTTGGAGATTTGTCTAATGTTACTCTTATAAAATATATTGAAGACAAGCATTGATCGTACTGATCTTAGCTTTTTCAAATCCTGTTTTGAAAACTCAATATCTCGACATGATAAACTGAGATGAAGCACCTCATCCGAGGTTATCGATTCCTTACCCGGCCCTATAATTGCACAATCATGTCTCATTTCATATTGCGCAAGATCATGCATTAAATCATGCATTTTGCATATCTCACCTTTCTTTATATCATTCTCGACGACATCTTGGAAAAACGACCTCCGGACCAAACAACTAAAAATTTCCTCACCAAGCACATACAGGCTCACCTCTCCTTGAGATGGAATAAATTCATTTGCCATCCACAACTCTATCAATAAATCCTTACTCATTTCCTCCCCTTTTGAAAATACACAACAATAAGCGAAACATATCTTCATATGTGGAGGCAAATCATCGTAGCTTAACCTCAAAGCAGTTAAGATGCCATTGTCTTGCATCTCCGACATGAACTTGTCGTTTACAAGATGCCACTCATTCACCCTTTTTTTTGTCGACATTAAGCTGCCCAAAGTCTTCACTGCTAGAGGTAAACCTTTGCATTTTTCAACTATCTCCCTTCCTACACGCTCCAGCTCCCATACGTTTTCCCCCTCATCTCCTCCGCCTGGAAACGCAAGCATCTTGAATAGCGACCATGACTCCTCTTTGGATAAAACTGCCACATTATGCAGCAACTCAGGAATCTTAGCCATCAGCAGGGCAGTATCTTCCTTCCGTGTCGTTACCATAACGGTGCTGCCTATTGCTCCGCAAATTAATGCTTTACATAACTCGTGCCACTTTTCTATGTCCTTGTTTTCGATCCAAACATCATCCAGGACGATAAAAAATTTCTTACCTCGTAACTTGTTTTGAAGGCATACTTGCATCACATCCAACCTCGAATCTTCTGAGCCACATATAGCCTTAATTATTTGTTTCACGTCAAACACAGCAGAGACATACACCCAACACTTTAACTCGAAATGTGTCTTCACCGCTTCATGGTTGTAAACATATTGGGCTAGTGTGGTTTTTCCGATGCCACCCATGCCCAATATAGCATATACCCGAACATCATTATCATCAAGTATGATGCCTATATCTTGGTTGCAAATCTTATCAACGATCATCTTCTTCTCTTCATCCCTTCCATAGATTTTGGACAAGTTTGCAAGTGAGCTAGTTTCCCTGTTTGAAATCTCACCAGCAATTCGCGTGCCATCTTCACTTGTGGTATTGGAAGTCAGTTTAAACTTGGATCTATTAGCATCAATGTCTTCCAAATTTTTCCGCATGTTCTTAACTTTGTGAGCAATCCTAAATCTCGCCATAAGCGGATTATAGCGGGACGAAAAGAAGGCTCTTATTTTGTATTTCTTGCCCATTTCCCAGTGTACCATTTGTATCATAGCTACAGTTTTGGCCTCGTCGAGCACGTTTTCCATCTCCAAAGAGGCAGATTTGAGAGTCTTGAGCCATTCTTCCACGGCCTTTTGCGTCGTTTGCTTCATCTCAGCATCATAAAGAACACCTTTGATCAGTTTGAAAGTGTTCTCGAGAGCTGAAAGATCATTCTTTAGGCCTCTAAGCAACCCATACTCTTGGATAGCTTTAGCAGTTAATTTCTCCACCACATCACTCACAAGGGCCGAAGTAAAGGGATCAGCCATGAATGATTTTCTTGTGATCACTCACCAACGACACACCGAATAATCTAAGGACCAAATTCTAATAAATCAGATGAACAAAATGAATCTGTGGAAAAATTTCTTGTGATTGATCAACAATGAGATGAAGAAAAGGATGCTTGTGTGTGTGTGTGTGTGTTAACTTTCAGTATGCTAAAGAATCTATGTATAAAAGTGATTATATTGAGTGGATACCAAACTCATAATACAAGGCTTCTTCTGGTTTTACAATGAGATGAAGAAAAGGATGCGTGTGTGTTCGTTAACTTCATTATGCTAAAGAATACGTGTATAAAAGTGATTATATTGAGTTGATACCAAACTCATGATACAAGGCTTCTTCTGGTTATACAATGAGATGAAGAAAAGGATGCGTGTGAGTTTGTTAACTTCATTACGCTAAAGAATACGTATATCAAATTGATTATATTGAGTTGATACCAAACTCATGATACAAGGCTTCTTCTGGTTATACAATGAGATGAAGAAAAGGATGCGTGTGTGTTTGTTAACTTCATTATGCTAAAGAATACGTGTATAAAATTGATTATATTGAGTTGATACCAAACTCATGATACAAGGCTTCTTCTGGTTTTACAATGAGATGAAGAAAAGGATGCGCGTGTGTTTGTTAACTTCAATATGCTAAAGAATACGTGTATAAAAGTGATTATATTGAGTTGATACCAAACTCATGATACAAGGCTTCTTCTGGTTTTACAATGAGATGAAGAAAAGGATGCGCGTGTGTTTGTTAACTTCATTATGCTAAAGAATACGTATATAAAATTGATTATATTGAGTTGATACCAAACTCATGATACAAGGCTTCTTCTGGTTATACAATGAGATGAAGAAAAGGATGCGTGTGTGTTTGTTAACTTCATTATGCTAAAGAATACGTGTATAAAATTGATTATATTGAGTTGATACCAAACTCATGATACAAGGCTTCTTCTGGTTATACAATGAGATGAAGAAAAGGATGCGTGTGTGTTTGTTAACTTCATTATGCTAAAGAATACGTGTATAAAATTGATTATATTGAGTTGATACCAAACTCATGATACAAGGCTTCTTCTGGTTTTACAATGAGATGAAGAAAAGGATGCGCGTATGTTTGTTAACTTCAATATGCTAAAGAATACGTGTATAAAAGTGATTATATTGAGTTGATACCAAACTCATGATACAAGGCTTCTTCTGGTTTTACAATGAGATGAAGAAAAGGATGCGCGTGTGTTTGTTAACTTCAATATGCTAAAGAATACGTATATAAAATTGATTATATTGAGTTGATACCAAACTCATGATACAAGGCTTCTTCTGGTTATACAATGAGATGAAGAAAAGGATGCGTGTGTGTTTGTTAACTTCATTATGCTAAAGAATACGTGTATAAAATTGATTATATTGAGTTGATACCAAACTCATGATACAAGGCTTCTTCTGGTTTTACAATGAGATGAAGAAAAGGATGCGTGTGTGTTTGTTAACTTCATTATGCTAAAGAATACGTGTATAAAAGTGATTATATTGAGTTGATACCAAACTCATGATACAAGGCTAATGAGATGAAGAAAAGGATGCGTGTGTGTTTGTTAACTTCAGTATGCTAAAGAATATGTGTATAAAAGTGATTATATTGAGTGGATACCAAACTCATAATACAAGGCTTCTTCTGGTTTTACAATGAGATGAAGAAAAGGATGCGCGTGTGTTTGTTAACTTCAATATGCTAAAGAATACGTGTATAAAAGTGATTATATTGAGTTGATACCAAACTGATGATACAAGGCTAATGAGATGAAGAAAAGGATGCGTGTGTGTTTGTTAACTTCAGTATGCTAAAGAATATGTGTATAAAAGTGATTATATTGAGTTGATACCAAACTCATGATACAAGGCAAATGAGATGAAGAAAAGGATGTGTGTGTGTTTTTTAACTTCAAGTATGCTAAAGAATACGTGTATAAAAGTGATTATATTGAGTTGATACCAAACTCATGATACAAGGCTTCTGGTTATACACATGTACATCTTTAGTCCCTCTAATGTTTATGGCCATACCTCACAAAAACCATTTAATAAACACACACAAACAACAAACCTCCCACAACTCGGTCGTCTGTACGACCGAGTCTTCGTTTTTTTGGTCTTCAACGCGTCGAAGGTGGGTGAGTGTAGTAAGCAAAGACGCGTGCTATTTTGCCAGAAAGGACGAAGACGCGTGCTATGGCACCTTATTACGAACGGTCTAAGGATATTTGTTTATTTGCCTTTGGTTTCGAAACGTAAAACTTTGGTTTGTTCAATTGTTCTTCATTGAAATGTCTTGTATAATATGTTGGTCCAACTTTGTTGTATGAAAATTAAGTAAATCTAATATTCTTACTTTCTTTTCCAAAGCCACTAAATCTAATATTTTTAGTAGCTAAAAAGACCTGGTTTGTTTGGTTGAAAGGTCAAAATTGAAAATCTCTGTTATATTCTCTCATACTTATGTTAGGAGACGGTAGTAGTTAGTTATCCACTAAAACATGTAAACATTTTTTTTGTCGTTCAAACTGGGTAAGACATGTTAAGATCTTTATGGGACAACAAGTCAAACGGGTGACTTTTAGAATGGGTCAACACGGGTCGGTTTGACCAGTGAACTACTTTTTGTCCAAAAGTTTCAAATTATTATTATTTTTCTTTTTAGAACGGCAATTTTAACTATCTCACAACATTTACACCACAAATTTATCTCACAATTGAACCCACACAATTGAAATACACCGTGAGCAAATTATTGCTTATGATACGATTAAAGAATAAGGGAAGTATTTTGAGTAACAGACATGACGTTATCGATAACTAAATCAAATTTTAGGACTGTAACTTCTTCCGAGCTCATTGTTTGGCATGGCATAGACGCAAATCATGGTGTGATTGTCAAAGAGCATGTGCCAGAAGGTGGCTGCATTACCAACAGAATCCCTAAGGTTCATACAGCGTTGTAAGGACAGAGATGTTCTTTAAAGGCTCAAAAAAGGTTCTCGACCATTTATTGTACAACTATAACCAAACAGCTGAAGACTAGAGAAAGTTTGAACGTGCTTTTACAGTTTTTAACAACTACTCGAAACTAAACCACTTACTTCACCCCTAAACAATCCCTCTTTCAACACAATGTCAAGTACTTCCTAACAAATGAAGTTAACATGTATTTTCTATCGAACAATAAGCTTACACATGATCTTCTTACAAAATCGGTAGCCACCTACTTATTGTGATCACTGTAGTTCTTTTTCACAATTACCCGTTATAACCATATACCTGACTTTAAGTTCCTATGATTACAAAAATTAAAAGAACCTTAGTTTTATATTGACATCATATGAAAAAACAGAAGCCTCGAGTCTTTTCAGCAACTTTGAACAAATTTGCAATTTTAGATTCCATTTTTATTCTGCCGCAGAGATACTTTACTTGTTCCTTAGGAGAATTTTTCAAGGAATGATCACAAGGGAAGACTCTGATCAGTGACGTAACTTTGAAGATTGGATGCCCCAAGTAAGTTCCAACATATTCACGATCCATAACAACTAATAATTTGATCCTAAAATCATATTAAAAACATTTCAAGAGTAAAAAACTAAATTAATATGAATCACCAATAACATTGATGAACGAAAAAGAGAAAATCAAATTCTAATTTGAGAAATTCGGTCGAATCAGTGATGTCGTCGTGATGCATGACAACATGACCCATCGTCCACGGGGGTTCGGATTCATAAACAAGTCCCATATAGTCCCAGGTACGACGTTCTTCCAAGCTATGCACCAATCCCAGGATACACTGGTTATCCTTACGGCGTGTTTTCTATGAAAGCAAATTAGTATATACGTTATTACATATTTTGATATTAACAAGGAGCTTCATCACGCATATGGTTCACTTTCACCACACGTGATGCATTGTTCCCTACTTCCCTTTCCATGCATGGTGAGCAAAAGAAAAAAAAGGCTGTTTTGAAAGTTTTGTGACTATTTGGTGGAGTGTATGTTAATGTTAAGGATAAGTAATTGCTATGAAGATGAAAATGATGGAGAAAAATCTAACTTGACGCTGGCGTAAAGATAACTACACTCAGTCGTTCAGTCGCTCGGTGTATTAAGGGCATTTACTATGATGAACTTTTGAAAAAGTTTATATGCTCGTCTCAAAATTATAGTCCCCGTTTGACCTTTTCGGTTTTTCTTTCTCAACATTGGCTATAAATATTTTTGTTTGTGTTATACGATACTTGATGAAAATTATACCAATGAAAATACATTTAAAACTCAATCCGCTCATACATTTTGCATCAAGTATTATGTAACATAAACAAAAATATTTAAGGTCAAAGTTGAAAAATAAAGACCGAAAAAGTTAAAAGAGGACAATAATTTTGGGACGGCAGGAGTAATTAATACATCATTAAGTTGTATAACTTTTCATATCATAAACCTAGGGAAAATTATCTGAAAAGGCATCATACTTGCCACCTTATTCTTTTGTAAGCATCAAACTTTTTTTTTTGCTATAGTGGGCACATACTGGCATTTTTCGTCTATTGTAGCGCCTAACGGGCTGTTCGTTAGATTTATTTACATAAATCGCCTTGTGGTTGAGAGTAGATTGCAACGACAGTCCTTAACGGCCGTTAAGTTATTTGCATAAACCATCCTTGGCGTCAATGGATCAACGGGTCGGGTCGGGTGCCACGTGTCACCACCTGAGTGGTGCCACGTGGCATAGGGTCGGGTCGGGTCATCTAACGGGTCGGGTCGGTTTGCCACGTGGCATGTGGTTATAATACCACATTTGGCTTGGCTGGGAATCGAACCAGAGACCTCTTGGTTGTAGTTGCAAGCCTTTGCCAGCTGCGCTGGCATAGACTTCAATAATTAAACACAAAAGTTTTTATTTAACCCCCTTTTATGAACTAGTATATTTATCTATAATTTGACCTGTCATTTAAACGAGTTTTGGCCCGGTTAAAAAATATATGAAAGTACCTCCGGACTCGTTTTTTCGTGCTCTTTCCAATGGTGTGCTCGGGGAATTTTTTCGACTTCGTCTAAACCTCGAAAAATGCGTAAACGTCGTCGAAAATCATCCGAAAATCACCGTTTTTGCTTTTTTTTCAAAACTTTTTTTTCGAAATTTTTTTTTCTAAACTTTTTTTTATAAACTTTATTTTATTCTATAGTTTTTTTTAAACTTTTTTTTTTAAGTTTAAAAAAGAGTTTAGGAAAAAAAAAACCTTTTTTTAACTTTTTTTCTAGTACGCATTTTCTAAACATTTTCTTTTTTTTTAAAGTAAAAAAAAAAAAAAAAAAAAGTTAAATTTTTTTTTTTTTTTTTTTTTTTTTTTTTTTTAAATGCACATTTTCCAAACTTCTTAGAAAAAAAGTAAAAAAAAAAAGTTTAAATTTTTTTTTTTTCCTAATACGCATTTTCTAATTTTTTTTTTAAGTTAAAAAAAAGTTTTTTTTTTTTTTTTTTTTTTTTTTTAAATGCCCATTTTCCAAACTTCTTAGAAAAAAAGTTAAAAAAAAAGTTTAAAATTTTTTTTTTTCCTAATACGCATTTTCTAACTTTTTTTTTAAGTTAAAAAAAAGTTTTTTTTTTTTTTTTTTTTTTTAATGCCCATTTTCCAAACTTCTTAGAAAAAAAGTAAAAAAAAAAAGTTTAATTTTTTTTTTTTTTTTTTTCTAATACGCATTTTCTAATTTTTTTTTAAGTTAAAAAAAAGTTTTTTTTTTTTTTTTTTTTAAATGCCCATTTTCCAAACTTCTTTGAAAAAAAGTAAAAAAAAAAAGTTTAAATTTTTTTTTTTTTCCTAATACGCATTTTCTAATTTTTTTTTTAAGTTAAAAAAAAGTTTTTTTTTTTTTTTTTTTTTTTTTTTTTTTTTTTTTTTTTTTTTTTTAAATGCCCATTTTCCAAACTTCTTTGAAAAAAAGTAAAAAAAAAAAAAAGTTTTAAAATTTTTTTTTTTAATACGCATTTTCTAATTTTTTTTTTAAAAAAGTATAGAAAAAAATAAAGTTTATAAAAAAAAAGTTTAGAAAAAAAAGTTTAAAAAAGTTTTGAAAAAAAGCAAAAACGGTGATTTTCGGATGATTTTCGACGACGTTTACGCATTTTTCGAGGTTTAGACGAAGTCGAAAAAATTCCCCGATCACACCATTGGAAAGAGCACGAAAAAACGAGTCCGGAGGTACTTTCAAATATTTTTTAACTGGGCCAAAACTCGTTTAAATGACAGGTCAAATTATAGATAAATATACTAGTTCATAAAAGGGGGTTAAATAAAAACTTTTGTGTTTAATTATTGAAGTCTATGCCAGCGCAGCTGGCAAAGGCTTGCAACTACAACCAAGAGGTCTCTGGTTCGATTCCCAGCCAAGACAAATGTGGTATTATAACCACATGCCACGTGGCACCTTCTCATTGGTCCACGTGGCAAACCGACCCGACCCGTTAGATGACCCGACCCGACCCTATGCCACGTGGCACCACTCAGGTGGTGACACGTGGCACCCGACCCGACCCGTTGATCCATTGACGCCAAGGATGGTTTATGCAAATAACTTAACGGCCGTTAAGGACTGTCGTTGCAATCTACTCTCAACCACAAGGCGATTTATGTAAATAAATCTAACGAACAGCCCGTTAGGCGCTACAATAGACGAAAAATGCCAGTATGTGCCCACTATAGCAAAAAAAAAAGTTTGATGCTTACAAAAGAATAAGGTGACAAGTATGATGCCTTTTCAGATAATTTTCCCCATAAACCTATTACTAATATAGATGAATCTATTCATAAAGTTTTTTTATATCATAAAACACAATCAATATTTTCAAAAATTAGAAAATAGTTTAGACTTTTTCAAAATCACATAATTTTTCGTTCCACCTAAGATTAAAATGATTGTCTACTATGGTTCACATATTTTTAAACTTCTTTAAAAAGTTTTAGACCTATTGATAAACTATCATAGTGAGTTTTGACCTATTGATATCATAATGGATGCTCTAAATTTAAAAGTGTATCACTTCTTCATATGCCTTAGAATTATTTTTTGTTTATTTTATTATTATTATTATTATTTTGCCAATTTATGACAATTTGAAAATAAACCTAGAATGAGTCAAATCATGTAAAAACAATGCATGTGATCAATGCCCCCACAAGGGACACAAGGGGTAGGTGCCCCCATAACAAAAAATTTGTAGTATAAATTTTCGAAATATTTGGCTTTATATTTACCAAAAAAAAAGTTTGGCTTTTTTGTAATTTGCCCCCCTAAGAACCAATTTATAGTGTAGTTTCTAAAATTTATCAAAGTGCCCCCTCAAGCAAAAATTTCTGGCTCCGCCCCTTCTCGGGTCTTCCAATAAATTCACCCAAGTTCTGTCTTATGATACTGATGACATTTGAAACAGAATTCCAAAGTCATTACTTTTTTTAGGGGCCGTTTAGTTTGTTGCTAGGAATCACAATGGGTATCGGATTTGGTATGGATTGAAAGAAATAAAAATTAAATGATAGTATTAATGTTGTTTGTCTTGTAAAATGTAATTGTAAATTGATTTTTATTTAATATTATTATATAATAAAAAGGGCCCACTTAGATATATTATTAAAACAAATGTGGCTTGAAATAATGTGTTACTATTAAAAATGTGTGTTAGAAATAAAAAGATATAATGAGCCCCCACATGAATGGCTGACAAAAACCACCATCTTGATGAGGTATCGTTCTATGGGCATAGTATCATAGTTTGATTTCCAAATCTTTAACCAAACAATTTATTTTTCTTTGAAAGTATTACCCAAAGTCAAAAGCCTCAAACCTGCACCTTATATTATTTAAAAACTTATGGTAATTCAACAAAAGAGTCAAAATGCGTGTGGAAAAGCTTGAAAATGGATCTAGTAATGATGAAAAAAAAAGTAATAAAAATAAAATAAAATGACAGCCGTCCAAAAAGTATGAAAAGAGAATGAAAAGAAGGGAAACATCATAATCTTCTCCAGCTTTTGTGGTTTTGGGTCATACTTCAAACTTCCTATCCAAACAAGGAATCTTATATTTTCTTTTCTTATTAGATATATATAATGCAATATAATGTTTTCTTTCTCTTTAAAGTCCAAAAAAGATTGAAAAAAAAAAAAAAAACCTTGGTGTAAGTAGCTTCTCAAGTTGTTTCTGTTCATGTGTGACATTATTTTTAAGTAAAATGGCAAGACTAGGTTTTTTAGCTTCTCATGTAGTAATTTAATTTTTTTGTGCATAATGTGAGAGCTTAAATAGCTAAACTAGTAGGATTTGGTTTTTGCATGGTTTACCAGTTAGCAACGGTACAAATAATTATTTTATAAATTTAATTGGTGTAATGATCGTCTGGACGACTGGACCTAATGTCCTAATATAAGTTGATGCAAACACAGACCAACATATGTAAGCCTTTTTGGAAAGAAGCCCAGCCCATAACAAATAAAGCTTCAAAGTAACAAACAATGCTTTTTGGCTAAAAGAATGAACTGATACATTAGAAATCCTTAACTTGTGTTCAATTGGATAATGAAGCTCTCATATGTGCTTAATAATTTGTTTCGTGTCACTCTAGCTCATCAACATTAACTTCAGATTGTTCGCCAGTTGCCAGGATTTTGACACTAACCATACCTCTTTGCCACTCAGCGCTCCCTACAAGTATTAATCTACGTGCATTTATTCGTGCTGCTCGCTTAAACACCCTGACAAATACATATATACAAATAATTACAAACCATATACGAGATAACGCAACAATATCACCACGTGCTTACCATTTAAGTGGTTTGTTTTCCAAAACTAAATCAACACATTGACCCTTTCCTCTAAGAATAGTAGCAACCTTAGCAGCTGCACCTTGAAGATCCGGATCCAAAGAACAAACAATGTTGTCGATTTCAAGAGGAAGTTCTGGCAAAAGTTTTCTCTCCTTGAGCAGCTACAAAAAGAATAGAAATACTATTATAAATGTCCGAAACCATAGAAAATGAGAAAAGGAAAATGTGATATAAACATATTTAACTCACTTCCACAATGACAGCATCACCAAATCCAAAGCCACATGCAGGAATGTCATCACCCCCGAAAGTAGAGAGCAAACGATCATAACGTCCACCACCACAAATGGCCCGTAACTTACCTTCTCTATCAAATGCCTGGACAAATAGCAACATTGGCGATTGGTGAAACAGTTCCTAATTACTTAATAATATTTTCTCATAGTTGTTAAGACTTTAGAGATAGAAGAATAAGTGACCTCAAACACAATTCCGGTATAGTAAGCTAGGCCCCGGACAACAGATGCATCAAACTGAATCCATTCTGTGTAACCAAACTTTTCAGCAAGTGAGAATAACTGTTTCAATTCACTGACTGCTTCCCCCCCTGCGGCACTTCCAAGTTTTTCTGTAGAAAACACGCACATCGTTTTGAATGTCATTCACAAGTACTACTAATGCTGAGCAAAAGTGGGATTACATAAATCAATTATGTAACCAAGCAGATACAAGTTCTTTACTAGGACCAAATAATACTGATAATATATTTTCAGAAATTGCAATGTATTATTAACAAATGCTGAACAAATTTTGCATGATAATAAATCCTACAGCAAACATGTCAAGAATAACAGGACTAAATAATACCTTCCAACTCTGTCAAAGACTTGATTGAAAGAACTTGTAGTAGATCCTCAATAGCCTCGTTTGAAAGCTCAACCGCCCGCAGCTCTTTCTTCATCTCCTCCATGGGTATTTTCCCCATCTTATTCCAATTAAGCACAAACATAAACATGTGAAAGTGAGGCAAGTATATACACAACATTGTAACAAATTTGTGTATAATTGATTTGTTGCATTAGGAATGAAAAACAAAAGTCAATAGTGAAAAAACTGTGGATCTAATATTCTAATGTTGCATTTAGATGTTGGAACATTAGACTACTAACCTTATCTATGATGATACAAGCTTTGGCAAATGAAGCTTCTGGTACAGAATACAGACTCACCACTTCCTGTAAAACCTGTAATGAGAGAAAGGGAACAAGTTTACCACATTGGCAAATTTAGAGTTGCTGTCGGACAACTCAAGTCATGCCAAACACTATGCAGTATGCACTATAAAAATTTGGTCCCCCGACAGTTTAACCAGGAATATAATAGTATACAATTAGTCCTATAAGTATTGGAAAAACACGTCGTATCTGCTAATATATGTATGTGATGGCTTGAGGTATCAATCATCCCCATGCCAATTGTATCTTTGCTATTAAACTAAAATTACAAAAGCTTTATCCCTGTAATATAGAGCAACTAGCAAATTTTCTATTCTACAAAGTATAAACATTGCCTATCCTTAGCGATCCCGTTTTAGTTTAAACTCAAAACTGAAGTCACCTGGCTTTGTTATCGCCAACACGATCCCATCACTAACGGTCATATAATCTTCATCTTCAATCTTATGTCAAATTTGAAAAAACAACATATTTCAAAAATCAAATCACAGATCATTTAAGATCCCAATGTCATATTCTTTTTATATAGCCTATTTAACCCAACTCGAACCTAGCTTGCTCACACCATTGAAGCCTCGACGGGGGTATTGCACATGTGAACATAAAAGGCCCAAACCTTTTTTAGTTGCTAGTGATACCAAAACCTGTCACACCCCGCTAAAGCGGAAACACGAGGTGCAACAACTCAAGGCTCCATAGCATAAGTTAAAAGATAACAACCACCATAGAAAATTAAAAAGGTGTACTGATCACATGTTTTAGACAATATATCAAAAGCAACAAAAGTGTCTTCCTAAATGCCAACCTTTACTGACCGAACCTAAAAAGAATGACAAATTAAAAGGGTCAACTATTAAAATAGTTGGCAAGTTAACAGGTTTTCAATAATATAACATTTTAATTTAAAATGTTATCAATCCAGAAAGTGAATGAGTAACCAACTGTTTCAATGCACAAGGTAGAGTTTTATACATACAGGTTAATGCAATTGAGGCCACTACCAAACTAAATGGCTGAGATGCCCCAAGCTACATGTTCTATCGGTAACATGAGTAAAAGAGCGGTAACTATGCACTCACGTTTCAGTGTAAATGGGGTGTTGCACATATTCACAGGAAGTTAAGGCACATGCAATGAAGTGACAGAAAATCACAAGTAATATGAACAAATAATGAGGGTTAACCCATACCTTTCTGCTAGATATCTTGAACCCAACATCTTTCGCAGTTATCCCAATTCGCTTGAAAAATGTAACAATAGATGATATAAGTTCAGCTTCTCCCTATATGAAAACAACATATAGTTTAAGATGAATAATTAATAAGATCCAACCATACTGTTGTAAGAGAAAGAAAAATATATCAAGCTTAATTATAGAAAATAAACATCACATCTAAACCATGTATACAAGACTACTGACTACAAGTGTATGCTATTTGTGATTATGATATTACCAATCTTTTGTTGAGATAAAAATAGTACTACATGTTAATATGAATATATGTTTCTATTATCAAAGCGTTACGTGAGAGGCTATACGTAGCCCTTCTAAATTAGTAGCAGTGTAGCACTAACGTCCTATAGAACTTATCTTACAACTTCAGCGGTACTTTCAATCAGGGAGGACTCCTGAAATTTGTGGGCATTTATTTTTCCCTGCTTTCATCTTCTATCAATTCATCCTTATCTGAAAACTGACTCTGATATTTAAAGGCACCATTATTCGTAACTACTTCATGTCCTGACCACATTTACAACTTCCCTGGAAACACACTAAAGTTGCATTCCGCATATTTTGTTTATTCTAATTAACCTAAGTTCTTTAGTTGCCAAAATGTTTCTTCAAGGTTGCAACTTCGCATTAGTACCGTACCTAGTCTCACCTAAAAGCTACGCCACAGTATGTCCTCTCATATGCTCTTTTGGGCTCATGTATAGCATAAGGCCTCAGAGCTCGTATGCTTAATATGGTAAAGGCAAGGCCTGAAAAGCCCTTTTCCATACATTATGTCTAGAATGGTAATGACAACAGTACACATTAGTGGAGCACCTAAGGCGAGTATACCCATCATCATTGTTTCCCTACTGTGACTCTTAACTGTTAGGAACATCACATAAAGGCCTTTATGAATTAATATCATTTCTAATCTGAACTAATGTTAATCACACCAGAAACATAAGACCCCTCCTCTCAAATCTAGTCAAAGAGTTATAAAATATCAATGCTCAATATAGCAAGAAGAGAAAATGAATGAACCAGCAAGAACATACAGTTACATCAGGCACACCAATTATATCCATATTCCATTGGTAGTGTTCACGACGACGTCCCCTGGTCATATTCTCATAGCGCCAACATTGTCCAATAGCAAACCATTTTATTGGAAGGGGTACAGATTTTCTGAACAGAAAAAGAATAGGAATCAAATTCTGGCATGGATACACAAAATCACATAATAATAAATAACTAGACACATGGCCCGTATCTTCAAACCCTAAACAAGTTCTCCACTCATATTGGAGATTGGTATATTAGCAAAAGATACAAAATCAAACAAGACTAGTAGTACCCTTTCTGTATGACAAGCCTAGCTAACGAAGGAGTAAGCTCGGGCCTCAACGCAACTCGGCGATTTCCTCGATCCTCAAAACAGTATAGCTGCACCACAGATCATTTTCAGTTTAACTTTTATACGTTGGACTATGATGTTCCGTATTATATTGTCATTTCAATTTATTTTTTATTGTTTATCATTGCATTCCTGTCGTAAAGATGTCCCTATTCAAGTCTTACATAGCCACTTGCATATAAGAGTCTATGCAAAAATGAAAAACTACTATTAGAAAAGAAAAAACCATGCAACAAGAATTACTAAACCTGATCTCTTATTTCCTCGCCAGCTTTTCGTATATAAAGAGCCTCTGTTTCTAGCACGGGATAGTCAACCTCTTCAAATCCAAACAGTAGCGAAACCTAATAATATGCAAAAGCCGGTTACCATACTCATTATTTTCAATCAAAAGACATGCAAAAACACCAAATACATGCAATTATGAAAACTCAAAACTCTAACTTAGAGAGACTACAAAGTTATGTGCACATGTTACACCGACTACACAAGCCACTTGTTTAAAAGCCTCGTCAGATAGCCTTGGCGCTGGACACGTGACTTTGCAATTTAATCACTCAAAAATAGTGAACGTATCTCGTTACTCCACCGAGTCAGGATAAAGGCACTTATCTGACATTATGACCAATATAACCTTACGCACTTAGCCACACTGAATCAAGAAGTTGATTTTCACTTAGTTTGATAGAAAATTACATCTAATCACGGTCAGATTACTCACACCTTGGTTCACGTTAGAATGTGAGATTTTGTTACACCAAGACTAACAACCATATAACGCTAATCCAACGCCGAAAATGCTTAAAAATGATTATTTATCGCTTAATAATGCATTATCATAAACAATATGAAGCAAATGAAAACAACTACCTGTTTGAAGTTATTAAAGAGCCAATTGCGTAAGCGCATTTCCTCAGGAGGAAAGTCTCTGGTTCCTTTAGGGGGGTTAACATCTATTATTTTCTCAACCCTGGCACGTGGGGCTAAAGATGTGTTCATCATTAGGGAAGGAGAGGGAGTCGTTATTGTGCGTTTCCTTTCAAATAGCACTAATAATGATCTAATGAAATCCTTATAAACCCTTGAAAAAATTACTCGGATGGTCCTTGTGGTTTACACAGATTTCAAGTTTGGGAGCTATTTCATTTTATTTACGCCAGACATACCTAATTTGGCAAACGTTGCACGAGTTTGGTCCCTAAGTTGGATGGGCGTTATCTTTCTCCGTTAAATGTTTGCATCGTTAGTCCCTCCGTTAGTTTTGTTTGCATCGTTAGTCCCTCCGTTAGTATTTTCGTCTGACTTTTAACTTTTTCGTCCGGATCTTTACGTTTTCGTCTGAATTTTTACGTTTTCGTCCATATAACATCACAGTTCAATATACAAGTTATAAAGTTTTCAAATCTAAAAAACTAATGGCAAAACATCCTAATTTTTACATTACAGTTCCCGGAGCATCAACAACAGCTTTAGCTCTTATTGATACCATTCCAACAACAGCAAGCCTAACCATTATGGAACAACAACAGAAGACTATAGAGCAGGGAAAGTATCCAAAAGGTAATAAACTTTGATAATTAATATAACTTAGCATAACACATTAAATATGATCTAAAATAGTGAGTTAAATTTTTTTTAATTACTATAGAAATGGCAACACCAACAACAGCATACACCGGTATGCAGAACAGACCAATAACAAACATAGCATCGGGTAAAAACAACTATGTTCCAGCAATAACAGAAAACATTATTGAGGAACTAACGCAACAGAATCTAACAACAGAAGAAAAGCAACCAGATAATAAACTTTTCATACTTACCAAAGAACTAATCAAACTAAAAAATTAACCTTAAACCATAGGTTATTTATTTATTTTTTACTGTTACAGACATGGCGACACCACCACCAGCATACTCAGGGATGCAAACTAGATCCAAAACAGACATAAGCTTAAGTGCTGGTCAGAAAACATACAAACAACCACTCTTCACAGAAGAACCAACGGACAGTAAAAAAAATAAGGCATAATATGCAAGGTGCACGCACGCTGTTGTGCTACTTAACTAAAAACTTCTAAACTTTAGTTTACCAGTCATGGCCAATGACTTATGTACCCTTTTGCTACTTAACCGCACACGTCTAAAGTGCAACCTAACAACGGTTACCTATGTAAGTAAGTATCACTACTAGAACTACTCATGGCCAATGACGTATGTAAATATCTGCAAGTACTAGCATCAATAATGTTAATGTAGGTTTGTGCATTGACCAGACAGTTAACTCTATGTTTTGTATAACTACTACCAACATCCATGTAACCATAACATTCCTGTTCAATGGTAGTCAAACCTATATTTGGTGCAACAATTATTTTTGTAGTCGCATTTGTTACCACACTAAAAACAAATATATGAAATACCAATATTGAATTGACACCCACAACTACAATCATTCTGCAAATTCTTATTTCAAATAACACATAAATAACTTCAATCCCATTATTGACTAAAAAAAACCCAAACGATATCAGCAAAATTGTTTGAATCACAATTACTTCAAATATGAAACAACAATTTAAAGAATCTTGAAACACAAAAGAAATGCAAAAATTAGAATACCCTCATTTGAATTTCATAATTTCTTTCAATACCCTCATATGCTTCTGATTTATGTACAAATTGACCTTTTAAAAGACGAATATTTGGCAAAATGATGAATACTAACCGTTGGAATAGAAACATTAATGGATCGAATTAAATCTCCCAGCCAAACGAATTGTCTCTGATGTTCTATTATCAAGTTTTGATAAAGAGAAAAAAACCACGGTCTTACTGAAGATTATTTTCTACCCAATTGTATCATATACATTTTCAACACCTCTTTGTCTTTTGTATTGACCAAACATTTTTTATTTTAACCAATCTGAAAATAAAAAATATGACACAAACCAAACTTGACACAAAAAAAAAAAAAAAAAAAAAAAAAAAAAAAAAAAAAAATAATAAAAATAATAATAATAATAATAATAATAATAAAAATAAAATAAAAAAATAAAAAAAAAACTAAAAAAATCTTCTTTTGCAATACTTCTATTCAAATAAAAAAATTTAAAAATACGGCAAAAAAAAAAACCTCGTGGATAAAAATAATTGCTTCTACTAAGCATAAACAAAACTACATAACAAGAAAAACATATACTAAAAAAATTTATCTTAATATAAAAAAACATAGTTTTCAGAGAAGTAATCGGCCACTAGACGATCATGAGCACCGTAACGATCTCAATCTTTCGCGTTTCGTGGAATTTGAGAAGTGGAAGCTTGAATAGGCATAACAACATCTTTTAAAAATTCTAGATCGATACTACTAACTTCCTCTTCCTAATCCGAGGATGTATTGATCTGAATCTATTTGTTTGAGTTGAGAAGATTAGAGTATGTATATAAAGATTGGGTTTGAAATTGTGTATAAAAATTAAAGAAGGAATGGGGTATTTATAAGGTAAGTTTAATCAAATTTTTTAAAAAGATTATTTATTTAATAAATGACCTAATGTTCAATACTCCATTCTTTAAAAGTTACATTTGTTTTTTTCCAAACGACTTGGTCTTAAATAGGATAGACTTTTTTCTTTTCTTGGTATCGGACATGTTGCGGGGAGGCCTGTTATGAGGAGGACGCGTCGACCGAGACTCAGGACCGAGCCATAAAGGCCGGTCTTATGGATTCAGAACCAGATTTAAAAAGAACCATGTATATTTACGAAAAACTAGCTCACATTATAAACACACTTTTTGAGGAAGAATTGTATTTCGCAAAAATCCATAAGTGTTCTAAAACCCCTAAACTCACCCTAGTTTGGTCACTGGGTATGAATGTAACAAAACCGTATACATCTCGAGAGGAGTTAATCGGGTCGGGTTGATCGGGTTGGGATCAAATCGGGTTGAGGCTTAAACTATCATACTCGAACCCAACCCTATTTAGATGTTGGTTTACTCGGGTTCGAGTCAATTTTGGTCAAATTCACCCGGGTGGGGTCAACCCGAATATGAGTAAAATGATAAAAAATTGTCTAATTCAATAAGTTTACATAGATAATTTATAAAAGTTAGATTAAAAAAAATACAAAAAGTCCTTATTGGTCAACCCGAACTCGAGTTAATCAAATATATTTCAACTCGATAGCCGACCCTACTTAGCATTTGGGTTATTCGGGTCGACCCGAATAAGATTATTGACCCGAATATCCTAACTTGAATAAGCTTAATCGAGTTCGAGTTTGGATTCGAGTCGGGTCCGGTTCGAGTTGCTTTTTCGACACCACTAACATGTCCTCTTTCACCTATTAATATAAAGTAAAAAAACTTATCCGTTTAAACTTTTTCCAACAGGTTACTAAATATAATAATATTTCTCATATCCGACACTTTTCCAAAAGGCACAACAAAGAATCCACGTAAGCAAGCAGTGAAAAAGGTTCGAGAAACAAACATTGCTTCTTTTAACTTTCCGTTATTTCAGGTCCATCCCAAGGGCAATCCCGTCATTTCCACCCACATTCCTTCGCCTTGCCGCTAAGCAAACATTATTTTCCTTCTTCCTTTTTAAATAAACAAATCCCTCACAAATCATACTCCATTCATTTATTTGACCTCCAAAAAGTCAAATTCGTATGTAAATAAAACTAATTCATTTCTTTCATCACTATAACGTGTCGATATGTGTTTACGTGGATATGTGTTTATAAGTGATCCCGCAAGAGAATAACGCTCGTATTCGTCAAGAAACGACGTAACTCGTGTTACGATTCTCTTCTTCACCCAAACTCTCTCATTAGTTAATATTGATGGCTGCAGTAGCTACAATAGCACTATACACAAGTCCACCTGGCAGCTTATACGATTTCGATCAACGATCATCAAATATAACCATCCCATTCTCATTCTCATCATCACCTGACGATTTAGCGCCGTTAAGAAACTCACCGGAGAGAGGTGGTGGTGGGACCAGACGGTTGTTATTTAAAGGATTTGTTACGCACGTGTTTGGCACGTGCGTTAATAGTAGGTTAAATGAAAATGATGATGATGATGATGAGCTAATGATGTTTAGTATGGATGATGATGATAATTATGAACCACCGTATGCGAAAGAGATGTTATTGGATGCTCAGCTGAAATATAATGTGTTTAATGATGACTTAGTTGTTAAGGCTTTTTTCGAAGCCGCTAAAGCTCATAAAGGACAGGTATATTTTTCTTTACTATATTTTTTTCGAACCTCACCCGAATAATAGTGAAGCTTTGCACGTACCCAAGACAACAAGATGTTGACCATGGGCCGTTACAAGTATTCCGAGGGGTGCTTGCTATCCTAGGATCAAACTCAAGACCTAGGGTAAAACCGGGAGTGTGACCAGCTGGGCTGATCATCATTGGCAATAGATAGAGTTTATCATATTATCATTGCTTGAAATTATTATTACATACTTTAAATCAGACTTATATAAATTTATATAGCGGGCTTATATATAGCTTATTTGGTTTCCGGCTTATGTTTTTTCATAACCTATTATTTGTGGCTTATTTTGAAACTTTTCGGCATAGTGGGCTTATATATAGCTTATTTGGTTTCCGGCTTATGTTTCACGAGCTCATTTTTTTTGCTTATTTTGAAACTTTCGGCTTATTTAATAAGCTTATCATGTCGTAATAAGCTTATATAGACCGCAAAAATGAGCTTATGAAACATAGGCCGAAAACCAAATAAGCTATAAGCCCGCTGTATAAGCTTAAACAAACACCCCGTATGTTCGCAACAAACAAGTCATTACCGACTTACTCCCTGTCCACTTTTGACTTTTTCGGTCTTTATTTTTCAACTTTGACCTTAAGTATTTTTATTTATATTACATAATACTTGATGCAAAATATATGAACGAATTACGTTTTGAATGTATTTTCATTGGTATAATTTTTATCAAGTATTGTATAACACAAACAAAAATATTTATAGTCAAAGTTGAGAAAGAAAGACGGAAAAAGTCAAATGAGGACTATAATTTTGGGACGGATGGAGTATAATATTAAGCAATTCTCCCAATTAAGACAGTTAAGTCAAAATCAAACAGCGTCTTAGTTAGTTATTAGCTAATAATGTTTGTTGGTTGGTTAATTTTTGTTTATGTGAATATTGTAGAAGAGGGCGAGTGGGGATCCGTATTTGTTGCATTGTGTGGAGACTGCGGGTTTGTTGGCAACGATAGGTGCAAATGCTGTTGTGGTTGCTGCGGGGCTTTTACATGATACGATTGATGACTCGTTTATGAGTTATGAGTATATTCTCGAGACTTTTGGAGCTGGGCTTGCTGATCTTGTTAAAGGGGTATGAATTTTTGGTTGTTACATGGATTTAAATTTTTTTCCAATACTGTAATGCATTTATTTGGTTATTGTTAGTACTCGTATATTACTAGTTGGTGCATATTCACTGGATCATTGTAGGCATTAGATATGAATTTACCGCCTTACTGGTGTGTTTATGCGTAAATTATGTTAGACTATTGAGGTCTTGCACATAAGAATACCTCTTTAGAAGATCTCTTTGCACACGCATCCTTTGCTAGGCTGTCTGGTGGGCCCTGTTTGCGTGGTAGGACTTCCCTTGTAACAGTATGTTACATATGCACAATCTCTTCTACTTTAATTTTATCTAAAGTAATTTATTTTGATAAGAGTATCCGCATTTTGATGCAATTTTTAAGATAGTTTGTTGAACATGTTCTCTTTTGGTAATATGTATTGGTGTCTTTGTTTGAATTCTGTTTTTAAGAGGTTCTGGGGGGTATGTTCTGTTTTGGTTGGTCCCTTCAAGATCTTAAGAAAGTAACACAACGGCCTTTCACAAGAAATTAAAATAAAAAAAAGTGATACAATGGATCTGCTTAACCGCTGTTATACTTGATCAGCTGTTGTTTTTTACTGAGCACCATGTCTAGCCCTCTTTTGGCTTTAGGACATTATCGTTAAATCTGATGATCATTTTTTTCTGCAAAGATTAGGTAGTTTGTAATTGTGTCTGGTCTATGAAGTTGCTTGGTACGAATGATATTGGGCGTCTATAGTTTCTAAAGATGTTGATAGTTAAATTAATAATCTTGTTGGATATATGTAGGTTTCCAGGTTGAGTGAATTGAGTAAGCTTGCTCGTGAAAGCAATACAGCAACGAAAATCATTGAGGCAGATCGTATGCACACTATGTTTCTAGGAATGGTTGATGCCAGGGCTGTACTCATTAAATTGGCTGATAGGCTGCACAATATGATGACATTGGATGCATTGCCGTTGTCTAAGCAATATAGGTTTGCAAAGGAGACTATGGAAATATTTGCTCCTCTGGCAAACCGTTTGGGAATTGTCAGTTGGAAGGAGCAGTTGGAAAATCTCTGCTTTAAGTATATTAACCCAGAGCGGTACACAGATCTATCCTCCCAACTTCTCAAGTCATTTAATGAAGCAATGGTCACTTCCGCTGCTGAAAAATTGGAAGAAGCTCTTAAGGATGAATCTGTTTGCTATCATGTTCTATATGGGCGGCACAAAAGCTTGTATAGTGTTCATTGCAAAATGCTGAAGTATGTCTCTTTCCCCTAAACTGTATTCCTTAACTTCGCTGTTTTTTCATATGTTGCAAGCAATATTGTGGGTTCATAAGTAAAATTGTCGTATGTTGCAAGCAATATTGTGGGTTCATAAGTAAAATTGTGCTGAATCGACGCTATTCTTACACTACAATAACAAAAGAAAAGTGGTTAAGCGGGGTCAGTTGACCCCTTTAGAGCCTATTTAGCTCCGTCCCCTGGTTCTAATCCTCAATTTGCTATGCTTTGGGATAAGAATATTGATCAGCATATTAGAATCTTATTTAGAAATCATCTATTCGGAAATATCAGAATTAGATCATCTAGTTGTGTAATGTATCCAGCTATTAAAATCGATACTCATTTTTGTTATTGACATGGTATATATTGGTGTAGGAAAAAGTTGAGCATGGGTGAAATCCATGATGTTCATGGGCTAAGGCTGATTGTGGAAAATGAAGAAGATTGCTATAAAGCGTTGAAGGTTGTTCATGGGTTATGGTCTGAAGTACCTGGAAAGTTTAAAGACTACATAAGTCAGCCCAAGTGTAATGGGTATCGTTCTCTGCACACAGTAGTAACGGGTGAGGGATTGGTTCCACTTGAAGTTCAGATCAGAACAAAAGAGATGCATTCACAAGCGGAGTTCGGATTTGCAGCTCACTGGAGATACAAGGAAGGTGATTGCATGCATTCTTCATTTGTGCTACAGATGGTTGAATGGGCGCGTTGGGTTGTCACATGGCAATGTGAGACAATGATAAAAGATCAATCGGGCATTAGCTACGCCGATGTCATGAAACCTCCCTGCAAATTCCCTTTCCATTCAGAAGATTGCCCACATTCGTATAAACCTTCTTGTGCATCAGATGGACCTGTGTTTGTAATTGTGATCGAGAACGACAAGGTCAGTAATTTTGGAAGTTCAGTTTGTCTTGTTTTCCGACCCTTTAGGCTTTTATATGAATAGAGTTTTTTCACTTATTATTTGGAAAACTAACTTTGAATGTCTTTGGGTAATGTTGGCAGATGTCAGTGCAAGAATTTCCTTCAAATGCAACCGTGAAGGATGTTCTTGATAGAGCTGGCGAGGGAAGCTATAGGTGGAGTCCGTATGGATTTTCAGTAAAGCAAGAGCTGATACCGAAGCTAAACCATGAGGCGGTGAGTGATCCCAGTTGCAACCTGAAGATGGGGGATGTAGTGGAACTAACTCAGAAGATACCTGACAAGTCACTAATAGAAAAAAGGGAAGAAATTCAACGTATGTACGAAAGTGGGCTATCTACCACAAGCACGGGCCGAGCTAGCGGTAACAGGGTTGGTTGGAGGAGATGATCTTCGTACCATTTAAACCACGAAGATGTCTGATATACCAGTTAGGAAGATAATATAGTTAAATTCTTGTATATATATAGGGTTCAGTCTTTGTACAGAGCAGGTTCTTTGATCTTTATGATATCAGAGAAGCAGCGACAAGATTCATTTAAAGAAGGAAAAAACGAAATAGAATGTTGTAAAGAACTGTTGTGTTATTAATTAGCTCAATTCTACATGTGACAGTAGAACGTTTTATTTTCTTCGACAGTTCTTCCTAATGGGAAAATGTGTGTGTAAATATGGATGTCGAAACTGGCTGTTTAGACAGCTTGGTTAACGAGTCGAACTATGTAAATTTTTATGTTAATGTGTAAATATATGCAAGTCCCGTTTCATGCTCAGCCAGAACATATCAGGTTGGGTTATGTTGACCCTTTTTAACGTTGGCAGGTTGAATTCATGTTGTTTGAAACCAAATCGAAATAAATGCCACGAGCATAGATTCATCTTGTAGATTTGCTATTCTTGTTGGAGTTACTATTCTACAAAATGAATCCTGTTTATTAGACATTTGTATTTGGATTCAAAAGTTAGTTAAAAATTTATTCGACCTGGTATCTTGGTTGTTTTTTTTTTTTTTTTTTTTTTTTTTCTCTTTTCTGGAACGGTCAGGTATCGTGGCTGTTAAAGATATATGTTAACTTGCACACAGGGTTTTCTCTTTTGTAAGAAGGTAAATCTTGTACAAACGATCCTCGGGTTTTCTCTTTTGTAAGAAGGAAGTGTTGTACAAACGATCCTCGTGTTAGTAATAAAACAGAACTCATATTAATTGATTGAATCTGTTTGTAACAACAGGCCAATATCCGAATGCATAATATTTCATAAGTCGCAATAGCACATACAGAATTGGAAAATGCTTATTACAAGGTTGAACTATATATTAACTTAATCATACTTCGATAGAAGTCATAAGGTTAAACATGCGTACAATCTATCTATCTCCAGAAGAAATGTTGAACAGAATGTTGCCAATACAATACAAACATTAGCATTCCCAGAATCCCGGCTAAACCCCACGATGAGCTCCCTATCCTTAGCACCCATGACGACGAAGAATCACCTTCACATGATGATGTAGCACTTGATGAAGATGCAACACTAGATGACGACGAAGAGGAAGTGGTCTTAATGGCGACAATTAGGCCTGCAAGAACCATAGGCAGGACGAACCCAGAGTTCCATAGCCTTGTCTCCAAATGAGTTTCCTTTTGACTACCATTCACATACAAAGGCGAAAGCACCACAGCTGTCACCATTGCTAGAATCAGGGCCACTCCTCTTCTCTGTGATGCATTCTGCATCGAGCCATAATCACAGGTACTCGTCGCCATTCGACCTTCTTCAACGGGCCAAGAAACCTAGAAAGGTTTTGAGGGAGGGTGGGATGAATATATGTTAAAGCAAATGTCTTCCACTTTTTATAGAAGGGGAGGAAGGAAAGAAAGCAAGTAATGAATCTAAGGATTGCTTTTAAAAATTTAATATTGTTTAAGAAAAAGATTCAAATAATTATAAAACATCAAAACAAACTACTGCTTTCTGCTACCGCTCTCCGCTATTCCTATTTTTTGCTACGCTATTTCCGCTATTCCTTGTTTTGTCTCTGTTATGTTTTTGTGTTTGCTTGTTTTGCCTGCTTGTTGTCTATTGTGCTTTGACTCGGTTGCCCTCCTGCCTTTGCTCTCTCACGCGCACACATGCACTTGCCGGAGGTCTCTTTGAAAGCAGTCTCTCTACTCCCGGGTTTACCTTGGGGTAGGGGTAGGATCTATCTACATTCTACCTCCCCATACCCTGCCCCGGCGGGATTGGGTTTGTTGTTGTATACCTTAATTCAACAAAAGAGTCAAAATGCGTGTGGAAAAGTTTGAAAATGGATCTAGTAAATGATAAAAGAGAAAGACAGCCGTCCAAAAAGCAGGAAAAGAGAATAAAAGATGGGAACATCATAATCTTCTTCTCCAGCTTTTATGGTTTTGGATCATACTTCAAACTTCCTATCCAAACAAAGAATCTTATGTATTTCCTTTTCTTATTAGATATATACTACAATATAATGTTTCTTTCCATTAAAGTGCAAAAAAGATTGATAATAAAAAAAACCCTTGATGTAAACTAAAGTAATTATTTTATAATTTTAATTGGTGTAATAATCGTCTGGACCTAATGTCCTAATATAAGTTGATGCAAACACAGACCAACATATGTAAGCCTTTTTGGAAAGAAGCCCAGCCCATAACAAATAAAGCTTCAAAGTTGGGCCGCCCACAAATAATATATCAAGGGTTAAGCCGTTAAGGAAAGATTTGAGGGTATGTTGGATAAAAATAGCGATACCAAATAGCAGTAGCAGTGAGTCGTAGCGAAAAGTAGTAGCAATAAGCAGTAGCAGGAAGCAGTACATGTTCGTTTTGATAAAGCATTCGGTAACATAGCTGTATAGTCATAATTTGTAAGTGAAAACGCTAGTTGCTCATAAATGGTACTAGAAGTAGCATTTTGATTTGAAGTGTTTAAAAAAAGTAGAAACGCTAGTTGCTTGTTTCCATATGCAAAACACCGACAACTAGTTGCTAATTGTTTCAAAACGTTTCTAAATGCTTGCTACCCATAACCTAAATGGATGGTTATTTTATGTGATATAATGCATGTCTTATCATGTTAAACATAAACGTTAGAGTTATGTTTAGCACTTTTCGTAAAATGTTTAAAGTTTATCTAATACAATTATTAGTCATACTAAATAGATGGTTATGTGATAGATTCTACATATATGCAGACACCTAAATGAGTACGAAAGATAATCACAGCTTAACAACTCTAATTGAAACTGTTAATGCTAAGCTTGATAGAGACAGACAAACTACCTGTTTTCTAGAACTTCAATGAAACTTCAGGAAATAGAAAAAGATTAGAACACAAGTCCCATACAAATGCCATTTTTTGTTTCAAATGATTTTGTGGGATGCCTGCACAGTATGCATGTTCACAAAAAACAGAAACATCCTTCCGTTCGAAATATAAATAATAAATAAACATAGCAACAAGCCTTTGAACCCCTAGATGATCCCTAGTGGACGAGTGTTGTCTCGTGAGGGTTTACAGTGAATATACCCACAAAATTCACCTAAAAAAAACAACTTAAAACCATAAAGCAACACCATCTTCACATATCATACCAAACTTCGATTCTAGTCCTCATCCCTGCAGTTCACGCTATCTTCGTCCTTGTCCTCACTCTCGTCACTGTCCTCGTTCTCAGATCTAAACACAAACCAAAATGTAATGAACATTAGCTTCCTCCAAACTCCATTTTAAATGTTAGATAAAAATTAAACCAAGTGAATCAGACAATTGATAATAGAAGAATTGGTGAACAAATTATATGCGTTATTTAGAAATACTGATTAACAATTTTTATCTTTGTTATCATAAAGAACATTTGACATTTTCTTTCACTTTGACTATATTCATCATCAAGACATCAATGCCAAAAGCAACAATTAAATACTTTTTTTCTATTAGATTTGTTTAAAGATAAACAACCATAATTAAAAGAAAGAAGAAAAGGAGAATATTACCGTGGAGGTTCAATGTTGAGATGAGGAATGTGAGAAATTTTAGGCCAATCCTCTCCGATCTCCTTTTCACACCTTCTGCTTAGAATTTCACAATCATAAATGATAATTTGATTGAGATCCTTGAAACTTTGTATCTCATCTGGTAGAGAACATAATTTGTCACACCTTCCTATTGTCAATGACTGCAATTTTGGGAAGTTACTTGGCAAAGAAACCAAAGACCCACAAAAGCGTATATCTAACTCTTGTAAACTAGGAAAGAGAATCTCGTCCTTTGATGTAGCGTTGTCGTCATCATGGAAACACTTTAAAGAATCCAAATACATCAAACCAATTCTCTTGAGGCTGGGTAATTTCCCAAGTGGTGGAAATTGTTCACACTTTTGAAGACTATCAAAGTCAATACTAGTCAAATTGACTAATTTGACCAACCAACTTGGAGAAAGAACCGTTCCGTTGTATCCGCATATTAACAACTCCTGGAGACCCGAATTTGGTTCCAATCCCTCAAGAACCTCTGAATCATATGTTTCTGATCTACCCCGCGTCCAAACTAATGTCAAAGACTTTAGATTTGTTTTGTCTTTCAAATTGGCACTTTTGGCATCTCTTAAACCTCCAACATTCTCAAGTCTATATAACGACAAATTCCACCCAAGAAGATTTAGATTTCCCAGTTCACCTATTCGGGACCCATCATCTTTTCCTACAACAAATTTTGAAAGCCTTCGAAGGTTGGTTAGTTCTTTTATTCCAACAGGCATATGCTTGAGTTCGGGGCATATCCCGGTATCTAGACATTGAAGATTCCTCATGTACCTCAAACCTTTAGGCAACTTATGGAACATTCCACACCCTTCTATAATTAATGTTTGCAAGTTTTGGAGATAAATAATCGACTCTGGTAGAGCTTCTATATTTGACCATGATATTTTCAAGTATCTCAAATGTATTAGCTTGCAAATTGATTCGGGCAACGTCGAGCTTTCAATTCCGTTCAAGTACAACACCCTTAGATAAACATGGCTGGAGATTTGTGTAATGTTACTCGTATAAGATATATCAAAGACAAGCATTGATCGTACTGATCTTAGCTTTTTCAAATCTTGTTTTGAAAACTCAAAATCTTCACATGATAAACTGAGATGAAGCACCTCATCCGAGGTTATCGATTCCTTACCCGGCCCTATAATTGCACAATCATTTCTCATTTCATATTGCGCAAGATCATGCATTAAATCATGCATTTTGCATATCTCACCTGTCTCTATATCCTCCTCGACGACATCTTGGAAAAACGACCTCCGGACCAAACAACTAAAAATTTCCTCACCAAGCACATACAGGCTCACCTCTCCTTGAGATGGAATAAATTCATTTGCCATCCACAACTCTATCAATAAATCCTTACTCATTTCCTCCCCTTTTGAAAATACACAACAATAAGCGAAACATATCTTCATATGTGGAGGCAAATCATCGTAGCTTAACCTCAAAGCAGTTAAGATGCCATTGTCTTGCATCTCCGACATGAACTTGTCGTTTACAAGATGCCACTCATTCACCCTTTTTTTTGTCGACATTAAGCTACCCAAAGTCTTCACTGCTAGAGGTAAACCTTTGCATTTTTCAACTATCTCCCTTCCTACACTCTCCAGCTCCCATACGTTTTCCCCCTCATCTCCTCCGCCTGGAAACGCAAGCATCTTGAATAGCGACCATGACTCCTCTTTTGATAAAACTGCCACATTATGCAGCAACTCAGGAATCTTAGCCATCAGTAGGGCAGTATCTTTCTTCCGTGTCGTTACCATAACGGTGCTGCCTATTGCTCCGCAAATTAATGCTTTACATAACTCGTGCCACTTTTCTATGTCCTTGTTTTCGATCCACACGTCATCCAGGACGATAAAAAATTTCTTACCTCGTAACTTGTTTTGAAGGCATACTTGCATCACATCCAACCTCGAATCTTCTGAGCCACATATAGCCTTAATTATTTGTTTGACGTCAAACACAGCAGAGACGTACACCCAACACTTTAACTCGAAATGTGTCTTCACCGCTTCATGGTTGTAAACATATTGAGCTAGTGTGGTTTTTCCGATGCCACCCATGCCCCATATAGCATATACCCGAACATCATTATCGTCAAGTATGATGCCTATATCTTGGTTGCAAATCTTATCAACGATCATCTTCTTCTCTTCATCCCTTCCATAGATTTTGGACAAGTTTGCAAGTGAGCTAGTTTCCCTGTTTGAAATCTCACCAGCAATTCGCGTGCCATCTTCACTTGTGGTATTGGAAGTCAGTTTAAACTTGGATCTATTAGCATCAATGTCTTCCAATTTTTTCCGCATGTTCTTAACTTTGTGAGCAATCCTAAATCTCGCCATAAGCGGATTATAGCGGGACGAAAAGAAGGCTCTTATTTTGTATTTCTTGCCCATTTCCCCGTGTACCATTTGTATCATAGCTACAGTTTTGGCCTCGTCGAGCACGTTTTCCATCTCCAAAGAGGCAGATTTGAGAGTCTTGAGCCATTCTTCTACGGCCTTTTGCGTCGTTTGCTTCATCTCAGCATCATAAAGAACACCTTTGATCAGTTTGAAAGTGTTCTCGAGAGCTGAAAGATCATTCTTTAGGCCTCTAAGCAACCCATACTCTTGGATAGCTTTAGAAGTTAATTTCTCTACCACATCACTCACAAGGGCCGAAGTAAAGGGATCAGCCATGAATGATTTTCTTGTGATCACTCACCAACGACACACCGAATAATCTAAGGACCAAATTCTAATAAATCAGATGAACAAAATGAATCTGTGGAAAAATTTCTTGTGATTGATCAACAATGAGATGAAGAAAAGGATGCTTGTGTGTGTGTGTGTGTGTTAACTTTCAGTATGCTAATGTATAAAAGTGATTATATTGAGTGGATACCAAACTCATAATACAAGCTCTGATGCACGGAAACGCCCAGAAGGCACCGTACCACGTACCGGAAACTCGCCGGGGACGGAAACGCCTGCGAAACGTTCCTTCACCGCTTCGAAAAAGTCAACTGGCATCTGGTGGAGCTGTGTTCATAGTTCACTATGATAACTAAGAAAGATGTGTATATGATAATGTATATGATAAGAAAGGAGCGGATATAATTCATCACATCCAAAATCCATTTCTTTTATTAAATATATCAACAAATATTTAATGAGTCTTAATTTATAAAATCTTTTATATAATAAAACAAAACCTTTAGTGGGGATTTTTACATTTCAAAAAAATCAAATCATACCTTATTAAGTAATAATCAAATTATTATTATTATTATTTTCCTAAATATTAAATAAGAAAAGCCTAAATACTTCTAAATTTATCCATATTCTACAAAAAAAACGAATGTGATTTGTAATCATTCAATAAAAACTTACAAAAATATATGTGTCAAAATATAAAAACTTAAAACTTGAAAACAGTGGAGCAAATTTTTCAAAGATTTGGGTTGAAACTTAAAATTCAGTATCATTCCCACTAAATATTTGAAGTCCCAACATTCCCAAATTCCTCCTCTATCAATCAAACTCGATCTGTTATCATTCATTCACGCACAATCATTGACACAATAACATCTCTTCCAAATCTAATTAATATTAAAACCCACTACATTCGTAAATAACCCTAATTCAATACCTCAATCAAAGTACAATGGTTTTGAAGGTCCTGTTATAATAATTAAAACCCGAAATTAAAAATAATAATTTATTTAAATGATTAGAAAAAACCCCGCGCGTGCGCGGGCATTATATCTAGTATGTATATAAAATATATATTTTCTTTAAAAGTTTTTATGTTAATACTCAAATATACAACTAAATGTATATATAATGTAAATTTTACAACATTTATATAAAATATATAATTCAAAAATATTAAATAAAATAAAAAAATTAATAAAAGTTTATAAAATATGTATATAAAATATATTTTTTTTGGGGGTTTGTGGTACATTATCTATAATATATATATATATATATATATATATATATATATATATATATATATATATATATATATATATATATATATATATATATTTTTTTTATGTATTTATTTCCGTACCCGTGCCGTACCCGTTTCTTGATTTTTTGAGTTTTGCCGTTTCCCGTTCCCGTACCCGTACCCGTTTCTCGTTCCCGTACCAGTTCCCGTGCAACATAGAATACAAGGCTTCTTCTGGTTTTACAATGAGATGAAGAAAAGGATGTGTGTGTGTTTGTTAACTTCATTATGCTAAAGAATACGTATATAAAATTGATTATATTGAGTTGATACCAAACTCATAATACAAGGCTTCTTCTGGTTATACAATGAGATGAAGAAAAGGATGCGTGTGTGTTTGTTAACTTCATTATGCTAAAGAATACGTATATAAAATTGATTATATTGAGTTGATACCAAACTCATGATACAAGGCTTCTTCTGGTTATACAATGAGATGAAGAAAAGGATGCGTGTGTGTTTGTTAACTTCAGTATGCTAAAGAATACGTGTATAAAATTGATTATATTGAGTTGATACCAAACTCATGATACAAGGCTTCTGGTTATACACATGTACATCTTTAGTCCCTCTAATGTTTATGGCCATACCTCACAAAAACCATTTAATAAACACGCACAAACAACAAACCTCCCACAACTCGGTCGTCTGTACGACAGAGTCTTCGTTTTTTTGGTCTTCAACGCGTCGAAGGTGGGTGAGTGTAGTAAGCAAAGACGCGTGCTATTTTGCCAGAAAGGACGAAGACGCGTGCTATGGCACCTTATTACGAACGGTCTAAGGATATTTGTTTATTTGCCTTTGGTTTCGAAACGTAAAACTTTGGTTTGTTCAATTGTTCTTCATTGAAATGTCTTGTATAATATGTTGGTCCAACTTTGTTGTATGAAAATTAAGTAAATCTAATATTCTTACTTTCTTTTCCAAAGCCACTAAATCTAATATTTTTAGTAGCTAAAAAGACCTGGTTTGTTTGGTTATCCACTAAAACATGTAAACATTTTTTTTGTCGTTCAAACTGGGTAAGACATGTTAAGATCTTTATGGGACAACAAGTCAAACGGGTGAATTTTAGAATGGGTCAACACGGGTCGGGTTGACCAGTGAACTACTTTTTGTCCAAAAGTTTCAAATTATTATTATTTTTCTTTTTAGAATGGCAATTTTAACTATTTCACAACATTTACACCACAAATTTATCTCACATGTCCTAAGCAGGACTTAAACCCACACAATTGAAATACACCGTGAGCAAATTATTGCTTATGATAAGATTAAAGAATAAGGGAAGTATTTTGAGTAACAGACATGACGGTATCGATAACTAAATCAAATTTTAGGACTGTAACTTCTTCCGAGCTCATTGTTTGGCATGGCATAGACGCAAATCATGGTGTGATTGTCAAAGAGCATGTGCCAGAAGGTGGCTGCATTACCAACAGAATCCCTAAGGTTCATACAGCGTTGTAAGGACAGAGATGTTCTTTAAAGGCTCAAAAAAGGTTCTCGACCATTTATTGTACAACTATAACCAAACAGCTGAAGGCTAGAGAAAGTTTGAACGTGCTGTTACAGTTTTTAACAACTACTCGAAACTAAACCACTTACTTCACCCCTAAACAATCCCTCTTTCAACACAATGTCAAGTACTTCCTAACAAATGAAGTTAACACGTATTTTCTATCGAACAATAAGCTTACACATGATCTTCTTACAAAATCGGTAGCCACCTACTTATTGTGATCACTGTAGTTCTTTTTCACAATTACCCGTTATAACCATATATCTGACTTTAAGTTCCTATGATTACAAAATTAAAAGAACCTTAGTTTTATATTGACATCATATGAAAAAACAGAAGCCTCGAGTCTTTTCATCAACTTTGAACAAATTTGCAATTTTAGATTCCATTTTTATTCTGCCGCAGAGATACTTTACTTGTTCCTTAGGAGAATTTTTCAAGGAATGATCACAAGGGAAGACTCTGATCAATGATGTAACTTTGAAGATTGGATGCCCTAAGTAAGTTCCAACATATTCACGATCCATAACAACTAATAATTTGATCCTAAAATCATATTAAAAACATTTCAAGAGTAAAAAACTAAATTAATATGAATCACCAATAACATTGATGAACGAAAAAGAGAAAATCAAATTCTAATTTGAGAAATTCGGTCGAATCAGTGATGTCGTCGTGATGCATGACAACGTGACCCATCGTCCACGGGGGTTCGGATTCATAAACAAGTCCCATATAGTCCCAGGTACGACGTTCTTCCAAGCTATGCACCAATCCCAGGATACACTGGTTATCCTTACGGCGTGTTTACGGGTGGTTATCCAGTTAATGGCTATGGGTTGGGTCCAGTTTCACCTAGGATCCCGTGGGGCCCATTGCCGATGCCAGTTTATCCAGCTTACTAGTATAATGGGATTGTCGGGCCTGTACCAAATGGAATACCAAGTCAAATCAAAATACCATAAATGTATATTGATGGGTACCTGAATTATTATATTTTCTATGAAAACAAATTAGTATATACGTTATTACATATTTTGATATTAACAAGGAGCTTCATCACGCATATGGTTCACTTTCACCACACGTGATGCATTGTTCCCTACTTCCCTTTCCATGCGTGGTGAGCAAAAAAAAAAAAAAAAAAAAAAGTTGTTTTGAAAGTTTTGTGACTATTTGGTGGAGTATATGTTAATGTTAAGGATAAGTAATTGCTATGAAGATGAAAATGATGGAGAAAAATCTAACTTGACGCTGGCGTAAAGATAAATACAGTCAGTCATTCAAGTCGCTCGGTGTATTAAGAGTATTTACTATGATGAACTTTTAAAAAAGTTTATATACTGTCTCTGTCTCAAAATTATAGTCCCCGTTTGACTTTTTCGGTCTTTCTTTCTCAACTTAGACTATAAATATTTTTGTTTGTGTTATACGATACTTGATGAAAATTATACCAATGAAAATACATTGAAAACTCAATCTGTTCATATATTTTGCATCAAGTATTATGTAACATAAACAAAAATACTTAAGGTCAAAGTTGAAAAATAAAGACCGAAAAAGTCAAAATGAGACAATAATTTTGGGACGGATGGAGTAATTAATACATCATTAAGTTATATAACTTTTCATATCATAAACCTATTACTAATATGGATGAATCTATTCATAAAGTTTTTTTATATCATAAAACACAATCAATATTTTCAAAAATTAGAAAATAGTTTAGACTTTTTCAAGATCACATAATTTTTCGTTCCACCTAAGATTAAGATGGTTGTCTACTATGGTTCACATATTTTTAAACTTCTTTAAAAAGTTTTAGACCTATTGATAAACTATCATAGTGAGTTTTGACCTATTCATATCATAATGGATGCTCTAAATTTAAAAGTGTATCAAATGTTCAATTGACACTGATAGTAATGTCATTAAATTTTGCCAACATATGATAAAACGACACACGTTATAGACATATGCTACTTCTTTGTATTTACATTTGATCAATCTAAGCATATTGACATATTGTAATGTTTTTTCTCCGCCTAATCTGTTTTTTAAGGAATAACGAATCATCTCACAATACATCACAAATATATATATTGTATCTAATAAATGAAAATAATGTACAACCCCTATGAAGCACTCTCTGCAATCAATGTTCTGACGTGTCTGCCCTCTTATTAGCTGTGTATTAATGCCGTACAACTCCTCTTCTGCAGTAGTATTCGACGGATCTTGAATTGGTAAGTATTGAATGCGGAATTGTTGATTTGGTAAGTATTCAATTCGAAAGTTTTAATTGATTGAATTTATACAAACGCGTCTATTTAATTTTGACTTTTTTTTGTCAATAATTTGGAGTTTTAATTGATTGAAATCAAATCCATTGGAGTTTTAATTTTGATGTTGATAGGATCTTGATTTGGTATATCAAATTGATTGTTAATTTGAGGGTATATCAAATCAAACCCATTCTCGAATTCGTATGTTTTTTTATCATTTTTCTAATAATTTTTTTGTATATATGTTTTCCTTTGATTATGTGCAATTTAATTGTGTTTCGATTCACGTATTATGTTCAAATAAACTATCTTCTTGATATGACCAAGAATCACGTTTGGAGGTGGAGGAAACACCATAAACACGAACTAAAGATTAAACTTTGAATTTTCGGTTTATTGAATGCCGAGGTGTGTATGTTTTCTAGAGAGAGAAGCTAGAGAAAACACACACACCTCTTTGTTACAAATGAATCCTCAACCCTCCTAGTATTGACATAGGAGGGTATTTATTACAAGCTACAAGTTCTAACTTAGCAATATGACTAAACTAGTCCTTATACTTTAAATGCTATTGCAATTCCCACATATGACAAAACTTTAAAGCTAACAATCTCTCCCCAAAGTGATGTCATATGGGAATTGCTTACAATGTTCCCTACAAGTAAAATTCAATACAAAAACATGAGAAAGATCTTCAAACTTCATTACTTCGTTCAGCTTGCATAATCTTCTCAGCCGCCATTTCTTTACTTGCAGACGAACTAAGTGAGCAAATCTAATTAGGGTTTAATTCAGAGTGCCCTGAGTGCTCTCCCCTAATTAGTGCTCTCCCCCAAACTGACAACCTCATATTTTGAATGCCCTGAGTGCCCTGCAGTTCGAGGGAATATGGTATCAACAATCTCTATCTCACCAAATGCATCCCAGTTATTTTTCCCATGAGAGATCAGCCCGTACATTTCTCTCCCCTGCTGGTTACGATTCATCGGAATCAGCATACTGATGTGTACGTGAAATACAAACTGGAAGCCCTTTATCAAGAATCATATCAGCCCGTGAGAAGATGTCGATATACCCAATCTAACCTCCTGTATCAAAAACAACGGCTTCATGTAGTGACTACTGATGGAGAAAACCCACTATTACGAACTTGAGACTGAAGTAGAATAACCCAAACTTGTGACTTAAACTTGCACGATAGTGTGACTAAGAACCTATACTGAGCACTACAATGTAACTCCTTAAAGCATAGGTCGTTTCATATACCCATCCATCCTTCCTTAACTGTATGTGAACATCTCTTGAATTATCCACATCTTTGTGTGACACTGAGTACTACAACGTATCTCCTTTAAGTGATAGTTAACTAGGTCTTCGTCCATCCTCCCCTTGACCTATGAAAACTAGATAACCCAAGACTTAATCACTATTCCCATGAGTGCCCAAACAAGGATCTCGAAGAATCATGCATCCAACCAACCCCGATATCTTCAAGATACTAAGTACACGTACCTGAGATATTCCACTTCAACTTCAAATAAGTAATAATGAATCATCATCCTTGTAGTCACAGCTGATAATTTGACCATTGTCATATGATTGTGAATCTTGATCAGGATCTTTTAGGCTATACGTGGTGATTTTGAAGGTGCAGTCCGATAATATCATTTGTGATATTGTTGTGAGAAATGCCATAAAATGCAATTCTAATGATGCCGGAAAATTTTGAGTTTAAGAAATTTTTACGCCGAAAATTCCCTGAAAAATTCGAATTTTGGCCAAAAAATTTGAATTTTGGGCCAAAATTTTCACTCTTGTACCAGAATTTGAATCTCGCGTAAAAATTGTCCGTTTAGTCCCCTGTGAAAACGTAAAAAAATGGATGACAATGTAAAAAAAATGGATGAAAACACTATAATTTAGAAAACGTAAAAGAATGTAAGAAAACGTAAAAAAAATGGACGAAAACGTAAAAAAAAAACATAAAAGAGAGGACGAAAACATAATAAAGCGGGTGAAAACGTAAAAAACGGACGAAAACGTAAAAAAACAAATGATAATGTAAAAAACAGACGAAAACGTAAAAATATTGATGAAAACCTTAAAAAACAGGCAAAAACGTATAAAAATGGACGAAATCATAAAAAGACATGTGAAAACGTAAAAATTCAGACCAAAACGTAAAAAAATAGACGAAAACGTAAAGTATCGGACGAAAACATAAAGAATCGGACGAAAACGTAAAGAATCAGACGAAAACGTAAAGAATCGGACAAAAACGTAAAAATTCGGACGAAAACGTAAAGAATCGGACAAAAACGTAAAGAATCAGACGAAAACGTAAAAAATCAGACGAAAAAGTAAAGAATCGGACGAAAACGTTAAAAATCGGACGAAAACGTAAAAAAACAGACGAAAACGTAAAGAATCGGATGATAACGTAAAAAATCAGACAAAAAAGTAAAGAATCGGACGAAAACGTAAAAAATCGGACGAAAACGTAAAAAAACAGACGAAAACGTAATAAAACTGACGAAAACGTAAAAAAACAGACGAAAACGTAATAAATCGGACAAAAACGTATAAAAACAGACGAAAAGGTAAAGAATCGAACGAAAACGTAAAAAATCGGACGAAAACGTAAAAAAACAGATGAAAACGTAATAAAACGGACGAAAACATAAAAAATCGGACGAAAACGTATTATTGTCGCTTGAAGATTTTTTCATGTTATTTGATTTTATATTTTACTTTTTTAATTCTTTATTTTCTCGTATTAGATTTTTTTAGTTATTTTATAATTTAGATTGTTAGTTTATAATATTTGTTTTTGTGTTTTGAAGATGTTTTTATAATATTACAAAGGTGAATAGAGAATTGAGATAGAAAACAACAACACTTAAACATGTTTTCTAGTTTTACAAAATGTAAAACACAAACAAATGTTTCTCAAACTAAATGCGTTTTCTAAATTTTCAATTGTTTTGTGGAAATAAAACTCCCCTCCCTTTTCATACAAAACAAGAAATAGGAAATGAAATAAAATGTTTCCAACTAAACGCCACCTAAATGTAGCGGAGCGAAGGTATTGTTTCCCTCGTTGTCGAACAAATGGTAATAATTGTTCTAAATTTATGTTTCGATATGCCATTAGTAGATCCTCCTTGTGCAACTTTAAACTTTAGTAGCGTGCATATTACGTTTAAATTAGAATACGTGTGTAAAAACTATTTAGAAGTCTCCTCCCAGTGGCTTATACTCCATGACTCGGGTCAGTTTATTCTGCAAGGTCACACTATTGGAAAAAATAAGCTTGACTATTAGTTGAACTATTGCTATATATGTATTGGTGTAGAACTATTCATTATTATATCTCATTAATTTGGGCAATCTCGAAAGAAAAAGATGGTAAACAAGATGTGTGTGTTTGTTCTAATCTTTTTTTCCTTCTTCTTACTCGTTTTATCATGTAAGTACAAACATACATGTTAATTAGTATGTTACATACATCAAGCTAGCAACCTTTACTTATAACTAACATTTTTATGTGTCAAATAGACGAGCCTCACCCTCCACAAAATCGAGGAGTATACGGGAATCCAACTCGTCATGCACCAAAGTATGTAGGTTCTGTTGGAGTTTGTGGATAAATATTAATAGTTGTATGTCTAGTATCGAACCCGAGATCACGGGATTGCACACTTTACGTATGAAGAGTAAATGATTAATAATTATTTATAAAATGTTATATTTAATTATTATATACACAACATGTCTGACAACCGTTAGTAATTAACGGACAATTGACTAACGACCGTTTAAATATAAAAGAAGTATTAAAGTGTCAAAGTTTGAAACCCTCGTCCTCCCTCTTTATGACCGACTCTATGAAAGTTCTAGGAAGGGGGTTGGTTGTCGACTTTGGTAACTAAAGGAGGTGGGAGGCAATACCTTGGAGGAAAAGTTTGGTTATTATATAAACAACTCTTTGCTCCTTGTTTTGTTGATCGACACACAGAAACAAAACAAAACTTCACTGTTTATTACTGATGTATGATTGGTTGGATGGTACTATAATATATCATGCATGTATTATGTACGCATGGCAATACCAATTACATGCAGTATTTGTTTTCTCCTTCTTTTCATTGTGATCGAATTTTTTGAGTGTCAAGAAAATTGTTTTGTGTTTCAATTACTAGCATAACATTTACTTGGTATTAGTACGTGTGTACAAGAACGTGGTATAATCACACTATTGATTATATCTTGGATCGATTAACAAAACGGTAAGGGGTTAATCAATAGATCCCTAATTCACATAAACCCTAATTAGGGTTCATCTTTATTGAAGATTTAAAGATTGGTTCTTGTTCTTGCTAGAACCTAAAGGTACGTTCCTATTTATGTTTTAGTTAATTATTATGTGTTATACTTGTTTACACGCTTCCGCATACTTGTGTACTTTGTTTTATGGAGTTTATATGATTGTCATGATTACTAAATTCCAACAGTGGCATCAAGAGCCATGTATAACATGTAATTAATTACTTAAACAATAAAAAAACGTATCTTTAAATTGTTTAGATTATACATGTTTTAATTTTCTAGGGTTTTATTATTAAAAATTTGTTTTTTTTAATAAAAAGTCGAAACCCTAACCCTAATTTAGGGTTTGTGGTTTTCATAATTAATTGTGATTAATTAGAAACCCTAGTTCTTTAACAAGTTGTTGTGTTATGTATCTTGTGACCTAATTGCTATATGATATGCATGAATCCGTGACTATACATGCATATTAGTCACGGATAATTACTTGAATTAAATTGTTTAGATGTTTGCTACATGTTTAGATAAATCTAAAATTAGGGAAGACCTAATATATTAAATTAATGAATCGGTTATGTGCAACGTGGTATATTATTATTAAAACTTACGCGGCCAATTGTTGGCGACTGTGGTCCATTGGGTACAATGAGCTCGAAAACCAATGGGAGTTTTATTAATTCTATACATAATAATTCACATATAGATTATTAATATGATTTGTTTAAAAGGTTGCATGTGGCTAAATGTTTCACTAACAATTAATTGTTTTTCTTATTAGTTGATTGTTCGTTTTCTTTTAATTACTTGTTTATTGTTTTTTTATATGTGATATGTTAAAGTAAGCAATAAAAAGGGTAATTTTCAAAGAAAAATTAAATTGGACTAATAACGGTGAAACATAAAGTGATAAAGTATCGATCTTGCGGTGTCTTATGTGCCGATAGTGGTTCGCTTCGCACGGTAATTTGCTCCCAGGCGAGACTAGCAAGATCTAAACTTTGTCACTTATTTTTTTTAAAGACTAAGATCATAAACCTTTGCTTGATTGATGTTTTTGTACAATAGTGTGTGAAAGACGGACCAAAGTTGACAAACTGTGTGGTGGGTTTATCTGGAGAGGGGTTTTTTAAGAGATTCGCTCCTACCGGCTCTCCGGGCCCGCTTGTGCGTCAACTGCGACTTACCTATATCACTATTTACGTACACTATCATCTTAAGGGTGATTTACCTCAATTCCACGCGCCACTTTTGTGGCAAATATCCGAATAACATGTAAGAGTAGGATATGTGGGCGATAATTGTTGGTACTTCTTTAATTGGTGAACCCAATACCTCAAGTACATAGTTTTTGGTTTACTCTTAACTAATTGGTTAATAAAAATTGTTTTGTAAACTAATGATACAAAGATGAGTGCATGCGTCTTTGTACATGTTTTTGTCACACCAAAAACTAAATACCCTAAAATTTAAGTTACATGCCATCTAACTATAAGGAACACTTGAAGTTAATTTTGGGTATGCGTGAGACCTGGACCAAAACTAATGACAAGGTAAATTTCCGAGTGTGCGTGAGACCACACATGGATGAATTTACAGTTTCTAAGCTAGACGACTTAATTAAGCTGATGCGTGAGACCTAGAGCTTAAGGCATGAGATGGGATGAAACATGCTTACATTGCAAATTGATGAATCAATTTGATGTAAATCCCATAATGATCTAGGAATTGGAAAATTGTTTGCCAATTATTGTTCGACAGATTACCTAGTTGAATACTATCATTACTAGCAGATCAACTGATGTAATGGTACTATGTCAATTAGGATCCTAGCTTTAAGAAAATACTATGGTTAATATGAATATTTACCAATGGGTATTTTATTTTCTTAAAGAGTAATTATCGAAAATACTAAATTGAATTTTGTAAATTCTTTTAATTGTATTAATGCAACGATAAACCGTAAACATGGGTTATTCTTTATTAGTAAATTGATCTACACCCGTAGGGGTTTTGGTTAGAGTCAATTTCATTAAAAGAATAAACCTAGTCTCCTTTCATATGATAAGCGTGAGACTAAATCCCAATCCTTTTCATGAATGAGAAAGGTATGATGGGAAAATTAGAATTGTCTAAATTCTAAATACATAACTCATAGCAAGTTTTAATCGTTAAGGTTATTGCGAATTTATGAGTTATTAAATTAGAAGCTAGACTAATTACCGCATAATGGTAAAAGACAAGCTAGTATATCTGTTTGTTTTGTTTTAACCATTTGAAGTACTACATACAATTGTTGGAATTGTAGACCTATTATGGAAGAAATTGCATGCCAATTTTTCAAGTTAATAGTAAGCAATGTGATGAATCACATTTGATGTAAATGTGGATAGTCCATCAATTACGTAGTAGAATACAATCTTTTAGAACCTAAGTAATTGTTACGAATAGGTTTTGTCAAAGATGTAGGAAAGTAACAAGGACACTCTTTCCTTTCACTGGTTTATGAAACACTTATTATGGTGTCGAATTCAGTGGGAGTAATGTGTTCTTAGAATTGAATAAGGGATTATTGTAAGTTCTCTAATTCAGTGGGAGTTACAAGATTTATGTGTCTTGATTGTAACTCGGATTATCTTTTGAATGCCTCAAGATAATTACTTTCCAAATATAGATACTAATATTTTCAAGGATAGTCATGTGCGTTTCCTTGATTGATTGGGTAATTCTATATCTACTAGTTATGCTAATGACACAAATCATATTGATCACATTAACAAACACGTGTAGTGTTGTTCATGTTGTAGATGATGTTGTTCCATGCACAAGTGGGAGAAATCTTTATTGTGTGCAAGGTACAACATATAACAATATGATTTAGTAGATTCTCTTAACTTCAAGGTAAGAGATTCTTGTTCTAATATAATTTGTACATATCTATCCTAAGGAACACTTGGAGTTAATTTTGGGTATGCGTGAGACCTGGATCAAAATTAATAACAAGGTAAATTTCCAAGTGTGCGTGAGACCACACATGGAAAAATTTACAGTTTCTAAATTAGATACTTATTAGAACTTGTGTCAATATGATAACAAGATTACTTCAACTTTAATATTTATGTATTATTGGAATGACATAAATGCATGAAGTAATATAATACTACTTCAATAATTATGTATTCTTTGAATGACATAAATAAATGAAGTAATAAGTTAACTTGAAAATACTATTGAAACCAAATGATGGTGTTCATGATTACTTTAGTTATAAATATTTATACTTTATTGTAAAGTTATAAATATGAAGTCTTTAAGACTTAGTATAATCTAAAGTAAGACGTTAACTTGTTATGTCTTCTTTATTAAAGACATATACAAGAAGTCATTGAGTTGATCAATGATTTATAACGTGTAGTGAGATTATAACGGTTTATGTCTTCTTGTTGAGACATGAACATGAAGTGACTTATTTAATAAGTACTTGAGTTATAATGCATGCAAGAGGCTTGAAATTCTATTTCACCATTAAGATGACTTAGTTGGGAAATAGGTAAGCCAAAAGGAATACAAAGTTATCTTTCATATTGTTAGATTATCTCACAATATGAGTTCTAATGAAATACCACAAATTTGTGGTGTGTTCAGTTAGGAAAATCAAACGTTATTTGTATTGTTTGATTAAAGATAACTATAACTTCTTTTCTTCCAAAAGTTATCAAGGTTAGGAAATTGAGTATGGATTGAATATACTCAATTAGACTCCTAGAAGATTTATAAGACATTATTTATTATGGAATGTGATGAATCACATTAAGTCTTAAAATGAAGTTCTGAATTTGTTAAACTTCTGATGAAGCTGGATTTTAACAAACGAATGTCAGGAACTATCATGTGTATTTGTAATATCCCAAAAGAGAACAATATTGGTGTTGCTTAACTTGCTAATTATTTATAGATAGTCTATAAATTACAAAAGGCAAGTGGGAGTTTTATCTTGTAGAGATAAAGTTACAAGATACATAATCTTCTAATGTACACTAGCGAATATCATGATGAGGCTAGACATGTAAATGTTAGATCTCAAAATGATGGAATTCTCATTCATAGATCCACTTGGATATCTCAGATATTTGATTAATATGCTGAGGATTATATGATGAAGTATTACCAAATAATGAATTGGGTAAATTACTCATACTATGAATGTTATAGATGCTGTTCATAAAGATATTCAAAATTTTACAAATTTGGTTTATCTTAATTCTTAATAGTTAGAGAATGATGATGAGTTTATTTAAAGATAGAAAACCCTAGTGGTTTAAATCTTTATGTAGAAATCATATGGACAATATTGTACACATATTTAATGTATGTCTTGTGACAAGATTATTAATCATACTTAAGTAATTAACTATGATTGAATACTCTTTCATAAGCACATTAAATACATAAAGATAATAATTGTCATATATATTTTCATTTATATGAAGGATGACAATGGAATATCAAAACTCTTTCTTGAGTGATTACTTGAGCGAGGACGGTAAGTAATCGAAAGGATTTTTGAATTCATAATTATTTTGGAAGTGTACAAAGTGTAATAATCCATGAATGGATTAATGCATGCATCTATGAAATATTCTTATGTTTAATTATTAAATCCATTGTTTGATTTATAATTGAAATAAGACAATTTCTAAGTATTCCTAAAAGCTAGTGGGAGTATTATGTTTAATTTCTTAAATAATGTATGTTGTATAACATATGGGAAGTAACATTCCATGTAAGTTAAAATGTTAAGTCTTAACTTGGAATGAAACTTTACTTGAAGAATTTAAGAAGTAAAACATACAACCTTGAGATATATGTTTATTATTATAAACATGTGCGGTAATTAAATCTAATAAGACATAACATATCATTTAGAAAGTCTAAATGAAAATATATCTTTTGATAAGTTATAACATGAATAAAATCTATGATTGATTCTAGGATTTTCATGTATATCATTGTTGTATCATGTTTGAATGTAAAATGATTTGACAACATTTGATATCTAATAAAAGATGTTTGATAAATTGTGTAATGGATATTCTAATCGAATATGTTTGGACTTAGAATAATGATCCTCAACCTGAAATTGCTCCTAAATTCTAAGTATAAACAATATGGCAAGTTGTTGCGCAATTGTTATAGCCAACAAATCTTGAAAGATTATAAGGCATCAAAATTACACAATTGATATTAAGTTTACGGAATAGTTAAAAAAGGCATATTGTAGTTTTATACAATAGTGTTTGTTTAATTGAGATGACACTCAATACTAGTCATGGTAGGATTTTATCCTTAATAATGGCCATGAAAACTAGTTATGCTTAACTAAGAAGCATAGTTGCATTATACATTAAAAGGTTAGAATACTTTAAACTTTAAAATGTTTGAAAGTTTGATTGTCATAAATTGATGGTTGAGGATATCACATCATTTATGAAAGATTGTGTGACTATATCAAGATAGTTGGATACACACATACAAGAATTTAAATGATTCTTGAAAAAGTATTCTCAAAATTTTATAGATCAAAGTTAGTTGATTTATGCCTTGTCAACAAGTATGATAGACATGACTTGAGGCATAATTCATTAACAAGTAATATCATGCATTGATCTATTTAGTGTTTGGATAAAGGACATTAAGCAATTATTATTTATAATGAATTAAAGTACTAGATACGTTTGTTTTCATTAAATAATAAATTGTGTCCTATATTTGCATGTTTAAATCCGTGAATAACTTATGTTATTCTAAATGTCCGTTGTCAATTAATGATATGGGAATATCATTGAACTAAGACAAATCTGAGTATTGGTTAGAATATACTTGAAAGTATATTGATGCGTTGACATACCAATTTCACATGATATTCAATGAATTGAATATAGGACTTATCCCAACTACATGATTTTACTTTATGGATATTGTCAGTAAGTAAATCATGAATTTAGTTATCCTCAGACTTGAGATACCAGATAAGTGTCATGGATGTAGTGCATTTCTGTGAAGCAATTTACCGCTCACCGTAACTGGGAGTTATAAGGATTGTTTTCAGAAATGTTGCAAAGTCTATGGGTTATTCTTGTAGTCAAGAGAGAATTTGTTCCTTCAAATTTGTTTTGAAGTTTAATACTGCTGGGCCCCTCGTAGGGTTGACAAGGTGTTTGCGTGCGCACGCCCAAAGTCTATCTGGAATACGTTCAGATGTTTTGGTAATCTTGTTCAATCATAAACAACGAGAAACAGAATTGTTAATTAAAGAATGACTAAGATCCATATCTTTATTAACGTGGTATTAGTAACAAAAGGATGATAATAATGATGAATCATTAAAGTTTTTTTCCAAGAGACCTTCCTCGAGTTGATCTAGGGGCATTGGCGTGTTGCTAGACGCTAACCAATGTCATTACACTATTAATAGATATCCAAGTGGGAGCTGTTGGAGTTTGTGGATAAATATTAATAGTTGTATGTCTAGTATCGAACCCGAGATCACGGGATTGCACACTGTTGATATAAATAATGCCTAAACACGTTATTAATATTTTTCGATATCTCTACGTTTTGATAATCACAAAATGTAAAATCATTAATCGGAAAATTATGACGTAAACAAGTATTTAGTTGTAAATATCTATTTCTACAACTCAAATCACTTAAGGTATGAATGAACTAATGCTTAATGCATTATATGATCAAAGGAACATTTTCTTAATAACTAGATTTTTTATAAAACATCAAAAACATTTTATATATTTTTGAAAAACATTTTTGGCATTAAATAAAAATGTTTAATCTTTTATAAAAATATGAATTCAAATTTTTAACCAAAATCAGTTAAAATGTTCCAGAAAAACCTTCCCCACAAAAGGACAAAATTGGCCAACGGACAGAAGGGGCGGCCCCCTTAATTTTACTAGGCGGCCCCCTTAATTATTAAGGGGACCGCCCCCTATTTAAGGGGACCGCCCCCGCTCCAGTAGACTTCCAGCTGTCCAATTTTTCTCCTATAAATACCAGTCTTCTCCTGGACTTTTACTCACCTTTTGCACACTAAAACTTTCTGTTCTAAATTCATTCTAAACATTGTAAATCCTTTGATCATATTTTCTTAAGCATTGGTTTCTAAGTGATCCAAGCTTCCACCACCAAAAGTGCAAAAGAAGAACTCTACTTCAACTAGTGAAGAAGTGTTATTACTTACCTCATTCAATTGTGTTGTTGTGTAAAGTGTTGTGTAGTTGTGATAAGTAGATCTAAGTGTAACTACGTAGTTGTGTTGTAAATTTGTTGTGAATGTGAATAAATAGTTGTGAAGAAGTAGTCGTGAAGAAGAAGTCGTGAAGCAGTCGTGAAGAAGTAGTCGTGAAGAAGAAGTCGTGAAGAAGTCGTGAAGAAGTCGTGATTAAGTCGTGTAGAAGTTGTGTCTAAGTTGTGAGATTGGTTCTAGCTACGATTAGGACTCGACATCTAGCTTTGTGTCGTTAAGCCGGTGTAAGCTAAAGTTGTGTAAGGTTTCTCCGCCATAAGGGAGTTTGTTGACATAGTGAAGAAAACTCTCGAGTAGGTGACTCGAGGAGTGGAGTAGGGCAAGGAAGGTGTCCTTGTAGCCGAACCACTATAAATCTCCGTGTTGTGGTTTGATCTTTCCATCTCTCTCTCTTATTTCATTATATTTACCTTACTTGCATTACTTATCTATATTTGTTTATATATGTTCATATTGATCAAGAGTTGAATTCACATAAGATAGAATCGAAGTTTTAAAAAGTAAACAAAAGTTTTTATAAATTAAAAAGACGTAAAACTATTCAACCCCCCTTCTAGTTTTCCACACACACTTTACGTATGAAAAGTAAATGATTAATAATTATTTATAAAATGTTATATTTAATTATTATATACACAACATGTCTGACAACCGTTAGTAATTAACGGACAATTGACTAACGACCGTTTAAATATAAAAGAAGGATTAAAGTGTCAAAGTTTGAAACCCTCGTCCTCCCTCTTTATGACCGACTCTATGAAAGTTCTAGGAGGGGGGTTGGTTGTCGACTTTGGTAACTAAAGGAGGTGGGAGGCAATACCTTGGAGGAAAAGTTTGGTTATTATATAAACAAATCTTTGCTCCTTGTTTGTTGATCGACACACAGAAACAAAACAAAACTTCACTGTTTATTACTGATGTATGATTGGTTGGATGGTACTATAATATATCATGCATGTATTATGTACGCATGGCAATACCAATTACATGCAGTATTTGTTTTCTCCTTCTTTTCATTGTGATCGAATTTTTTGAGTGTCAAGAAAATTGTTTTGTGTTTCAATTACTAGCATAACATTTACTTGGTATTAGTACGTGTGTACAAGAACGTGGTATAATCACACTATTGATTATATCTTGGATCGATTAACAAAACGGTAAGGGGTTAATCAATAGATCCCTAATTCACATAAACCCTAATTAGGGTTCATCTTTATTGAAGATTTAAAGATTGGTTCTTGTTCTTGCTAGAACCTAAAGGTACGTTCCTATTTATGTTTTAGTTAATTATTATGTGTTATACTTGTTTACACGCTTCCGCATACTTGTGTACTTTGTTTTATGGAGTTTATATGATTGTCATGATTACTAAATTCCAACAGGTTCACCACCAAAGCATGCAGGTTCACCACGACCACCTACAACTTCATCCGTCGGATCTCTACAACAAGGTAATCCAACCTGTGGTACCAACTGTAGTGGTCCTCACTACTACAGTGTTAGCCGTCACTACTGTAATGCCGGCATACATGGCAGATGTTAAAATCCTGGTTCCAGAAATTGTACAACTTACGACTCTAAATGTAGAAACTTTTTTTTTTTTTTTTTTTTTTTTTTTTTGTCTCGTGTTGCAATCTATTGTAAACGAATAAATTATGAGAAACAATGATAAATGAAAGAGAGAATTCATCTTATAAATCGTTCAAACAATATGATAAGCGAAAATTACTGTGTTATCCTTTTACACGAGGGTCTTTTTTGCAGAGCCCAAGACTTTTTCACTTTACATATTTACCCTAGCTCTCGCGTATGCTTTTACCCGTGCGTTCTTGAGATGATGTGGCACCATTTTATTGGTAGAAAAAGAAAAAAGAAAAAAGAAAAAAAAAATCTCGCGTATAGGAATACCCGTGCCTACCCGAATTGAATGTTTTGACTTTTTAAAATTAAAAAACTTATAAAAATCACCCTTTAACTTTTTAATAATTACAATTTTTTTATATAACAAATTTTATTCGTCAAATATTTGTAAATATCTATCGAATTTTTTAATGAAAAAACCATTGTTGCGAAGAGCTCTAAATTACGAACAAAAAAGCCCAATATTAACATGTTTTTGACGTACGTACGATTTTATAAAAAAAGTTTAAGTTTGATATATATATATATATATATATATATATATATATATATATATATATATATATATATATATATATATATAAAATATACTTAAAAAAAAAAAAAAAAAAAAAAAAAAAAAAAACACACTCTTAAACCACAGGAGCCAAAGACGTACAAAATTCTGTATATAAAGAAGTAATGGGGTATTTATAAGGTAAGTTTAATCAAATTTTTTAAAAAAATTATTTATTTAATAAATGACCTAATGTTCCATATTCCATTCTTTAAAAGTTACATTTGTTTTTTTTCCTAACGACTTGGTCTTAAATAGGATAGACTTTTTTCTTATTTTGGTATCGGACGCGTTGCGGGGAGGCCTGTTATGAGGAGGACGCATTGGCCGAGACTCACGACCGAGCCATGAAGGCCGGTCTTACGGATTCAGAACCAGATTTAAAAAGAACCATGTGTATTTACGAAAAACTAACTCACATTATAAACACACTTTTTGAGGAAGAAGTGTATTTCGCAAAAATCCATAAGTGTTCTGAAACCCCCTAAACTCACCCTAGTTCGGTCACTGGGTATGAATGTAAATAATCGGGTCGGGTTGGGATCAAGTCGGGTTGAGGCTTAAAATATCATACTCGAACCCGACCCTATTTAGATGTCGGTTTACTCGGGTTCGGGTCAATTTTGGTCAAATTCACTCGTGTCGGGTCAACCCAAATATGAGTAAAATGATAAAAAATTGTCTAATTCAATAAGTTTACATAGATAATTTATAAAAGTTAGATTAAAAAAATACAAAATATCCTTATTGGTCAACCAGAACCCGAGTTAGGCAAAGATATTTAACTCGATACCCGACCCTATTTAGCATTCGGGTTCTTCGGGTCGACCCGAATAAGATTATTATCCCGAGTAACCTAACTTGAATAAGCTTAATCGAGTTCGAGTTCAGATTCGAGTGGGGTCCTCTTCGTCTTGCTTTTTCGACACCACTAACATGTCCTCTTTCACTTATTAATATAAAGTAAAAAAACTTATTCGTTTAAACTTTTTCCAACAGGTTACTAAATACTCTCTCCGTCCCAAAATTATAGTCCCATAACAAAAAGCACATTCTTTTAGAAAAACATCACTATCACTACTTTATCTCTCTTACTTTTTTGCCAAATGACAAGTTTACCCTTAACCAATTAATTAATACTTCATTAAAGTTTGTAATATTAATTTCAACCAAGGGTAATATAGTAAACTTACCAAACTCCACTACCTATTCACTTTCCATTTTTGGTATGAGATAATAATTTTGAGACGCCCGAAATGAAAAAATGAGACAATAAAATTGAGACGGAGGGAGTATAATATTTCTCATATCCGACACTTTCCAAAAGGCACAACAAAGAATCCACGTAAGCAAGCAGTGAAAAAGGTTCGAGAAACAAACATTGCTTCTTTTAACTTTCCGTTATTTCAGGTCCATCCCAAGGGCAATCCCGTCATTTCCACCACCCACATTCCTTCGCCTTGCCGCTAAGCAAACATTATTTTCCTTCTTCCTTTTTAAATAAACAAATCCCTCAGAAGAAAAAAAAATAATCTCCATAACGTGTAAATAAAACTAATTCATTTCTTTCATCACTATAACGTGTCGATATGTGTTTATATGTCGATACGTGTTTATAAGTGATCCCGCAAGAGAAGAACGCTCGTATTCGTAAAAAAACGAAGTGTTATAGATTGCATCACACACACGTTACTCGTGTTACGATTCTCTTCTTCCACCAAACTCTCTCATTAGTTAATATTGATGGCTGCAGTAGCTACAATAGCACTATACACAAGTCCACCTGGCAGCTTATACGATTTCGATCAACGATCATCAACGTCAAATATAACCATCCCATTCTCATTCTCATCATCACCTGACGATTTAACGCCGTTAAGAAATTCACCGGAGAGAGGTGGTGGGACCAGACGGTTGTTATTTAAAGGATTTGTTACGCACGTGTTTGGCACGTGCGTTAATAGTAGGTTAAATGAAAATGATGATGATGATGAGCTGCTAATGTTTAGTATGGAGGATGATGATAATTATGAACCACCGTATGCGAAAGAGATGTTATTGGATGCTCAGCTGAAATATAATGTGTTTAATGATGACTTAGTTGTTAAGGCTTTTTTTCAAGCCGCTAAAGCTCATAAAGGACAGGTATACATTTATTTCGTAGATATATAGATGACTTTATTGTTAGGCTTATACAGCGAGCTTATAGCTTATTTGGTTTTTGCTGCTTATTTTGAAAGATTACATAAGCTTAAGCTTATTACGACATGATAATCTTATTATATAAAGCCAAAAAGTTTCAAAATAAGGAAAAACAAGAGCTTATGAAAAATAAACCCAAAACCAAATAAGTCATAAGCAGGCTATATTAGCTGAAACGAACACCCCTAAGTTAGGCTTCTCGATCATCGGGGTGTTTGTTTAAGCTTATAATAAAGTGGCCTTGTAGCTTATTTGCTTTTCGGCTTATCTTTCATGAGCTCATTTTTTATTGGCTTATTTTGAAACTTTTCGGCTTATCATTCATGAGCTCATTTTTATTGGCTTATTTTGAAACTTTTCGGCTTATATAAGCTTGTCTTGTAAGTTTATGTAGTGGGCTTATAGCTTATCTGGTTTTCGGCTTATATAAGCTTATACAGCGGGCTTACAGCTTATCTGGTTTCTGTTTTATGTTACATGAGCTCATTTTTTTGGCTTATTTTGAAACTTTTCGGCTTATATAATAAGATTATCATGTCTTAATAAGCTTATATAAGCTGAATAGTTTCAAAATAAGCCACAAAAAATGAGCTAATGAAACATTGGCTGAAAACCAAATAAGCTATAAGCCTGCTATATATGCTTAAACAAACATCCCCTATGTTCGTAACAAACAAGTCCTTACCGACTTATCAGAGTAAATAATTTTCCAGTTAAATCAAAATTAAACAATAATGTTACTTTTGTTAATGTGTATGTTGTAGATGAGGGCGAGTGGGGATCCGTATTTGTTGCATTGTGTAGAGACTGCTGGTTTGTTGGCGACGATAGGTGCAAATGCTGTTGTAGTTGCTGCGGGGCTTTTACATGATACGATTGATGACTCGTCTATGAGTTATGAGTATATTCTCGAGACTTTTGGAGCTGGGCTTGCTGATCTTGTTAAAGGGGTATGAATTTTTGGTTGTTACATGGATTTAAATTTTTTTCCAATAGTGTAATGCATTTATTTGGTTATTGTTAGTACTCGTATATTACTAGTTGGTGCATATTCACTGGATCATTGTAGGCATTAGATTTAAGAATGAAGTAAAATGTAATTTGATGAACCAACAAACCAGCATACATGTTCAGATATGAATTTACCGCCTTACCGGTGTGTTTATGCGTAAATTATGTTAGACGATTGAGGTCTTGCACATAAGAATACCTCTTTAGAAGATCTCTTTGCACACACATCCTGTGCTAGGCTGTTTGGTGGGCCCTGTTTGCGTGGTAGGACTTCCCTTGTAACAGTATGTTACATATGCACAAGCTCTTCTACTTTAATTCCATCTAAAGTAATTTATTCTAATGAAAGTATCTGCATTTTGATGCAATTTTTAAGTTAGTTTGTTGAACATGTTCTCTTGTAATACGTATTGGTGTATTCGTTTGAATTCGGTTTTCAGGAGGTTCTGGGGTATGTTCTGTTTCGGTTGGTCCCTTCAAGATCTTAAGAAAGTAACACAACGGCCTTTCACAAGAAAGTAAAATAAAAAAAAGTGATACAATGGATCTGCTTAACCGCTGTTATACTTGATCAGCTGTTGTTTTTTACTGAGCACTATGTCTAGCCCTCTTTTGGCTTTAGGACATTATCGTTAAATCTGATGATGATCATTTTTTTCTGCAAAGATTAGGTAGTTTGTAATTGTGTCTGGTCTATGAAGTTGCTTGGTACGAATGATATTGGGCGTCTATAGTTTCTAAAGATGTTGATAGTTAAATTAATAATCTTGTTGGATATATGTAGGTTTCCAGGTTGAGTGAATTGAGTAAGCTTGCTCGTGAAAGCAATACAGCAACGAAAATCATTGAGGCAGATCGTATGCACACTATGTTTCTAGGAATGGTTGATGCCAGGGCTGTACTCATTAAATTGGCTGATAGGCTGCACAATATGATGACATTGGATGCATTGCCGTTGTCTAAGCAATATAGGTTTGCAAAGGAGACTATGGAAATATTTGCTCCTCTGGCAAACCGTTTGGGAATTGTCAGTTGGAAGGAGCAATTGGAAAATCTCTGCTTTAAGTATATTAACCCAGAGCGGTACACAGATCTATCCTCCCAACTTCTCAAGTCATTTAATGAAGCAATGGTCACTTCCGCTGCAGAAAAATTGGAAGAAGCTCTTAAGGATGAATCTGTTTGCTATCATGTTCTATATGGGCGGCACAAAAGCTTGTATAGTGTTCATTGCAAAATGCTGAAGTATGTCTCTTTCCCCTAAACTGTATTCCTTAACTTTGCTGTTTTTTCATATGTTGCAAGCAATATTGTGGGTTCATAAGTAAAATTGTCGTATGTTGCAAGCAAATATTGTGGGTTCATAAGTAAAATTGTGCTGAATCGACGCTATTCTTACACTACAATAACAAAAGAAAAGTGGTTAAGCGGGGTCCGTTGACCCCTTTAGAGCCTATTTAGCTCCGCCCCCTGGTTCTAATCCTCTATTTGCTATGCTTTGGGATAAGAATATTGATCAGCATATTAGAATCTTATTTAGAAATCATCTATTCGGAAATATCAGAATTAGATCATCTAGTTGTGTAATGTATCCAGCTATTAAAATCGATACTCATTTTTGTTATTGACATGGTATATATTGGTGTAGGAAAAAGTTGAGCATGGGTGAAATCCATGATGTTCATGGGCTAAGGCTGATTGTGGAAAATGAAGAAGATTGCTATAAAGCGTTGAAGGTTGTTCATGGGTTATGGTCTGAAGTACCTGGAAAGTTTAAAGACTACATAAGTCAGCCCAAGTGTAATGGGTATCGTTCTCTGCACACAGTAGTAACGGGTGAGGGATTGGTTCCACTTGAAGTTCAGATCAGAACAAAAGAGATGCATTCACAAGCGGAGTTCGGATTTGCAGCTCACTGGAGATACAAGGAAGGTGATTGCATGCATTCTTCATTTGTGCTACAGATGGTTGAATGGGCACGTTGGGTTGTCACATGGCAGTGTGAGGCAATGATGAAAGATCAATCGGGCATTAGCTACGCCGATGTCATGAAACCTCCCTGCAAATTCCCTTTCCATGCAGAAGATTGCCCACATTCGTATAAACCTTCTTGTGCATCAGATGGACCTGTGTTTGTAATTGTGATTGAGAACGACAAGGTCCGTAATTTTGGAAGTTCAGTTTGTCTTGTTTTCCGACCCTTTAGGCTTTTATATGAATATGAGTTTTTTCACTTATTATTTGGAAAACTAACTTTGAATGTCTTTGGGTAATGTTGGCAGATGTCAGTGCAAGAATTTCCTGCAAATGCAACTGTGAAGGATGTTCTTGATAGAGCAGGCGAAGGAAGCTACAGGTGGAGTCCGTATGGATTTTCAGTGAAGCAAGAGCTCATACCGAAGCTAAACCATGAGGCGGTGAGTGATCCCAGTTGCAACCTGAAGATGGGGGATGTAGTGGAACTAACTCAGAAGATACCTGACAAGTCACTAATAGAAAAAAGGGAAGAAATTCAACGTATGTACGAAAGTGGGCTATCTACCACAAGCACGGGCCGAGCTAGCGGTAACAGGGTTGGTTGGAGGAGATGATCTTCGTACCATTTAAACCACGAAGATGTCTGATATACCAGTTAGGAAAGATAATATAGTTAAATTCTTGTACATATATAGGGTTCAGTCTTTGTACAGAGCAGGTTCTTTGATCTTTATGATATCAGAGAAGCAGCGACAAGATTCATTTAAAGAAGGAAAAAACGAAATAGAATGTTGTAAAGAACTGTTGTGTTATTAATTAGCTCAATTCTATATGTGACAGTAGAACGTTTTATTTTCTTCGACAGTTCTTCCTAATGGGAAAATGTGTTTGTAAATATGGATGTCGAAACTGGCTGTTTAGACCGCTTGGTTAACGAGTCGAACTATGTAAATTTTTATGTTGATGTGTAAATATATGCAAGTCCAGTTTCATGCTCAGCCAAAACATATCAGGTTGGGTTATGTTGACCCTTTTTAACGTTAGCAGGTTGAATTCATGTTGTTTGAAACCAAATCGAAATAAATGCCAAGAGCATAAATTCATCTTGTAGATTTGCTATTCTTGTTGGAGTTACTATTCTACAAAATGAATCCTGTTTATTAGACATTTGTATTTGGATTCAAAAGTTAGTTAAAAATTTATTTGACCTGGTATCTTGGTTGTTTTTTTTTTTTTCTTTTCCGGAACGGTCAGGTATCGTGGCTGTTAAAGATATATGTTAACTTGCACACAGGGTTTTCTCTTTTGTAAGAAGGAAGTCTTGTACAAACGATCCTCGGGTTTTCTCTTTTGTAAGAAGGAAGTCTTGTACAAACGATCCTCGTGTTAGTAATAAAACAGAACTCATATTAATTGATTGAATCTGTTTGTAACACAGGCCAATATCCGAATGCATAATATTTCATAAGTCGCAATAGCACATACAGAATTGGAAAATGCTTATTACAAGGTTGAACTATATATTAACTTAATCATACTTCGATAGAAGTCATAAGGTTAGACATGCATATAATCTATCTCCAGAAGAAATGTTGAACAGAATGTTGCCAATACAATACAAACATTAGCATTCCCAGAATCCCGGCTAAACCCCACGACGAGCTCCCAATCCTTAGGACCCAAGACGACGAAGAATCACCTTCACATGATGATGTAGCACTTGATGAAGATGCAACACTAGATGACGACGAAGAGGAAGTGGTCTTAATGGCGACAATTAGGCCTGCAAGAACCATAGGCAGGACGAACCCAGAGTTCCATAGCCTTGTCTCCAAATGAGTTTCCTTTTGACTACCATTCACATACAAAGGCGAAAGCACCACAGCTGTCACCATTGCTAGAATCAGGGCCACTCCTCTTCTCTGTGATGCATTCTGCATCGAGCCGTAATCACAGGTACTCGTCGCCATTCGACGTTCTTCAACGGGCCAAGAAACCTACAAGATTTTGAGGGAGGGTGGGATGAATATATGTTAAAGCAAATGTCTTCCACTTTTTATAGAAGGGGAGGAAGGAAAGAAAGCAAGTAATGAATCTAAGGATTGCTTTTAAAAATTTAATATTGTTTAAGAAAAAGATTCAAACAATTATTAAACATCAAAACAAACTACCGCTTCCTGCTACTTCTTACTGCTACTGCTCTCCGCTATTACTATTTTTTGCTACGCTATTTTCGCCAAACATACCTTAATTCAACAAAAGAGTCAAAATGCGTGTGGAAAAGTTTGAAAATGGATCTAGTAAATGATAAAAGAGAAAGACAGCCGTCCAAAAAGCAGGAAAAGAGAATAAAAGATGGGAACATCATAATCTTCTCCAGCTTTTATGGTTTTGGATCATACTTCAAACTTCCTATCCAAACAAAGAATCTTATGTATTTCCTTTTCTTATTAGATATATACTACAATATAATGTTTCTTTCCATTAAAGTGCAAAAAAGATTGATAATAAAAAAATCCCTTGATGTAAACTAAAGTAATTATTTTATAATTTTAATTGGTGTAATAATCGTCTGGACCTAATGTCCTAATATAAGTTGATGCAAACACAGACCAACATATGTAAGCCTTTTTGGAAAGAAGCCCAGCCCATAACAAATAAAGCTTCAAAGTTGGGCCGCCCACAAATAATATATCAAGGGTTAAGCCGTTAAGGAAAGATTTGAGGGTATGTTGGATAAAAATAGCGATACCAAATAGCAGTAGCAGTGAGCCGTAACGAAAAGTAGTAGCAATAAGCAGTAGCAGGAAACAATACGTGTTCGTTTTGATAAAGCATTCGGTAACATAGCTGTATAATTATAATTTGTAAGTGAAAACGCTAGTTGCTCATAAATGGTACTAGAAGTAGCATTTTGATTTGAAGTGTTTAATAAAAGTAGAAACGCTAGTTGCTTGTTTCCATATGCAAAACACCGACAACTAGTTGCTAATTGTTTCAAAATGTTTCTAAATGCTTGCTACCCATAACCTAAATGGATGGTTATTTTATGTGATATAATGCATGTCTTAGCATGTTAAACATAAACGTTAGAGTTATGTTTAGCACTTTTCGTAAAATGTTTAAAGTTTATCTAATACAATTATTAGTCATACTAATATAATTTAGTTAGGTCAAAATATGATAAATTCTTATAATCTAATTTAGTTAGGTCCAAACATCCTTCTAATAGATTTAACTGGCAAAACGAGCCTACACCAAAGATGTATCGAATTTTGAAGAAAAAGTCAACAATTAAAGGCCATCTAAGACCAGGCATAAGGTTGTCTAAAAATACTTTGATAAACATAAAAATAGCATACTAATAGATTCTACATATATGCAGACACCTAAATGAGCACGAAAGATAATCACAGCTTAACAACTCTAATTGAAACTGTTAATGCTAAGCTTGATAGAGAGACAAACTACCTGTTTTCTAGAACTTGAATGAAACTTCAGGAAATAGAAAAAGATTAGAACACAAGTCCCATACAAATGAGTATGCATGTTCACAAAAAACAGAAACATCCTTCCGTTCGAAATATAAATAATAAATAAACATAGCAACAAGCCTTTGAACCCCTAGATGATCCCTAGTGGACGAGTGTTGTCTCGTGAGGGTTTACAGTGAATATACCCACAAAATTCACCTAACAAAAAAAACTTAAAACCATAAAGCAACACCATCTTCACATATCATACCAAACTTCGATTCTAGTCCTCATCCCTGCAGTTCACGCTATCTTCGTCCTTGTCCTCACTCTCGTCACTGTCCTCGTACTCAGGTCTAAACACAAACCAAAATGTAATGAACATTAGCTTCCTCCAAACTCCATTTTAAATGTTAGATAAAAATTAAAACAAGTGAATCAAACAATTGATAATAGAAGAATTGGTGAACAAATTATATGCGTTATTTAGAAATACTGATTAACAATTTTTATCTTTGTTATCATAAAGAACATTTGACATTTTCTTTCACTTTGACTATATTCATCATCAAGACATCAATGCCAAAAGCAACAATTAAATACTTTTTTTCTATTAGATTTGTTTAAAGATAAAAAACCATAATTAAAAGAAAGAAGAAAAGGAGAATATTACCGTGGAGGTTCAATGTCGAGATGAGGAATGTGAGAAATTTTAAGCCAATCCTCTCCGATCTCCTTTTCACACCTTCTGCTTAGAATTTCACAATCTTCAATTGTAATTTGATTGAGATCCTTGAAACTTTGTATCTCATCTGGTAGAGAACATAATTTGTTACACCATTTTATTTTCAGTGATTGCAGTTTTGGGAAGTTATTAGGCAAAGAAACCAAAGACGAACAAGCTTCTATATCTAACTCTTGTAAACTAGGAAAGAGAATCTCGTCCTTTGATGTAGCGTTGTCGTCATCATGGAAACACTTTAAAGAATCCAAATACCTCAAAGCAATTATCTTGAGGCTGGGTAATTTCCCAAGTGGTGGAAGTTGTTCACACTTTTCAAGATGATAAAATTTAATACTAGTCAAATTGACTAATTTGACCAGCCAACTTGGAGAAAGAACCGTTCCGTTGTATCCGCCTATTGCCAACTCCTGGAGACCCGAATTTGGTTCCAATCCCTCAAGAACCTCTTCATCAAATGTTTCTGATCCATCCCACGTCCAAACTAATGCCAAAGACTTTAGATTTGTTTTGTCTTTCAAATTGGCACTTTTGGCATCTCTTAAACCTCCAACATTCTCAAGTCTACATAACCGCAAATTCCCAAGAAGATTTAGATTTCCCAGTTCACCTATTCGGGGCCCATCATCTTTTCCTACAACAAATGTTGAAAGCCTTCGAAGGTTGGTTAGTTCTTTTATTCCAACAGGCATATGCTTGAGTTCAAAGGAATCAACATCTAGACGTTGAAGATTCCTCATGTACCTCAAACCTTTAGGCAACTTATGGAACATTCCACACCATTCTATAATTAATGTTTGCAAGTTTTGGAGATAAATAATCGACTCTGGTAGAACTTCTATATCTGACCATGATATTTTCAAGTATCTCAAATGTATTAGCTTGCAAATTGATTCGGGCAACGTCGAGCTTTTAATTCCGTTCAAGTACAACACCCTTAGATAAACATGGCTGGAGATTTGTGTAATGTTACTCTTATAAAATGTATTGAAGACAAGCATTGATCGTACTGATCTTAGCTTTTTCAAATCCTGTTTTGAAAACTCAAAATCCTCACATGATAAACTGAGATGAAGCACCTCATCCGAGGTTATCGATTCCTTACCCGGCCCTATAATTGCACAATCATGTCTCATTTCATATTGCGCAAGATCATGCATTAAATCATGCATTTTGCATATCTCACCTGTCTTTATATCCTTCTCGACGACATCTTGGAAAAACGACCTCCCGACCAAAGTATCAAAAATTTCCCCACCAAGCAAATACAAGCTCACATCTCCTTTTGATGGAATAAATTCATTTGCCATCCACAACTCTATCATCAAATCCTTACTCATTTCCTCCCCTTTTGAAAATAGACAACAATAAGCGAAACATTGTTTCCAATGTGGAAGCAAATTATCGTAGCTTATCCTCAAAGCAGGTAAGATGTCATTGTCTTGCAACTCCCACATGAAGTTGTTATTTACAAGCTGCCACTGATCCACCCTTTCTTTTGTTGACATTAAGCTACCTAAAGTCTTCACTGCTAGAGGTAAACCTTTGCATTTCTCAACTATCTCCCTTCCTACAAGCTCCAGCTCCCTTACGTTTTCCCCCTCTCTTCCGCCTGGAAACGCAAGCATCTTGAATAGCGACCATGACTCCTCTTCTGATAGAACTGCCACATTATGCTGCAACTCAGAAATCTTAGCCATCAGTTGGGCGGTATCTTTCTCCCGTGTCGTGACCATAACGGTGCTGCCTTCTGCTCCGCATATTAATGCTGTGCATAACTTTTCCCACTCGTTCATGTCTTTGTTTTTGATCCACACATCATCCATTATAATGATATATTTCTTTCCTTCTAACTTGTTTTGAAGTTGTCCCAGCGAATATTCCAGTGACATCTCATCCAACTTATCTTCTAGGCCACATATATCTTTAATTATTCGTTTGACGTCAAACACAGCAGAGACATACACCCAACACTTTAAATCGAAATGTTTCTTCACCGTTTCATTGTTGTAAACCAATTTAGCTAGTGTAGTTTTTCCGACGCCACCCATGCCCCATATAGCATAGACCCGCGGAACACCATCATCGTCATGTCTACAAATCTTATCAACTATCATCCTCTTTTCTTCATCCCTTCCGTAGATATCTATCTTGGGCATAACTGAGCTAGTTTCCCTGTTTGAACCGATTCCTGCACCATCTTCACTTGTTACCAAATTAAACTCGGATCTATTAGCATCAATGACTTTTAACTTATTTCGTATGTTCTTAACTTTGTGAGCAATCCTAAATCTGACCATAAGCGGATTATAGCGGGAGGAAAAGAAGGCTCTTCTTTTGTATTTCTTGCCCATTTCCCTGTGCAGCATTTGTATCATAGCTTTAGTTTTGGCTTCGTCGAGCACATTTTCCGCCTCCAAAGAGGCAGATTTGAGAGTCTTGAGCCATTCTTCCACATCCTTTTGCGTCTTTTGCTTCTCCTCAGCATCATAAAGTACACGTTGGATTTTTTGGAAAGTATTCTCCAGAGCTGAAAGATCCTTTTTAAGTCCCCTAAGCAAACCATACTCTTGGATAGCTGCAGAAGTTAATCTCCCTACCAAATCCTTCACAAGAGCGGAAATAATGGGATCAGCCATGAATAATGCTTTAATTTAGAACCAAATGTAGAACTCACACAGTGTTTACACACAAAATCTTAAGGGTAAACTCACACACACAAAGAAAAGAAAATTAAGATTACAGATCCTGATTCAAAATGAACTACAAAGACCAAGACTCAAGTGTTTGTGATAGAAAGACTTTAAAGTTGACTTCAGTATGTGTGTATAAAATTGATTATATTGAGTTGATACCAAACTCATTACAAGGCATCTTCTGGTTATACAATGAGATGAAGAAAAGGATGCGTGTGTGTTTGTTAACTTCAGTATATGCTAAAGAATACGTGTATAAAAGTGATTATATTGAGTTGATACCAAACTCATGATACAAGGCTTCTTCTGGTTATACAATGAGATGAAGAAAAGGATGCGTGGTGTTTGTTAACTTCAGTATGCTAAAGAATATGTGTATAAAAGTGATTATATTGAGTTGATACCAAACTCATGATACAAGGCTTCTGGTTATACACATGTACATCTTTAGTCCCTCTAATGTTTATGGCCATACCTCACAAAAACCATTTGATAAACACACACAAACAACAAACCTCCCACAACTCAGTCGTACAGACGACCGAGGCTTCGTTTTTTTGGTCTTCAACGCGTCGAAGGTGGGTGAGTGTAGTAAGCAAAGACGTGTGCTATTTTGCCAGAAAGGACGAAGACACGTGCTATGGCACCTTATTACGAACGGTCTAAGGATATTTGTTTATTTGCCTTTGGTTTCGAAACGTAAAACTTTGGTTTGTTCAATTGTTCTTCATTGAAATGTCTTGTATAATATGTTGGTCCAACTTTGTTGTATGAAAATTAAGTAAATCTAATATTCTTACTTTCTTTTCCAAAGCCACTAAATCTAATATTTTTAGTAGCTAAAAAGACCTGGTTTGTTTGGTTATCCACTAAAACATGTAAACATTTTTTTTGTCGTTCAAACTGGGTAAGACATGTTAAGATCTTTATGGGACAACAAGTCAAACGGGTGACTTTTAGAATGGGTCAACACGGGTCGGGTTGACCAGTGAACTACTTTTTGCCCAAAAGTTTCAAATTATTATTATTTTTCTTTTTAGAACGGCAATTTTAACTATCTCACAACATTTACACCACAAATTTATCTCACATGTCCTAAGCAGGACTTGAACCCACACAATTGAAATACACCGTGAGCAAATTATTGCTTATGATAAGATTAAAGAATAAGGGAAGTATTTTGAGTAACAGACATGACGTTATCGATAACTAAATCAAATTTTAGGACTGTAACTTCTTCCGAGCTCATTGTTTGGCATGGCATAGACGCAAATCATGGTGTGATTGTCAAAGAGCATGTGCCAGAAGGTGGCTGCATTACCAACAGAATCCCTAAGGTTCATACAGCGTTGTAAGGACAAAGATGTTTGAACGTGCTTTTACAGTTTTTAACAACTACTCGAAACTAAACCACTTACTTCACCCCTAAACAATCCCTCTTTCAACACAATGTCAAGTACTTCCTAACAAATGAAGTTAACATGTATTTTCTATCGAACAATAAGCTTACACATGATCACTGTAGTTCTTTTTCACAATTACCCGTTATAACCATATACCTGACTTTAAGTTCCTATGATTACAAAAATTAAAAGAACCTTAGTTTTATATTGACATCATATGAAAAAACAGAAGCCTCGAGTCTTTTCAGCAACTTTGAACAAATTTGCAATTTTAGATTCCATTTTTATTCTGCCGCAGAGATACTTTACTTGTTCCTTAGGAGAATTTTTCAAGGAATGATCACAAGGGAAGACTCTGATCAGTGACGTAACTTTGAAGATTGGATGCCCCAAGTAAGTTCCAACATATTCACGATCCATAACAACTAATAATTTGATCCTAAAATCATATTAAAAACATTTCAAGAGTAAAAAACTAAATTAATATGAATCACCAATAACATTGATGAACGAAAAAGAGAAAATCAAATTCTAATTTGAGAAATTCGGTCGAATCAGTGATGTCGTCGTGATGCATGACAACATGGCCCATCGTCCACGGGGGTTCGGATTCATAAACAAGTCCCATATAGTCCCAGGTACGACGTTCTTCCAAGCTATGCACCAATCCCAGGATACACTGGTTATCCAGTTAATGGCTATGGGTTGGGTCCAGTTTCACCTAGGATCCAGTGGGGCCCATTGCCGATGCCAGTTTATCCAGCTTACTAGAACGATGCCAGTTTATCCAGCAAACGAGTATAATGGGATTGTCGGGCCTGTACCAAATGGAATACCAAGTCAAACCAAAATACCATATAAATGTATATATTGATGGGTAACAAGAACATCAAACTAAAATACCATAAATGTATATTGATGAGTACCTGAATTATTATATTTTCTATGAAAGCAAATTAGTATATACGTTATTACATATTTTGATATTAACAAGGAGCTTCATCACGCATATGGTTCACTTTCACCACACGTGATGCATTGTTCCCTACTTCCCTTTCCATGCATGGTGAGCAAAAGAAAAAAAAGGTTGTTTTGAAAGTTTTGTGACTATTTGGAGTATATGTTAATGTTAAGGATAAGTAATTGCTATGAAGATGAAAATGATGGAGAAAAATCTAACTTGACGCTGGCGTAAAGATAACTACACTCAGTCGTTCAGTCGCTCGGTGTATTAAGGGCATTTACTATGATGAACTTTCGAAAAAGTTTATATAATTAATACATCATTAAGTTATATAACTTTTCATATCATAAACCTATTACTAACATGGATGAATCTATTCATAAAGTTTTTTTATATCATAAAACACAATCAATATTTTCAAAAATTAGAAAATAGTTTAGACTTTTTCAAGATCACATAAATTTTCGTTCCACCTAATATTAAAATGGTTGTCTACTATGGTTCACATATTTTTAATCTTCTTTAAAAAGTTTTAGACCTATTGATAAACCATCATAGTGAGTTTTGACCTATTGATATCATAATGGATGCTCTAAATTTAAAAGTGTATCACTGCTTCATATGCCTTAGAATTATTTTTTGTTTATTTTATTATTATTATTATTATTTTTTTTGCCAATTTATGACAATTTGAAAATAGACCTAGAATGAGTCAAATCATGTAAAAACTATACATGTGATCAATGCCCCCTCAAGGGGCAGGTGCCCCCCTAACAAAAAAATTTGTAGTATAAATTTTCGAAATATTTGGCTTTATATTTACCAAAAAAAAAAAAAAAGTTTGGCTTTTTTGTAAGTTGCCCCCCTAAGAACCAATTTATAGTGTAGTTTCTAAAATTTATCAAAGTGCCCCCTCAAGCAAAAATTTCTGGCTCCGCCCCTTCTCGGGTCTTCCAATAAATTCACCCAAGTTCTGTCTTATGATAATGATGACATTTGAAACAGAATTCCAAAGTCATTACTTTTTTTAGGGGCCGTTTAGTTTGTTGCTAGGAATCACAATGGGTATCGGATTTGGTATGGATTGAAAGAAATAAAAATTAAATGATAGTATTAATGTTGTTTGTTTTGTAAAATGAAATTGTAAATTGATTTTTATTTAATATTATTATATTCACTTAGATATATTATTAAAACAAATGTGGCTTGAAATAATGGCTGACTAAAACCACCATCTTGATGAGGTATCGTTCTATGGGCATAATATCATAGTTTGATTTCCAAATCTTTAACCAAACAATTTATTTTTCTTTGAAAGGACGAAGACAGAACGACTGAGTGTAGTTACCGACTTATCGGATTAAGTAATTTTCCAATTAAGTCAAAATTAAACAATAATGTTACTTTTGTTTATGTGTATGTTGTAGATGAGGTGCAAATGTGTGGAGACTGCGGGTTTGTTGGCAACGATAGGTGCAAATGCTGTTGTGGTTGCTGCGGGGCTTTTACATGATACGATTGATGACTCGTTTATGAGTTATGAGTATATTCTCGAGACTTTTGGAGCTGGGCTTGCTGATCTTGTTAAAGGGGTATGAATTTTTGGTTGTTACATGGATTTAAATTTTTTTCCAATACTGTAATGCATTTATTTGGTTATTGTTAGTACTCGTATATTACTAGTTGGTGCATATTCACTGGATCATTGTAGGCATTAGATATGAATTTACCGCCTTACTGGTGTGTTTATGCGTAAATTATGTTAGACGATTGAGGTCTTGCACATAAGAATACCTCTTTAGAAGATCTCTTTGCACACGCATCCTTTGCTAGGCTGTCTGGTGGGCCCTGTTTGCGTGGTAGGACTTCCCTTGTAACAGTATGTTACATATGCACAATCTCTTCTACTTTAATTTTATCTAAAGTAATTTATTTTGATAAGAGTATCCGCATTTTGATGCAATTTTTAAGATAGTTTGTTGAACATGTTCTCTTTTGGTAATATGTATTGGTGTCTTTGTTTGAATTCTGTTTTTAAGAGGTTCTGGGGTATGTTCTGTTTCGGTTGGTCCCTTCAAGATCTTAAGAAAGTAACACAACGGCCTTTCACAAGTAAAATAAAAAAAGTGATACAATGGATCTGCTTAACCGCTGTTATACTTGATCAGCTGTTGTGTTTTAGTGAGCACCATGTCTAGCCCTCTTTTGGCTCGTGGACTGTGGACATTGTCGTTAAATCTGATGATCACTTTTTCTGCAAAGATTAGGTAGTTTGTAATTGTGTCTGGTCTATGAAGTTGCTTGGTACGAATTATATTGGGCGTTTATAGTTTCTAAGGATGTTTATAGCTAAATTAATAATCTTGTTGGATATTTGTAGGTGTCCAGGTTGAGTGAATTGAGTAAGCTTGCTCGTGAAAGCAATACAGCAACGAAAATCATTGAGGCAGATCGTATGCACACTATGTTTCTAGGAATGGTTGATGCCAGAGCTGTACTTATTAAATTGGCTGATAGGTTGCACAATATGATGACACTGGATGCATTGCCGTTGTCTAAGCAATATAGGTTTGCAAAGGAGACTATGGAAATATTTGCTCCTCTGGCAAACCGTTTGGGAATTGTCAGTTGGAAGGAGCAGTTGGAAAATCTCTGCTTTAAGTATATTAACCCAGAGCGGTACACAGATCTATCCTCCCAACTTCTCAAGTCATTTAATGAAGCAATGGTCACTTCCGCTGCTGAAAAATTGGAAGAAGCTCTTAAGGATGAATCTGTTTGCTATCATGTTCTATATGGGCGGCACAAAAGCTTGTATAGTGTTCATTGCAAAATGCTGAAGTATGTCTCTTTCCCCTAAACTGTATTCCTTAACTTTGCTGTTTTTTCATATGTTGCAAGCAATATTGTGGGTTCATAAGTAAAATTGTCGTATGTTGCAAGCAATATTGTGGGTTCATAAGTAAAATTGTGCTGAATCGACGCTATTCTTACACTACAATAACAAAAGAAAAGTGGTTAAGCGGGTCAGTTGACCCCTTTAGAGCCTATTTAGCTCCGTCCCCTGGTTCTAATCCTCTATTTGCTATGCTTTGGGATAAGAATATTGATCAGCATATTAGAATCTTATTTAGAAATCATCTAGTTGTGTAATGAATCCAGCTATTAAAATCGATACTCATTTTTGTTATTGACATGGTATATATTGGTGTAGGAAAAAGTTGAGCATGGGTGAAATCCATGATGTTCATGGGCTAAGGCTGATTGTGGAAAATGAAGAAGATTGCTATAAAGCGTTGAAGGTTGTTCATGGGTTATGGTCTGAAGTACCTGGAAAGTTTAAAGACTACATAAGTCAGCCCAAGTGTAATGGGTATCGTTCTCTGCACACAGTAGTAACGGGTGAGGGATTGGTTCCACTTGAAGTTCAGATCAGAACAAAAGAGATGCATTCACAAGCAGAGTTCGGATTTGCAGCTCACTGGAGATACAAGGAAGGTGATTGCATGCATTCTTCATTTGTGCTACAGATGGTTGAATGGGCCCGTTGGGTTGTCACATGGCAATGTGAGACAATGATAAAAGATCAATCGGGCATTAGCTACGCCGATGTCATGAAACCTCCCTGCAAATTCCCTTTCCATTCAGAAGATTGCCCACATTCGTATAAACCTTCTTGTGTATCTGACGGACCTGTGTTTGTAATCGTGATCGAGAACGACAAGGTCAGTAATTTTGGAAGTTCAGTTTGTCTTGTTTTCCGACCCTTTAGGCTTTTATATGAATAGAGTTTTTTCACTTTTTATTTGGAAAACTAACTTTGAATGTCTTTGGGTAATGTTGGCAGATGTCAGTGCAAGAATTTCCTTCAAATGCAACTGTGAAGGATGTTCTTGATAGAGCAGGCGAAGGAAGCTACAGGTGGAGTCCGTATGGATTTTCAGTGAAGCAAGAGCTCATACCGAAGCTGAACCATGAGGCAGTGAGTGATCCTAGTTGTAATATAAAAATGGGGGATGTTGTGGAACTAACTCAAAAGATACCTGACAAATCACTAATAGAAAAAAGGGAAGAAATTCAACGTATGTATGAGAGTGGGCTATCTACCACAAGCACGGGCCGAGCTAGCGGTAACAGGGTTGGTTGGAGGAGATGATCTTCGTACCATTTAAACCACGAAGATGTCTGATATACCAGTTAGGAAGATAATATAGTTAAATTCTTGTATATATATAGGGTTCAGTCTTTGTACAGAGCAGGTTCTTTGATCTTTATGATATCAGAGAAGCAGCGACAAGATTCATTTAAAGAAGGAAAAAACGAAATAGAATGTTGTAAAGAACTGTTGTGTTATTAATTAGCTCAATTCTATATGTGACAGTAGAAAGTTTTATTTTCTTCGACAGTTCTTCCTAATGGGAAAATGTGTTTGTAAATATGGATGTCGAAACTGGCTGTTTAGACCGCTTGGTTAACGAGTCGAACTATGTAAATTTTTATGTTGATGTGTAAATATATGCAAGTCCAGTTTCATGCTCAGCCAGAACATATCAGGTTGGGTTATGTTGACCCTTTTTAACGTTAGCAGGTTGAATTCATGTTGTTTGAAACCAAATCGAAATAAATGCAACGAGCATAGATTCATCTTGTAGATTTGCTATTCTTGTTGGAGTTACTATTCTACAAAATGAATCCTGTTTATTAGACATTTGTATTTGGATTCAAAAGTTAGTTAAAAATTTATTCGACCTGGACACCTGGTATCTTGGTTTTTTTTTTTTTTTTTTTTTTCTTTTCCGGAACGGTCAGGTATCGTGGCTGTTAAAGATATATGTTAACTTGCACACAGGGTTTTCTCTTTTGTAAGAAGGAAGTCTTGTACAAACGATCCTCGTGTTAGTAATAAAACAGAACTCATATTAATTGATTGAATCTGTTTGTAACAACAGGCCAATATCCGAATGCATAATATTTCATAAGTCGCAATAGCACATACAGAATTGGAAAATGCTTATTACAAGGTTGAACTATATATTAACTTAATCATACTTCGATAGAAGTCATAAGGTTAGACATGCATACAATCTATCTATCTCCAGAAGAAATGTTGAACAGAATGTTGCCAATACAATACAAACATTAGCATTCCCAGAATCCCGGCTAAACCCCACGACGAGCTCCCAATCCTTAGGACCCAAGACGACGAAGAATCACCTTCACATGATGATGTAGCACTTGATGAAGATGCAACACTAGATGACGACGAAGAGGAAGTGGTCTTAATGGCGAAAATTAGGCCTGCAAGAACCATAGGCAGGACGAACCCAGAGTTCCATAGCCTTGTCTCCAAATGAGTTTCCTTTTGACTACCATTCACATACAAAGGCGAAAGCACCACAGCTGTCACCATTGCTAGAATCAGGGCCACTCCTCTTCTCTGTGATGCATTCTGCATCGAGCCGTAATCACAGGTACTCGTCGCCATTCGACCTTCTTCAACGGGCCAAGAAACCTAGAAGGGTTTTGAGGGAGGGTGGGATGAATATATGTTAAAGCAAATGTCTTCCACTTTTTATAGAAGGGGAGGAAGGAAAGAAAGCAAGTAATGAATCTAAGGATTGCTTTTAAAAATTTAATATTGTTTAAGAAAAAGATTCAAACAATTATTAAACATCAAAACAAACTACCGCTTCCTGCTACTGCTCTCCGCTATTACTATTTTTTGCTACGCTATTTTCGCCAAACATACCTTAATTCAACAAAAGAGTCAAAATGCGTGTGGAAAAGTTTGAAAATGGATCTAGTAAATGATAAAAGAGAAAGACAGCCGTCCAAAAAGCAGGAAAAGACAATAAAAGATGGGAACATCATAATCTTCTCCAGCTTTTATGGTTTTGGATCATACTTCAAACTTCCTATCCAAACAAAGAATCTTATGTATTTCCTTTTCTTATTAGATATATACTACGTACAATATAATATAATGCTTCTTTCCATTAAAGTGCAAAAAAGATTGATAATAAAAAAAAACCCTTGATGTAAACTAACGCTCTGTTCTCGAGTTCAAATTTTAAAAAATGGAACAAAGTAAGGGATGACAATATGAAGAAAGCGGTTATTGCAATTTGTGTTCTTGAGTTTGTATTTTAAGTAGTGAGGAAAGGATAGAGAAGTTAACAAAATTACCAATATACCCTCAAAATTATATACTGAATTTGGTGCTTTTGAGTTGTTTGACCCATTTAATTATTACTGTATATTTTTTTTAACTGTTTGATCAAAATGTTGTATAACCAAAACAAGTTGAGGCTAATGAAATTCATCATCTTTCATGTTCCATAGAACTGATTATATACGTCGTCATCACCATATAATTTTGTTCTTGCTGACATTTATTGTAATGGTGCCGCTGGTATTAGTGGGTGTGAACAATTTGATAAATGACATGAAGAACGTGTGCCTCGATATGGGATCATTTAATTGTTTTAGTTGTATTAATTATTAGGTTTGTAACATTACTTCTAATATATAATTATTATGTGGTAAGCATATGCAGACGATTCATATTCATCTTTGAATGTTAGACGTCCAAGTAAGTACTGATGCCTTTTTGTTGACAAATACTACTCAACAACATGAAAAAAGGGGGATATAATTGTAATTTAACACAAACCCACGATGTTACTAACCCACTTCCCTTCCTAATCCTCCCATTTTTGGGAGGAACAAATCTACACAAAAAAAGTTCATAACTTCTCTCCCTCACCCCTTCCCGTCCCCTATCTTTCCATCTAAAAAAAAACTCAAGAACACCAATATTTGTAATTTCCCTTCTCATTCTTTACCTTTCCATCTAAAAAAAACTGAACAGAGCGTAAAGTAACTTCGCATGTTGTTTCTGTGCATGTGTGACATTGTTTTTAAATAAAACGGCAAAACTAGGTTTTTAGCTTCTCACGTTGTAATTTGTTTTTTTCGTGCATAGTGTAACAGCTTTAAAAATAACTAAACTAGTAGGATTTGGTTTTTGCATGGTTAGCAACGGTACAAATTAATTATTTTATAATTTTAATTGGTGTAATAATCGTCTGGACCTCATGTCCTAATATAAGTTGATGCAAACACAGACCAACATATGTAAGCCTTTTTGGAAAGAAGCCCAGCCCATAACAAATAAAGCTTCAAAGTTGGGCCGCCCACAAATAATATATCAAGGGTTAAGCCGTTAAGGAAAGATTTGGGCCTTTGGGGGGTATGTTGGACTAAAATAGCGTTAGCAAAGAGCAGTAGCAGTGAGCCGTAACGAAAAGTAGTAGCAATAAGCAGTAGCAGGAAACAATACGTGTTCGTTTTGATAAAGCATTCGGTAACATAGCTGTATAATCATAATTTGTAAGTGAAAACGCTAGTTGCTCATAAATGGTACTAGAAGTAGCATTTTGATTTGAAGTGTTTAATAAAAGTAGAAACGCTAGTTGCTTGTTTCCATATGCAAAACACCGACAACTAGTTGCTAATTGTTTCAAAACGTTTCTAAATGCTTGCTACCCATAACCTAAATGGATGGTTATTTTATGTGATATAATGCATGTCTTATCATGTTAAACATAAACGTTAGAGTTATGTTTAGCACTTTTCGTAAAATGTTTAAAGTTTATCTAATACAATTATTAGTCATACTAATATAATTTAGTTATGCTTAACAACTCTAATTGAAACTATTAATGCTAAGCTTGATAGAGACAGACAAACTACCTGTTTTCTAGAACTTCAATGAAACTTCAGGAAATAGAAAAAGATTAGAACACAAGTCCCATACAAATGAGTATGCCTACACAGTATGCATGTTCACAAAAAACAGAAACATCCTTCCGTTCGAAATATAAATAATAAATAAACATAGCAACAAGCCTTTGAACCCCTAGATGATCCCTAGTGGACGAGTGTTGTCTCGTGAGGGTTTACAGTGAATATACCCACAAAATTCACCTAACAAAAACAACTTAAAACCATAAAGCAACACCATCTTCACATATCATACCAAACTTCGATTCTAGTCCTCATCCCTGCAGTTCACGCTATCTTCGTCCTTGTCCTCACTCTCGTCACTGTCCTCGTTCTCAGATCTAAACACAAACCAAAATGTAATGAACATTAGCTTCCTCCAAACTCCATTTTAAATGTTAGATAAAAATTAAACCAAGTGAATCAAACAATTGATAATAGAAGAATTGGTGAACAAATTATATGCGTTATTTAGAAATACTAATTAACAATTTTTATCTTTGTTATCATAAAGAACATTTGACATTTTCTTTCACTTTGACTATATTCATCATGAAGACATCAATGCCAAAAGCAACAATTAAATATATATTTTTTTCTATTAGATTTGTTTAAAGATAAACAACCATAATTAAAAGAAAGAAGAAAAAGGAGAATATTACCGTGGAGGTTCAATGTAGAGATGAGGAATGTGAGAAATTTTAGGCCAATTATCTCCGATCTCCTTTTCACACCTTCTGCTTAGAATTTCACAATCTCGAATGGTAATTTGATTGAGATCCTTGAAACTTTGTATCTCATCCGGTAGAGAACATAATTTGTCACACCCTAGTATTTTCAATGACTGCAGTTTTGGGAAGTTACTTGGCAAAGAAACCAAAGACTCACAAAAACTTATATCTAACTCTTGTAAACTAGGAAAGAGAATCTCGTCCTTTGATGTAGCGTTGTCGTCATCATGGAAACACTTTAAAGAATCCATATTAAACAATTGAATTCTCTTGAGGCTGTGTAATTTCCCAAGTGGTGGAAGTTGTTCACACTTTCGAAGATCAACAAAGTCAATACTAGTCAAATTGACTAATTTGACCAGCCAACTTGGAGAAAGAACCGTTCCGTTGAGTGGATACCAAACTCATAATACAAGGCTTCTTCTGGTTATACAATGAGATGAAGAAAAGGATGCGTGTGTGTTTGTTAACTTCAGTATGCTAAAGAATATGTGTATAAAAGTGATTATATTGAGTGGATACCAAACTCATAATACAAGGCTTCTTCTGGTTATACAATGAGATGAAGAAAAGGATGTGTGTGTGCTTGTTAACTTCAGTATGCTAAAGAATATGTGTATAAAAGTGATTATATTGAGTGGATACCAAACTCATAATACAAGGCTTCTTCTGGTTATACAATGAGATGAAGAAAAGCATGCGCGTGTGTTTGTTAACTTCAGTAAGCTAAAGAATACGTGTATAAAATTGATTATTTGAGTTGATACCAAACTCATGATACAAGGCTAATGAGATGAAGAAAAGGATGCGTGTGTGTTTGTTAACTTCAGTATGCTAAAGAATATGTGTATAAAAGTGATTATATTGAGTTGATACCAAACTCATGATACAAGGCTTCTTCTGGTTATACAATGAGATGAAGAAAAGGATGCGTGTGTGTTTGTTAACTTCAGTATGCTAAAGAATACGTGTATAAAAGTGATTATATTGAGTTGATACCAAACTCATGATACAAGGCTTCTGGTTATACACATGTACATCTTTAGTCCCTCTAATGTTTATGGCCATACCTCACAAAAACCATTTAATAAACACACACAAACAACAAACCTCCCACAACTCGGTCGTCTGTACGACCGAGTCTTCGTTTTTTTGGTCTTCAACGCGTCGAAGGTGGGTGAGTGTAGTAAGCAAAGACGCGTGCTATGGCACCTTATTACGAACGGTCTAAGGATATTTGTTTATTTGCCTTTGGTTTCGAAACGTAAAACTTTGGTTTGTTCAATTGTTCTTCATTGAAATGTCTTGTATAATATGTTGGTCCAACTTTGTTGTATGAAAATTAAGTAAATCTAATATTCTTACTTTCTTTTCCAAAGCCACTAAATCTAATATTTTTAGTAGCTAAAAAGACCTGGTTTGTTTGGTTATCCACTAAAACATGTAAACATTTTTTTTTGTCGTTCAAACTGGGTAAGGCATGTTAAGATCTTTATGGGACAATAAGTCAAACGGGTGACTTTTAGAATGGGTCAACACGGGTCGGTTTGACCAGTGAACTACTTTTTGTCCAAAAGTTTCAAATTATTAATTTTTCTTTTTAGAACTATCTAACAAATTTATCTCACATGTCCTAAGCAGGACTTGAACCCACACAATTGAAATACACCGTGAGCAAATTATTGCTTATGATAAGATTAAAGAATAAGGGAAGTATTTTGAGTAACAGACATGACGTTATCGATAACTAAATCAAATTTTAGGACTGTAACTTCTTCCGAGCTCGTTGTTTGGCATGGCATAGACGCAAATCATGGTGTGATTGTCAAAGAGCATGTGCCAGAAGGTGGCTGCATTACCAACAGAATCCCTAAGGTTCATACCGCGTTGTAAGGACAGAGATGTTCTTTAAAGGCTCAAAAAAGGTTTTCTCGACCATTTATTGTACAACTATAACCAAACAGCTGAAGACTAGAGAAAGTTTGAACGTGCTTTTACAGTTTTTAACAACTACTCGAAACTAAACCACTTACTTCACCCCTAAACAATCCCTCTTTCAACACAATGTCAAGTACTTCCTAACAAATGAAGTTAACATGTATTTTCTATCGAACAATAAGCTTACAAAATCGGTAGCCACCTACTTATTGTGATCACTGTAGTTCTTTTTCACAATAATTACCCGTTATAACCATATACCTGACTTTAAGTTCCTATGATTACAAAAATTAAAAGAACCTTAGTTTTATATTGACATCATATGAAAAAACGAGTCTTTTCAGCAACTTTGAACAAATTTGCAATTTTAGATTCCATTTTTATTCTGCCGCAGAGATACTTTACTTGTTCCTTAGGAGAATTTTTCAAGGAATGATCACAAGGGAAGACTCTGATCAGTGACAACGTGACCCATCGTCCATGGGGGTTCGGATTCATAAACAAGTCCCATATAGTCCCAGGTACGACGTTCTTCCAAGCTATACACCAATCCCAGGATACACTGGTTATCCTTACGGCATGTTTACGGGTGGTTATCCAGTTAATGGCTATGGGTTGGGTCCAGTTTCACCTAGGATCCCGTGGGGCCCATTGCCGATGCCAGTTTATCCAGCTTACTAGAACGATGCCAGTTTATCCAGCAAACGAGTATAATGGGATTGTCGGGCCTGTACCAAATGGAATACCAAGTCAAACTAAAATACCATAAATGTATATATTGATGGGTAACAAGAACATCAAACTAAAATACCATAAATGTATATTGATGGGTACCTGAATTATTATATTTTCTATGAAAGCAAATTAGTATATACGTTATTACATATTTTGATATTAACAAGGAGCTTCAACACGCATATGGTTCACTTTCACCACACGTGATGCATTGTTCCCTACTTCCCTTTCCATGCGTGGTGAGCAAAAGAAAAAAAAGGTTGTTTTGAAAGTTTTGTGACTATTTGGTGGAGTATATGTTAATGTTAAGGATAAGTAATTGCTATGAAGATGAAAATGATGGAGAAAAATCTAACTTGACGCTGGCGTAAAGATAACTACACTCAGTCGTTCAGTCGCTCGGTGTATTAAGGGTATTTACTATGATGAACTTTTGAAAAAGTTTATATAATTAATACATCATTAAGTTATATAACTTTTCATATCATAAACCTATTACTAACATGGATGAATCTATTCATAAAGTTTTTTTATATCATAAAACACAATCAATATTTTCAAAAATTAGAAAATAGTTTAGACTTTTTCAAGATCACATAATTTTTCGTTCCACCTAAGATTAAAATGGTTGTCTACTATGGTTTACATATTTTTAAACTTCTTTAAAAAGTTTTAGACCTATTGATAAACTATCATAGTGAGTTTTGACCTATTGATATCATAATGGATGCTCTAAATTTAAAAGTGTATCACTGCTTCATATGCCTTAGAATTATTTTTTGTTTATTTTATTATTATTATTATTATTTTTTTTTGCCAATTTATGACAATTTGAAAATAAACCTAGAATGAGTCAAATCATGTAAAAACAATACATGTGATCAATGCCCCCTCCAGGGGCAGGTGCCCCCCTAACAAAAAAATTTGTAGTATAAATTTTCGAAATATTTGGCTTTATATTTACCAAAAAAAAAAAAAAGTTTGGCTTTTTTGTAAGTTACCCCCCTAAGAACCAATTTATAGTGTAGTTTCTAAAATTTATCAAAGTGCCCCCCCAAGCAAAAATTTCTGGCTCCGCCCCTTATCGGGTCTTCCAATAAATTCACCCAAGTTCTGTCTTATGATACTGATGACATTTGAAACAGAATTCCAAAGTCATTACTTTTTTTAGGGGCCGTTTAGTTTGTTGCTAGGAATCACAATGGGTATCGGATTTGGTATGGATTGAAAGAAATAAAAATTAAATGATAGCATTAATGTTGTTTGTCTTGTAAAATGTAATTGTAAATTGATTTTTATTTAATATTATTATATAATAAAAATGGCCCACTTAGATATATTATTAAAACAAATGTGGCTTGAAATAATGTGTTACTATTAAAAATGTGTGTTAGAAATAAAAAGATATAAGAGCAGTAGGTGTGGATCTTTTCGTCGTTCGCCGTGTGCTGACTTGGCAGCTCGCCGTTCTCCGCCGCCACACCGCCTCCGTTCGCCGTCGTTCGCCGTGCAGCTTTCGTCGTGCAGACGACGAACGTTTTCACTGACAATCCAACCGTTAATATGTATATTAAATTTGAGGTGGGTGGCATTATTTAATTTAGTTTATTTGATTAGTTGAAAAAAAAAGAAAAAAAAATAGTGGTGGGGCCCGAATGAGTAAGTTGTGGTGTGTTGTGATAAGGGGGGTTGTTAGTTGTGTTGTGTTGTGGTGATGTGGCACCCGTGGGGCCCGAATGAAGAGAAGTGATTTAGCCATCACACCTACTGGTCTAATGAGCCCCCACATGAATGGCTGACAAAAACCACCATCTTGATGAGGTATCGTTCTATGGGCATAATATCATAGTTTGATTTCCAAATATTTAACCAAACAATTTATTTTTCTTTGAAAGTATTACCCAAAGTCAAAAGCCTCAAACCTGCACCTTATATTATTTAAAAACTTATGGTAATTCAACAAAAGAGTCAAAATGCGTGTGGAAAAGCTTGAAAATGGATCTAGTAATGATGAAAAACAAAAGTAATAAAAAAAAAAAAAAAAATGACAGCCGTCCAAAAAGTATGAAAAGAGAATGAAAAGAAGGGAAACATCATAATCTTCTCCAGCTTTTGTGGTTTTGGGTCATACTTCAAACTTCCTATCCAAACATGGAATCTTATATTTTCTTTTCTTATTAGATATATATAATGCAATATAATGTTTTCTTTCTCTTTAAAGTCCAAAAAAGATTGAAAAAAACAAAACCTTGGTGTAAGTAGCTTCTCATGTTGTTTCTGTGCATGTGTGACATTATTTTTAAGTAAAATGGCAAGACTAGGTTTTTTAGCTTCTCATGTAGTAATTTAATTTTTTTGTGCATAGTGTAAGAGCTTAAATAGCTAAACTAGTAGGATTTGGTTTTTGCATGGTTTACCAGTTAGCAACGGTACAAATAATTACTCGTATTTTATAAATTTAATTGGTGTAATGATCGTCTGGACGACTGGACCTAATGTCCTAATATAAGTTGATGCAAACACAGACCAACATATGTAAGCCTTTTTGGAAAGAAGCCCAGCCCATAACAAATAAAGCTTCAAAGTAACAAACAATGCTTTTTGGCTAAAAGAATGAACTGATACATTAGAAATCCTTAACTTGTGTTCAATTGGATAATGAAGCTCTCATATGTGCTTAATAATTTGTTTCGTGTCACTCTAGCTCATCAACATTAACTTCAGATTGTTCGCCAGTTGCCAGGATTTTGACACTAACCATACCTCTTTGCCACTCAGCGCTCCCTACAAGTATTAATCTACGTGCATTTATTCGTGCTGCTCGCTTAAACACCCTGACAAATACATATATACAAATAATTACAAACCATATATGAGATAACGCAACAATATCACCGCGTGCTTACCATTTAAGTGGTTTGTTTTCCAAAACTAAATCAACACATTGACCCTTTCCTCTAAGAATAGTAGCAACCTTAGCAGCTGCACCTTGAAGATCCGGATCCAAAGAACAAACAATGTTGTCGATTTCAAGAGGAAGTTCTGGCAAAAGTTTTCTCTCCTTGAGCAGCTACAAAAAGAATAGAAATACTATTATAAATGTCCGAAACCATAGAAAATGAGAAAAGGAAAATGTGATATAAACATATTTAACTCACTTCCACAATGACAGCATCACCAAATCCAAAGCCACATGCAGGAATGTCATCACCCCCGAAAGTAGAGAGCAAACGATCATAACGTCCACCACCACAAATGGCCCGTAACTTACCTTCTCTATCAAATACCTGGACAAATAGCAACATTGGCGATTGGTGAAACAGTTCCTAATTACTTAATAATATTTTCTCATAGTTGTTAAGACTTTAGAGATAGAAGAATAAGTGACCTCAAACACAATTCCGGTATAGTAAGCTAGGCCCCGGACAACAGATGCATCAAACTGAATCCATTCTGTGTAACCAAACTTTTCAGCAAGTGAGAATAACTGTTTCAATTCACTGACTGCTTCCCCCCCTGCGGCACTTCCAAGTTTTTCTGTAGAAAACACGCACATCGTTTTGAATGTCATTCACAAGTACTACTAATGCTGAGCAAAAGTGGGATTACATAAATCAATTATGTAACCAAGCAGATACAAGTTCTTTACTAGGACCAAATAATACTGATAATATATTTTCAGAAATTGCAATGTATTATTAACAAATGCTGAACAAATTTTGCATGATAATAAATCCTACAGCAAACATGTCAAGAATAACAGGACTAAATAATACCTTCCAACTCTGTCAAAGACTTGATTGAAAGAACTTGTAGTAGATCCTCAATAGCCTCGTTTGAAAGCTCAACCGCCCGCAGCTCTTTCTTCATCTCCTCCATGGGTATTTTCCCCATCTTATTCCAATTAAGCACAAACATAAACATGTGAAAGTGAGGCAAGTATATACACAACATTGTAACAAATTTGTGTATAATTGATTTGTTGCATTAGGAATGAAAAACAAAAGTCAATAGTGAAAAAACTGTGGATCTAATATTCTAATGTTGCATTTAGATGTTGGAACATTAGACCACTAACCTTATCTATGATGATGCAAGCTTTGGCAAATGAAGCTTCTGGTACAGAATACAGACTCACCACTTCCTGTAAAACCTGTAACGAGAGAAAGGGAACAAGTTTACTACATTGGCAAATTTAGAGTTGCTGTCGGACAACTCAAGTCATGCCAAACACTATGCAGTATGCACTATAAAAATTTGGTCCCCCGACAGTTTAACCAGGAATATAATAGTATACAATTAGTCCTATAAGTATTGGAAAAACACGTCGTATCTGCTAATATATGTATGTGATGGCTTGAGGTATCAATCATCCCCATGCCAATTGTATCTTTGCTATTAAACTAAAATTACAAAAGCTTTATCCCTGTAATATAGAGCAACTAGCAAATTTTCTATTCTACAAAGTATAAACATTGCCTATCCTTAGCGATCCCGTTTTAGTTTAAACTCAAAACTGAAGTCACCTGGCTTTGTTATCGCCAACACGATCCCATCACTAACGGTCATATAATCTTCATCTTCAATCTTATGTCAAATTTGAAAAAACAACATATTTCAAAAATCAAATCACAGATCATTTAAGATCCCAATGTCATATTCTTTTTATATAGCCTATTTAACCCAACTCGAACCTAGCTTGCTCACACCATTGAAGCCTCGACAGGGGTATTGCACATGTGAACATAAAAGGCCCAAACCTTTTTTAGTTGCTAGTGATACCAAAACCTGTCACACCCCGCTAAAGCGGAAACACGAGGTGCAACAACTCAAGGCTCCATAGCATAAGTTAAAAGATAACAACCACCATAGAAAATTAAAAAGGTGTACTGATCACATGTTTTAGACAATATATCAAAAGAAACAACATAGTTTGAAATCGAAATACAAAATGCTGCAACAAAAGTGTCTTCCTAAATGCCAACCTTTACTGACCGAACCTAAAAAGAATGACAAATTAAAAGGGTCAACTATTAAAATAGTTGGCAAGTTAACAGGTTTTCAATAATATAACATTTTAATTTAAAATGTTATCAATCCAGAAAGTGAATGAGTAACCAACTGTTTCAATGCACAAGGTAGAGTTTTATACATACAGGTTAATGCAATTGAGGCCACTACCAAACTAAATGGCTGAGATGCCCCAAGCTACATGTTCTATCGGTAACATGAGTAAAAGAGCGGTAACTATGCACTCACGTTTCAGTGTAAATGGGGTGTTGCACATATTCACAGGAAGTTAAGGCACATGCAATGAAGTGACAGAAAATCACAAGTAATATGAACAAATAATGAGGGTTAACCCATACCTTTCTGCTAGATATCTTGAACCCAACATCTTTCGCAGTTATCCCAATTCGCTTGAAAAATGTAACAATAGATGATATAAGTTCAGCTTCTCCCTATATGAAAACAACATATAGTTTAAGATGAATAATTTATAAGATCCAACCATACTGTTGTAAGAGAAAGAAAAATATATCAAGCTTAATTATAGAAAATAAACATCACATCTAAACCATGTATACAAGACTACTGACTACAAGTGTATGCTATTTGTGATTATGATATTACCAATCTTTTGTTGAGATAAAAATAGTACTACATGTTAATATGAATATATGTTTCTATTATCAAAGCGTTACGTGAGAGGCTATACGTAGCCCTTCTAAATTAGTAGCAGTGTAGCACTACCGTCCTATAGAACTTATCTTACAACTTCAGCGGTACTTTCAATCAGGGAGGACTCCTGAAATTTGTGGGCATTTATTTTTCCCTGCTTTCATCTTCTATCAATTCATCCTTATCTGAAAACTGACTATGATATTTAAAGGCACCATTATTCGTAACTACTTCATGTCCTGACCACATTTACAACTTCCCTGGAAACACACTAAAGTTGCATTCCGCATATTTTGTTTATTCTAATTAACCTAAGTTCTTTAGTTGCCAAAATGTTTCTTCAAGGTTGCAACTTCGCATTAGTACCGTACCTAGTCTCACCTAAAAGCTATGCCACAGTATCCTCTCATATGCTCTTTTGGGCTCATGTATAGCATAAGGCCTCAGAGCTCGTATGCTTAATATGGTAAAGGCAAGGCCTGAAAAGCCCTTTTCCATACATTATGTCTAGAATGGTAATGACAACAGTACACATTAGTGGAGCACCTAAGGCGAGTATACCCATCATCATTGTTTCCCTACTGTGACTCTTAACTGTTAGGAACATCACATAAAGGCCTTTATGAATTAATATCATTTCTAATCTGAACTAATGTTAATCACACCAGAAACATAAGACCCCTCCTCTCAAATCTAGTCAAAGAGTTATAAAATATCAATGCTCAATAATATAGCAAGAAGAGAAAATGAATGAACCAGCAAGAACATACAGTTACATCAGGCACACCAATTATATCCATATTCCATTGGTAGTGTTCACGACGACGTCCCCTGGTCATATTCTCATAGCGCCAACATTGTCCAATAGCAAACCATTTTATTGGAAGGGGTACAGATTTTCTGAACAGAAAAAGAATAGGAATCAAATTCTGGCATGGATACACAAAATCACATAATAATAAATAACTAGACACATGGCCCGTATCTTCAAACCCTAAACAAGTTCTCCACTCATATTGGAGATTGGTATATTAGCAAAAGATACAAAATCAAACAAGACTAGTAGTACCCTTTCTGTATGACAAGCCTAGCTAACGAAGGAGTAAGCTCGGGCCTCAACGCAACTCGGCGATTTCCTCGATCCTCAAAACAGTATAGCTGCACCACAGATCATTTTCAGTTTAACTTTTATACGTTGGACTATGATGTTCCGTATTATATTGTCATTTCAATTTATTTTTTATTGTTTATCATTGCATTCCTGTCGTAAAGATGTCACTATTCAAGTCTTACATAGCCACTTGCATATAAGAGTCTATGCAAAAATGAAAAACTATTAGAAAAGAAAAACCATGCAACAAGAATATTACTAAACCTGATCTCTTATTTCCTCGCCAGCTTTTCGTATATAAAGAGCCTCTGTTTCTAGCACGGGATAGTCAACCTCTTCAAATCCAAACAGTAGCGAAACCTAATAATATGCAAAAGCCGGTTACCATACTCATTATTTTCAATCAAAAGACATGCAAAAACACCAAATACATGCAATTATGAAAACTCAAAACTCTAACTTAGAGAGACTACAAAGTTATGTGCACATGTGACACCGACTACACAAGCCACTTGTTTAAAAGCCTCGTCAGATAGCCTTGGCGCTGGAAACGTGACTTTGCAACTTAATCGCTCAAAAATAGTGAACGTATCTCGTTACTCCACCGAGTCAGGATAAAGGCACTTATCTGACATTATGACCAATATAACCTTACGCACTTAGCCACACCGAATCAAGAAGTTGATTTTCACTTAGTTTGATAGAAAATTACATCTAATCACGGTCAGATTACTCACACCTTGGTTCACGTTAGAATGTGAGATTTTGTTACACCAAGACTAACAACCATATAACGCTAATCCAACGCTGAACATGCTTAAAAATGATTATTTATCACTTAATATATAATACATTATCATAAACAATATGAAGCAAATGAAAACAACTACCTGTTTGAAGTTATTAAAAAGCCAATTGCGTAAGCGCATTTCCTCAGGAGGAAAGTCTCTGGTTCCTTTAGGGGGATTAACATCTATTATTTTCTCAACCCCGGCACGTGGGGCTAAAGAGGAGTATACGTGTGTGACCTCATAAACTCACGTATTTTCAGCCGTATAATTATTTACTATAATATGAGCACTTCCCAACACATTATCCTATCCAAAGCCTCATGCACAACTCTCTCGGATTATGCATCAAGTGCACTTGTTGCTTCATCCAAAACAAGAATACGAGGATCTTTAAGAATTGCTCTAGCGATAGAAATTCTTTGTTTTTGATCATTTGGCTCGACTTTGTTTGGTGATTTAGTTTGGTTAGTGGTTTCGATTGTTGTGGCATTGAAGTTTGTATTAGTATGGTTCTCCGTACGTCTGGTTTTGTCTCCATGAATATGCTCTGTCTGTATCTGTCTGCTTAAATATGCTCTTTATCTACTCTGTATCTGTCTACCCTACATCTGCTTTTCATCTACTCTGTCTGCCTTGCATCTGCCTGTTCGAATCTGCTATGGTTCTCTTCCATATTTGTGTGACTTTGCTCTGGTTCTACATCTGCACCTGTCTGCCAGTTCTACTCTTTTCCCCTGCCTGATTATGTGCTTTGCACCTGTCTGCATCTGGTTCTACCTGTTCTACCCTCGTTCATCTCCGTACGTGTGTTGCTCTGCTCTGATTTTGGTTTTGCAATGACTTTGGTCTGTTTGTTTCAGACTTGACTGTTATCGCTTTGTTACAATTTGGATTGCATCGGGTCGAGACTCCGTCGAGCATTGAGTTTGCACTCCGGGACACTCCGCTTTTCGTTTGTTTTCCATTGTTAGTTTTTCTGTTTGACAAACTCTCAATATTTATTGCTGCACCATTGCGAGTTTGAGATGGGATGTTAGATAATAAAGGCCTATTGGCCCGACCCAATTGTTTAGCCACGTTTAATAGTTAGGGTTTCGTTTGTGTCTTTTTCTTGTAATGTGTCAGTTATAGTTGAATTTGATAATACAATTGTCATTTTTCCTCTGATTTCTACAAAGTGAAACAAAATCTTAAAAAAAAAGAAAAAAAAAGACGTATAAACGAGTTTAAATGTAGTTTTAGCTATTAGAGAAGATTTTAAAGCTAAGTAAAAGTGTTAGCACTTGCATTTTCAGAAAATAAACTATGTTTCAACAAATAATCTCTAAAAGACGACACATTGAACATTAAACCACCGAAACCCCAAACCTAATTGAATAACTAGTTTAAACTAAACCGTTGTTGAGCTTATAGTAGTTGCATATGTATTGAGATCATATGCTTACCCGATAAATCTCATAAATAACTTTCATCGATCGTAATAGATTACTTCACTTTCGACCTTGATCTAATATCTTTCATCTATTCAGAATGGTCCCTTTTGGTCCGTTATTTGTGTATTATTGTGACTTGCTAACGACTTCAATTAAAACCTAACTCGGATAGTTTACGTTGTTCATCCGTTATTAATCCCATACCAATACACAATTGAGAGTACATTGACCACTTATAAGAGCATTGGGTACCCTAGAGTGGCCAAAATTTCCCTGCCACATCAGCAAAAATCTCTATGGCACCAGAAATCTCACGGCACCACATTCTGACCGTTACCCACGGCACCAGAAAATGTGGTGCCGTCGTCCATTTTTTTTTTTTTTTACATAAAATAAAACATAGACAATATTAACTAAAATAAACTTTATTAATTAAAGAAAAAACACACACATTACATTAAAAAAAAATGCATAAAAATAAAAACCTAGTACATAAACATAGAAATAAAATCCTAGTGCTCGTTGGTGGTATACTTTGCCCGGATTCGTGCTTTTTGGGCTTTCACGACCTCCGCGTCGATCGGATCCATCTTGCTTGTATCCATTTGTAGCACTCGCATCTCCTCGGCAATCTTTTGAGATTCATATAAAGTAACTCTCGCTTGTGACTCTCGTTCGAGAACATCCATCTTTGCCTTGCGGTCTAACTCGTATTGTTGTTGCAGCATTTCTTGAAACATTGTCGGGTTTGAACCGGAACTAGCAGTCGAGTTTGATGAATGTAGTGCTTCCTCGTTCGTAACCCGAATACGATTACGTCTTGCAAAAGTCGAGTCGGGATTTTTCCACTTGTGCTTGTCTTTCAAAAATTCCCAAGCGCTCATGTGTCTAAAGTCATAACCCGTTGTTCTTTTAAACAATACGTGACAACGGGTCATAAAATCTCTATCATTCTCCCCACTCATAACCGCCGTTTCATCCACTACCGAATTCCACTTCTTGACATCTTTATTCATTGGAGTCCACTTTCCCGTCAACATGTTTTTGGTACGAATAGTGTAGTTGAGCCTCTTGGCTTCCTTGTTGTATGCGTCGAGCACTTTGTACCAAAACGTATCCCTTTGTTGATCCGAACCGGTTTTTGGATCCTCGAAAATTTGAATGAAACACTCCGCCAAAAGATACTCCTCATCTTGGCTCCAAAAAGTTCGACGGGTCGGGACCACCTCTTCTTCTTTGTCTTCGTTGGTTTTCTTGGCCTTCGTCTTTATCTTTGGCTTCTTCGCCTTCGTCTTTACCCTCGTTTTCTTCGACGTCAGGTTCGGGACCACCTTTTTTTCTTCTTCTTCTTCGTCTTCGTCTTCGTCTACTAGATGGAATGATGCATGGTCCGAATTTGGTTGGGAAGGGGTGGTTTGGTGTGTTTGTTGTGGTTGAGTAAATTGATTATATTGTTGTTGTTGTTGCATTTTCCATTGACTAAATAGCATTTGTTCTTCGGGATTCATGTATGGGTTATTTGGGAAGGTAGGAAAGTAAGACGATTGAGGGTATGGATTCGAAGATGAGCCCGGATTGTTGGCCGGATTTGAAGACGAGCCCGTCATTTGGTTTGACGGGTCGTTTAGCATATTGTTAATCCATGGTGAGTTAGTATTCATTTTGAAGTATGAAAATATTGAGATAAGTAGATGATTAATATATTGGATGTGTGTGTGAAGTATGAAATAATAATGGGTATTTATAAGGTTTTTTGGGGTAAATTATTATTATTATTATTATTATTATTATTATTATTATTATTATTATATATATATATATATATATATATATATATATATATATATATATATATATATATATATATATATATATATATATATATATATTTTTTGGTGTTAAAAGGCTCCAAACGGTTATATAACCATTGGCTAACGTTCTGCTTCCCTCCCAACTCTCCCAACGTTCGAATTATTACACAGAAAAAAAAAAAAAAAAAAAAAAAAAAAAAAAAAGCGATGGCGTGGGCTGGTGGCCATGGCGCGAGCGGCGGTACCGTGCGCCGTCGGCCATGGTTGGCTGGTGGCCATGGCGCAAGCCACCAGCTATGCGTACCAAATGCTCTAAGGGTCAAGTTTAAATAATAATCATAAAAACGTCACAAGTTTCCTAAAGAACAAGATTAAACTATTTTTGAAAGAGTATTGATACTGAAGTAAGGTGTATCAAATTTGACAATTGACATGGTATTTACAAATGGCGATGTTTCTTCTCATTCTTATCACTTTGCACTTATACTTTCCAACACGACAAATACACTCCTAATCCATTTTTCAATTTAATTTCCAGAGTGTCCACTATTAGAATTAGGTTAATCCCCTTAATCGGTTTCATTAGCATTCCTCTCAATATATAAACGTACATTACTGAAAGTTACAAAACCCTTAATGGGCTGGACTGATAACATAAGACATAAAGCTAATGGACTAATACTAATATCACTGCGATACTAATATTCGGTGGCTAATAGACCCCCGCAGTTTGAGCGGGAGGCCTTCGAACGTTCAAACTGGATCTGAAATCATTAAACAACGCAGCAGGAAGACCTTTAGTAAAAATGTCAGCATACTGAAAACGAGAAGGGACATGAAGCACACGAACTTGTCCTGAAGCAACATAATCACGGACGAAATGAATGTCTATCTCAATGTGGTTCATACGTTGATGTTGAATAGGATTCGTCGATAAATATACGGCACTGACATTATCACAATAGACGATAGTGGCGGTAGACAAAGGGGTATTAAGTTCACGCAGCAGATTGCGAATCCAAGCTGTCTCAGCTACCACATTAGCAACACCACGATATTCAGCCTCAACACTTGACCGAGACAATGTCACCTGACGCTTAGTAGACCAAGATAATAGATTGTCACCAAGAAAGACACAATAACCTGAAGTCGACCTGCGAGTGACCGGGCAGCCCGCCCAATCTGCATATGTGTAAGCAATAAGCTGAGTAGTAGAAGAAACATGTAACTGAAGACCATGATCAATAGTACCACGAATATAGCATAATATTCGCTTCAAAGCATGAAAATGTGTGTCACGAGGGTCATGCATATACAAACAAACCTAATATTCGCTTCAAAGCATGAAAATAGTACCACGAATATAGCGTAATATTCGCTCCTTAGCCCAACGGACCAACAAACGCACCCAACTTGGCTGCTAAGCCTAAATATAACCAACAAGCTCACTCAATTTAGACCCAAACCTAGACCAAAGAAAACAAATAAGCACATAATAACTTTGTTATGCCGAGACCATCCCAAGATCAAAATTATTAAAAACCTAGTCTCAACTAAGACATAAACCGAGAACAAGGACGACGCAACCGAACACCCTAGTAGGCTGTTAAACCGAAATAACAAGAATAACGCAACAACGACAACAACCACGGGTAACAATAACAATGACACGACCATTTCACATTTATACAAACCCCAAAATCATAAAACCACCCTAGTCGTGGTCCTGCTGTGAACCGAAGTAAAACAACCACTCAACAATCAACCATAATAACAACATGCCGAGACCCTAGTGGTCTCGGTCTCATCCTAAAACGTAACCAACTGCCAAACTAAACGGACCACAACGACCACTGGTGAGATTTTATACCACACGAAACATAAATCTAAAAACAATAAAAAGGTTTTTAATCCATTTTATCCTTCAAATCCGGTTTTTGAATGATAAATTGTTAGCGAGTTTTTGTTCGGTTATCAAATCCACGAAAATAATAACATAAATATAATCGGTTTCAAAATATATAGAAAGAATATATATCAAATGTTTCTCGGTTTACCAAGTAGAGAAGAGAGAAGGACAAGGTGGTGGAGATGGTGGCGCGTGTGACCGGAAAACTCGAACCAAAACAAATATCTTGAAATCACCCTTCGACCTATACTTATCTTGATTCAAAACATCAAAAAGAGGTGGCTGTGATGGCTGGAAAACACGAATCCAAACGAACCAAACAAATACCCGAAATAATATATACCATCGATCTATACGTTGTTACCTCCACTTGTGTTGCCGGAAAACTTGCCGGAAATACTATGAGTTACCGAAAAAAAAAAAGAATAGATGAGGGTGGGTTTCTTAGTGCATGAAGTATATGGGAATGATGAGAATGGTGAGAGGATTAAAATGGTGTTGGCGGTGTAGTAGGGTGAGCGGCGGTGTGCTGGTGGTGGCCGGATTTCGTGGCCGAAAAATGAGGAAGGAGAGAGAGGTGAGGGAGATGGGATTGTCGGCTATGAAGTTTATATAAGTGTGTGTATATATAGTGTAGAGATAGATAAGATAGATATGGATAAGGAAATCTAGCAGACCAATCATATTGTAGATTGTGTTAGATTTTTATAGATTAAGGAAATGAAACGTGTGAGAATGGGTAGGAAGATATTGTATATATTTAGTAGGTTTTTGATGTCCTTTTTATGTATACGTGGAATGAGAAGATATAAAACATGTGGGAATTGGGGTATGATATGTGAGGGAATATGTATGGGCTAAGATAACATGTTGCTCAAGTGGTTATAGTAGGTATAGATTGATTACATATTTTTATAAAAAGAGTCGGTTTGGTTTGTATCATCCGAAAGATCTATGTAATATTTCTATATCAAGAAGAAAAATAAAAGGATAGATCGTATATAAAAGATATAGAACCAAGTGGACACATTTTGTTTGTGAAAAAGAAATAGATCGATTTATTATGGAGTAGAATTTGCATGATCTACGTATTACATATAAGAAGAGTTTGCATACATAACTTCGTATTGTAAAATGAAGGTAAGTTGGAATTGAGTTAAATATTCAAATTGTAGAAAAGCTTTTCATTATTTGGGACGTTTGAATTTAGTGAAAATGAGGTGTCGTGGTTTATTCGTGTCTCGTAGTATGTGTCGCGAAAATGTAACGTGGTAATGTTAACAATAAGAGAAAATTTTTAATTTCCCCGTAAAAATGGGTTTTATTAGACAGTAATACCGGATTAGTATTAATCAATGAGATGGATTTTCGTAGGATCCTACAGTATCTACACACAACTTATACACACAACTCACACACAGATTCTCAACAATGTCTCGTAAAGACTTCTCTCAACAATTCCCCAGTCCACAACAAGTGCTAGAAGATATCTTTCCACCAGAAGATGAAGTTTATCACATTCCACCAAAAGATATCTTTCCGGTATTTCAACCGAAAAATGAACCCGTAAACACTCCACCGGTGGACCACCAAAACAATCCGTTTACCTTTACTGAGGAATATCTCCGAGAACTTGAGTAGGATGAGGCAATACTGAGAGAGATACGAGAAAACGAGGCACGAGAGGAAGCTGCTCGTATGGAGCAGGAAGCCAGGGATGCAGAACATCTTAGGAAGAACTGGTTTGACATTATGGAAGCAAAGTATTATGCTGACGAGTTTAGGTCCTCTTCGAGTGAGGAGGGTTATAACTTAGATGATTTCTTTTCTTAATTTGTAGTTTTATTTTAATTACCGTATCGTAGTTTGTATTAATCGTACTATGTATTTCGTGTTTTCACTTTAATGTTTAATGTAATTCGTGTTTTAACTTTAATGTTTAATGTAATTCGTGTTTTAAACGTTATGTTTTTTATTAAATGAAGTATTAGTTTTAGTTTAGAGGTTGATTTTGAAAATAGTTGAGTTAAGATTGAGTGATAATAAAGTGAAAAGGTTAAAGCTGATATAACGCCAACGTAGCATTCAATGAAACTTTAACTTTAGGTGAACACACTTAGGGCGTGTTTGGTAGCGGGAATTGGGCCCAAAGAAATGGAAATGGGCTTATTTCCCATGTTTGGTAGCACAAAGAAATGGAAATGGAAATGGGCTTAATTCTCGGGCTTAATTCTCGAGAATCTGTTTGGTATGTTAGAGAAATAAAAAGGTGGAGAATTGTGGGGAATTGGTGAAGAATTGGTAGTGTAATTTTTTGAGTTTCATTTCCACTACTTTTAGTGAGGAAATGGGAGAAATGAGGGGAACTTTGTAAGGGTTTTTTTTTTTAGTTGCAAACCGATTTACGTAAATGTATTTTTTATAAAAAAATTAATAATTTTTTAAAAGAGTAAATTACACGGATTGTCCCTGTGGTTTGTCCAAAATTTCACGTATAGTCCCTTGAGTTTCAAAGTTACATGTATGGTCCCTCTGACTGCAAAAGAATAACACCCATGGTCCCTGAGGTGGATGTCCGTCACATTTTCCGTTAAACAGCCTCACGTGATAAACACGTGACCAAATACATTGCTGATACTTAAATCAAACAAACACCACCACAATCACACCAATCAAAAATCTGATTCTCTCTCATCTCTCTCTACCACTAAATTCCGACCAACATCTCCTTTTACAAACCACCAACTGTAACAAGATTGGATTTGATTCGATTAATTTTTTAGAATGGTTATCATATTACGTTTACGTTCTAACTTAAGGTTTGGATTTTTTTTTCGATTAAATCATTAAAAAGGTTTGGATTTTTTTTCCAAACTCCATTAAATCCTTTTTTTTCGATTAAATCATTAAAAAGGTTTGGATTTTTTTTCCAAACTCCATTAAATCCTTTTTTTCGATTAAATCATTAAAAAGATTGGATTTTTTTCCAAACTCCATTAAATCTTTTTTTTTTAGTTTATCATTAAAAAGATTGGATTTTTAGGATTTTTTAAGGTTTGGATTTTTAGGAATTTTTAAGGTTTGGTTAACTGTGGTGATGTTGGTGGTTTTACGGTGAGTGGAGATGGCGACGGGTGTGGTGGTGGGTCAAAATGAATTTGGGAAAGTGGGCTGATGGGTCAAAATGAATTTGGGAAAGCTTATATTTTCAGTTTTCTGGCTAGTTGAGCTTATGAGCCTTAAGCTCTAGTTGGTAAGTTGATAAGTCGATAAAAGTGAGCATACGAGCTTTTTCAATTTCAATAAGCCCCTTATAGGTGTTGTAGTTAGGTGTACGTTGGTTCATAGTTTGCTACTGAATAATGCGAGAGTTCAGGATTAATGGGTTTGACCTTACATGTCAAAGGGTGCAGTTTGACTTTTTGGGTCATGTATGATGATTATGATGCGAGAGTTCAGGATTAATGGGTCATGAATAATGCGAGATTTTGATTGATGGGTATGGGAAGAATGAGGATGTGGAGAGTGCGAGGATGGTTTTTGATGAGATGCCGCAAAAAAGTGTGGTTTCGTGGAGTGCGATGATGGCGGCTTATTCAAGGGTTGGTGAGTTTGAGGAGGTTGTTTGTTTGTTTGTTTGAAACGATGCAAGAGTTGGGTGTTAGACCGAATGAGTCTGTTCTCGTGAGTGTGCTTACAGCTTGTGGAAATATTGGGGCACTTGCACAAGGGTTGTGGGTACATTCGTATGCTAAAAGGTATCATCTTGATTCGAATACAATCCTTGCTACTGAAATAGTTGATATGTACTCCAAATGGTATCCGTCAAGATTCAACCAAGTGCCGCCACATTTGTAGCTATTTACACATGCTAACTGGGTCAAAGAAGGAGTTTTGTTGGATGATACTGGGATTTGCTGTAAATTGATTGAGTGGTATGTTGGTGTTGATGAGTTAGGAAAGTGTGTTGAGTTGTATGATATATATAAATATGGACCAATCAATTTTTAGGTTTACTTTCCTGAATCCATGATTCTTGAAACCTTAATTTGAACCATTGTTTATAAGGTTTTGTTTAACTGGGCTTTAGTTTATTATCCATGTTTGGTTCATTTGTTGGATTTGTATATATATATAAATATGGACCAATCAATTGTTAGGTTTACTTTCTTGATCAAGGAATATTTTTCGAAAGATTACATGGATGATTGCATCATTGTTATGTATATGTTTTTAGCTTTTTGCATTTTGAAGATCAAACTTCTTGTGTTTTTGTGTGGCTGGTGATCATCGTAGTTGACTTTATTTAGAAGGTAATGTAGAAGATGGACTCTATTTAGAAGGTAATGTAGTTGACTTTGACCAAACTATGATAAACTTGCTTGACGATTCACGTGTTTATCACGTGGGGAATGAAGTGATTGGAAAAGAATAACATATATGGTCCCTAGGGGAAAAAGACTGAATTACCCTCATGTTTTAGTCACGTGAGGGAACTTTAACGGAAAATGTAACGAACATCCACCTCAGGGACCATGGGTGTTATTCTTTTGCAGTCAGAGGGACCATACATGCAACTTTGAAACTCGAGGGACTATGCGTGAAATTTTGGACAAACCACAGGGACGATCCGTGTAATTTACTCTTTTTAAAATAATTTTTTTTATAAAATAAGTTTTTTTTTAAAAAAAATAATAAATTTTTTATAAAAAATAATTTAAAAAAATATATTTTTTTAAAATATATTTTTTATAGAATTGTTATATAGAAAAAATAAATTTTTTTAAATAATTTTTTTAATTAATTTTATAAAAAATAAATTTTAAAATAAATTAAAAAAAATAATTTTTTTTTTTAAAATAAGTTTTTTTAAATAATAAAAAATAATAATTTAAAAGAAATATTTTTTTTAAATATATATTTTTTAGAATTGTTATTTAGAAAAAATAATTTTTTTTAAATAATTTTTTTTAATTAATTTTATAAAAAATAAATTTTAAAATAAATTAAAAAAAATAATTTTTTTTAAATAAGTTTTTTTAAAAAATAAATTAAAATAAATAAAAAAAAATAATTTAAAAAAATATTTTTTTTAAATATATATTTTTTAGAATTGTTATTTAAATTTTTTTTTTATTTAAAATCAACAAAAAAAAGTTCTAATTCTTTCAATAAAAAGTTTTTTTTCTTTTTTTTTTTCTTTTTTTTTGCCAATTCTCGAGTTTATTTCTCATGTTACCAAACACTAGAATTGACTTTAAATTTCTCTACCCATTTCTATTCTTTGAAATTCTCTCCACCAAACGTGCTCTTAATGCTTAACATGTCCTCTTTCACCTATTAATATAAAGTAAAAAAACTTATCCGTTTAAACTTTTTCCAACAGGTTACTAAATATAATAATATTTCTCATATCCGACACTTTCCAAAAGGCACAACAAAGAATCCACGTAAGCAAGCAGTGAAAAAGGTTCGAGAAACAAACATTGCTTCTTTTAACTTTCCGTTATTTCAGGTCCATCCCAAGGGCAATCCCGTCATTTCCACCCACATTCCTTCGCCTTGCCGCTAAGCAAACATTATTTTCCTTCTTCCTTTTTAAATAAACAAATCCCTCAGAAAAAAAAAAAAAAAAAAAAAAAATCCCCATTCATTTATTTGACCTCCAAAAAGTCAAATTCATATGTAAATAAAACTAATTCATTTATTTCATCACTATAACGTGTCGATATGTGTTTACGTCGATATGTGTTTATAAGTGATCCCGCAAGAGAAGAACGCTCGTATTCGTCAAGAACGAAGTGTTATAGATTGGTCATCACACACACGTAACTCGTGTTACGATTCCACCAAACTCTCTCATTAGTTAATATTGATGGCTGCAGTAGCTACAATAGCACTATACACAAGTCCACCTGGCAGCTTATACGATTTCGATCAACGATCATCATCAACGTCAAATATAACCATCCCATTCTCATTCTCATCATCATCACCTGACGATTTAACGCCGTTAAGAAACTCACCGGAGAGAGGAGGTGGGACCAGACGGTTGTTATTTAAAGGATTTGTTACGCACGTGTTTGGCACGTGCGTTAATAGTAGGTTAAATGAAAATGATGATGATGATGATGAGCTGCTAATGTTTAGTATGGATGATGATGATAATTATGAACCACCGTATGCGAAAGAGATGTTATTGGATGCTCAGCTGAAATATAATGTGTTTAATGATGACTTAGTTGTTAAGGCTTTTTTTGAAGCTGCTAAAGCTCATAAAGGACAGGTATATTTTTCTTTACTAATTTTTTTTTTCTAACATTCAGTCGGATACGACATATGGGAAACCACCTACCCAAGACAACGAGATGTTGACCATGGGCCGTTACAAGTATTCGGAGGGAAAAACCCTTGCCATCCTTAAAAGGATTGAACTCAAGACCTTGGGTAAAACCGACATCTGGGAAACCTTCTTGCACGTACCCAAGACAACGAGATGTTGACCATGGGCAGTTACAAGTATTCGGAGGAAAAACCCCAAGGCTTGCCATCCCTAAGGATCGAACTCAAGACCTTGGGTAAAACCGAGAGTACCTCTGATTGGCTGGGCTGATCATTGGCAATAGATAGAGTTTATCATATTATCATTGGTTGAAATTATTATTACATACTTTAATATAAATTTATATAGCGGGCTTATATATAGCTTATTTGGTTTCCGGCTTATGTTTTTTCATAACCTATTATTTGTGGCTTATTTTGAAACTTTTCGGCATAGTGGGCTTATATATAGCTTATTTGGTTTCCGGCTTATGTTTCACGAGTTCATTTTTTTTGCTTATTTTGAAACTTTCGGCTTATTTAATAAGCTTATATAGGCCGCAAAAATGAGCTTATGAAACATAGGCGGAAAACCAAATAAGCTATAAGCCCGCTGTATAAGCTTAAACAAACAACCCCGTATGTTCGCAACAAACAAGTCATTACCGACTTATAATATTAAGCAATTTTCCCAATTAAGACAGTTAAGTCAAAATCAAACAGCGCCTTAGTTAGTTATTAGCTAATAATGTTTGTTGGTTGGTTAATTTTTGTTTATGTGAATATTGTAGATGAGGGCGAGTGGGGATCCGTATTTGTTGCATTGTGTGGAGACTGCGGGTTTGTTGGCGACGATAGGTGCAAATGCTGTTGTGGTTGCTGCGGGGCTTTTACATGATACGATTGATGACTCGTTTATGAGTTATGAGTATATTCTCGAGACTTTTGGAGCTGGGCTTGCTGATCTTGTTAAAGGGGTATGAATTTTTGGTTGTTACATGGATTTAAATTTTTTTCCAATACTGTAATGCATTTATTTGGTTATTGTTAGTACTCGTATATTACTAGTTGGTGCATATTCACTGGATCATTGTAGGCATTAGATTTAAGAATGAAGTAAAATGTAATTTGATGAACCAACATACCAGCATACATGTTCAGATATGAATTTACCGCCTTACCGGTTGTTTATGCGTAAATTATGTTAGATGATTGAGGTCTTGCACATGAGAATACCTCTTTAGAAGATCTCTTTGCACACGCATCCTTTGCTAGGCTGTCTGGTGGGCCCTCTTTGCGTGGTAGGACTTACCTTGTAACAGTATGTTACATATGCACAATCTCTTCTACTTTAATTTTATCTAAAGTAATTTATTTTGATAAGAGTATCCGCATTTTGATGCAATTTTTAAGATAGTTTGTTGAACATGTTCTCTTTTGGTAATATGTATTGGTGTCTTTGTTTGGATTCTGTTTTTAAGAGGTTCTGGGGGGTATGTTCTGTTTTGGTTGGTCCCTTCAAGTTCTTAAGAAAGTAACACAACGGCCTTTCACAAGGAAGTAAAATAAAAAAAAGCGATACAATGGATTTGCTTAACCGCTGTTATACTTGATCAGCTGTTGTGTTTTAGTGAGCACCATGTCTAGCCCTCTTTTGGCTCGTGGACTGTGGACATTATCGTTAAATCTGATGATCACTTTTTCTGCAAACATTAGGTAGTTTGTAATTGTGTCTGGTCTATGAAGTTGCTTGGTACGAATTATATTGGGCGTCTATAGTTTCTAAAGATGTTGATAGTTAAATTAATAATCTTGTTGGATATATGTAGGTTTCCAGGTTGAGTGAATTGAGTAAGCTTGCTCGTGAAAGCAATACAGCAACGAAAATCATTGAGGCAGATCGTATGCACACTATGTTTCTAGGAATGGTTGATGCCAGGGCTGTACTCATTAAATTGGCTGATAGGCTGCACAATATGATGACATTGGATGCATTGCCGTTGTCTAAGCAATATAGGTTTGCAAAGGAGACTATGGAAATATTTGCTCCTCTGGCAAACCGTTTGGGAATTGTCAGTTGGAAGGAGCAGTTGGAAAATCTCTGCTTTAAGTATATTAACCCAGAGCGGTACACAGATCTATCCTCCCAACTTCTCAAGTCATTTAATGAAGCAATGGTCACTTCCGCTGCTGAAAAATTGGAAGAAGCTCTTAAGGATGAATCTGTTTGCTATCATGTTCTATATGGGCGGCACAAAAGCTTGTATAGCGTTCATTGCAAAATGCTGAAGTATGTCTCTTTCCCCTAAACTGTATTCTTTAACTTCGCTGATCTTTCATATGTTGCAAGCAATATTGTGGGTTCATAAGTAAAATTGTGCTGAATCGACGCGTATGTTGCAAGATGGGTTCATAAGTAAAATTGTCGTATGTTGCAAGCAATATTGTGGGTTCATAAGTAAAATTGTGCTGCGTCCCCTGGTTCTAATCGAATCCTCTATTTGCTATGCTTTGGGATAAGAATATTTGATCAGCATATTAGAATCTTATTTAGAAATCATCTATTCGGAAATATCAGAATTAGATCATCTAGTTGTGTAATGTATCCAGCTATTAAAATCGATACTCATTTTTGTTATTGACATGGTATATATTGGTGTAGGAAAAAGTTGAGCATGGGTGAAATCCATGATGTTCATGGGCTAAGGCTGATTGTGGAAAATGAAGAAGATTGCTATAAAGCGTTGAAGGTTGTTCATGGGTTATGGTCTGAAGTACCTGGAAAGTTTAAAGACTACATAAGTCAGCCCAAGTGTAATGGGTATCGTTCTCTGCACACAGTAGTAAAGGGTGAGGGATTGGTTCCACTTGAAGTTCAGATCAGAACAAAAGAGATGCATTCACAAGCGGAGTTTGGATTTGCAGCTCACTGGAGATACAAGGAAGGTGATTGCATGCATTCTTCATTTGTGCTACAGATGGTTGAATGGGCGCGTTGGGTTGTCACATGGCAATGTGAGACAATGATAAAAGATCAATCGGGCATTAGCTACGCCGATGTCATGAAACCTCCCTGCAAATTCCCTTTCCATTCAGAAGATTGCCCACATTCGTATAAACCTTCTTGTGTATCAGACGGACCTGTGTTTGTAATCGTGATCGAGAACGACAAGGTCAGTAATTTTGGAAGTTCAGTTTGTCTTGTTTTCCGACCCTTTAGGTTTTTATATGAGTAGAGTTTTTTCACTTATCATTTGGAAAACTAACTTTGAATGTCGTTGGGTAATGTTGGCAGATGTCAGTGCAAGAATTTCCTTCAAATGCAACCGTGAAGGATGTTCTTGATAGAGCTGGCGAGGGAAGCTATAGGTGGAGTCCGTATGGATTTTCAGTAAAGCAAGAGCTGATACCGAAGCTGAACCATGAGGCGGTGAGTGATCCCAGTTGCAACCTGAAGATGGGGGATGTAGTGGAACTAACTCAGAAGATACCTGACAAGTCACTAATAGAAAAAAGGGAAGAAATTCAACGTATGTACGAAAGTGGGCTATCTACCACAAGCACGGGCCGAGCTAGCGGTAACAGGGTTGGTTGGAGGAGATGATCTTCGTACCATTTAAACCACGAAGATGTCCGATATACCAGTTAGGAAAGATAATATAGTTAAATTCTTGTACATATATAGGGTTCAGTCTTTGTACAGAGCAGGTTCTTTGATCTTATGATATCAGAGAAGCAGCGACAAGATTCATTTAAAGAAGGAAAAAATGAAATAGAATGTTGTAAAGAACTGTTTGTGTTATTAATTAGCTCAATTCTATATGTGACAGTAGAACGTTTTATTTTCTTCGACAGTTCTTCCTAATGGGAAAATGTGTTTGTAAATATGGATGTCGAAACTGGCTGTTTAGACCGCTTGGTTAACGAGTCGAACTATGTAAATTTTTATGTTGATGTGTAAATATATGCAAGTCCAGTTTCATGCTCAGCCAGAACATATCAGGTTGGGTTATGTTGACCCTTTTTAACGTTAGCAGGTTGAATTCATGTTGTTTGAAACCAAATCGAAATAAATGCAACGAGCATAGATTCATCTTGTAGATTTGCTATTCTTGTTGGAGTTACTATTCTACAAAATGAATCCTGTTTATTAGACATTTGTATTTGGATTCAAAAGTTAGTTAAAAATTTATTTGACCTGGTATCTTGGTGGTTTTTTTTTTTTTTTTTTTTTTTTCTTTTCCGGAAAGGTCAGGTATCGTGGCTGTTAAAGATATATGGTAACTTGCACACAGGGTTCTCTCTTTTGTAAGAAGGAAGTCTTGTACAAACGATCCTCGGGTTTTCTCTTTTGTAAGAAGGAAGTGTTGTACAAACGATCCTCGTGTTAGTAATAAAACAGAACTCATATTAATTGATTGAATCTGTTTGTAACACAGGCCAATATCCGAATGCATAATATTTCATAAGTCGCAATAGCACATACAGAATTGGAAAATGCTTATTACAAGTTTGAACTATATATTAACTTAATCATACTTCGATAGAAGTCATAAGGTTAAACATGTGTTCAATCTATCTCCAGAAGAAATGTTGAACAGAATGTTGCCAATACAATACAAACATTAGCATTCCCAGAATCCCGGCTAAACCCCACGACGAGCTCCCAATCCTTAGGACCCAAGATGACGAAGAATCACCTTCACATGATGATGTAGCACTTGATGAAGATGCAACACTAGATGACGACGAAGAGGAAGTGGTCTTAATGGCGACAATTAGGCCTGCAAGAACCATAGGCAGGACGAACCCAGAGTTCCATAGCCTTGTCTCCAAATGAGTTTCCTTTTGACTACCATTCACATACAAAGGCGAAAGCACCACAGCTGTCACCATTGCTAGAATCAGGGCCACTCCTCTTCTCTGTGATGCATTCTGCATCGAGCCGTAATCACAGGTACTCGTCGCCATTCGACCTTCTTCAACGGGCCAAGAAACCTAGAAGGTTTTGAGGGAGGGTGGGATGAATATATGTTAAAGCAAATGTCTTCCACTTTTTATAGAAGGGGAGGAAGGAAAGAAAGCAAGTAATGAATCTAAGGATTGCTTTTAAAAATTTAATATTGTTTAAGAAAAAGATTCAAACAATTATTAAACATCAAAACAAACTACCGCTTCCTGCTACTTCTTACTGCTACTGCTCTCCGCTATTACTATTTTTTGCTACGCTATTTTCGCCAAACATACCTTAATTCAACAAAAGAGTCAAAATGCGTGTGGAAAAGTTTGAAAATGGATCTAGTAAATGATAAAAAGAAAGACAGCCGTCCAAAAAGCAGGAAAAGAGAATAAAAGATGGGAACATCATAATCTTCTCCAGCTTTTATGGTTTTGGATCATACTTCAAACTTCCTATCCAAACAAAGAATCTTATGTATTTCCTTTTCTTATTAGATATATACTACAATATAATGTTTCTTTCCATTAAAGTGCAAAAAAGATTGATAATAAAAAAAATCCCTTGATGTAAACTAAAGTAATTATTTTATAATTTTAATTGGTGTAATAATCGTCTGGACCTAATGTCCTAATATAAGTTGATGCAAACACAGACCAACATATGTAAGCCTTTTTGGAAAGAAGCCCAGCCCATAACAAATAAAGCTTCAAAGTTGGGCCGCCCACAAATAATATATCAAGGGTTAAGCCGTTAAGGAAAGATTTGAGGGTATGTTGGATAAAAATAGCGATACCAAATAGCAGTAGCAGTGAGTCGTAGCGAAAAGTAGTAGCAATAAGCAGTAGCAGGAAACAATACGTGTTCGTTTTGATAAAGCATTCGGTAACATAGCTGTATAATCATAATTTGTAAGTGAAAACGCTAGTTGCTCATAAATGGTACTAGAAGTAGCATTTTGATTTGAAGTGTTTAAAAAAAGTAGAAACGCTAGTTGCTTATTTCCATATGCAAAACACTGACAGCTAGTTGCTAATTGTTTCAAAACGTTTCTAAATGCTTGCTGCCCATAACCTAAATGGATGGTTATTTTATGTGATATAATGCATGTCTTATCATGTTAAACATAAACGTTAGAGTTATGTTTAGCACTTTTCGTAAAATGTTTAAAGTTTATCTAATACAATTATTAGTCATACTAAATAGATGGTTATGTGATAGATTCTACATATATGCAGACACCTAAATGAGTACGAAAGATAATCACAGCTTAATAACTCTAATTGAAACTGTTAATGCTAAGCTTGATAGAGACAGACAAACTACCTGTTTTCTAGAACTTCAATGAAACTTCAGGAAACAGAAAAAGATTAGAACACAAGTCCCATACAAATGAGTATGCCTGCACAGTATGCATGTTCACAAAAAACAGAAACATCCTTCCGTTCGAAATATAAATAATAAATAAACATAGCAACAAGCCTTTGAACCCCTAGATGATCCCTAGTGGACGAGTGTTGTCTCGTGAGGGTTTACAGTGAATATACCCACAAAATTCACCTAACAAAAACAACTTAAAACCATAAAGCAACACCATCTTCACATATCATACCAAACTTCGATTCTAGTCCTCATCCCTGCAGTCCACACTATCTTCGTCATTGTCCTCATATCTAAACACAAACCAAAATGTAATGAACATTAGCTTCAATTCCTCCAAACTCCATTTTAAATGTTAGATAAAAATTAAACCAAGTGAATCAAACAATTGATAATAGAAGAATTGGTGAACAAATTATATGCGTTATTTAGAAATACTGATTAACAATTTTTATCTTTGTTATCATAAAGAACATTTGACATTTTCTTTCACTTTGACTATATTCATCATCAATACATCAATGCCAAAAGCAACAATTAAATACTTTTTTTCTATTAGATTTGTTTAAAGATAAACAACCATAATTAAAAGAAAGAAGAAAAGGAGAATATTACCGTGGAGGTTCAATAAATCTTGAGATGTGGAATGTGAGAAATTTTAGGCCAATCCTCTCCGATCTCCTTTTCACACCTTCTGCTTAGAATTTCACAATCTTTAATTGTAATTTGATTGAGATCCTTGAAACTTTGTATCTCATCTGGTAGAGAACATAATTTGTCACAACTTTCTATTGCCAATGACTGCAGTTTTGGGAAGTTACTTGGCAAAGAAACCAAAGACCTACACGAGTCTATATATAACTCTTGTAAACTAGGAAAGAGAATCTCGTCATTTGATGTAGCATTGTCGTCATCATGGAAACACTTTAAAGAATACATTCTCCACAAGTCAATTCTCTTGAGGTTGTGTAATTTCCCAAGTGGTGGAAGTTGTTCACACTTTCCAAGACTAACAAATTCAATACTAGTCAAATTGACTAATTTGACCAGCCAACTTGGAGAAAGAACCGTTCCGTTGTATCCGCTTATTACCAACTCCTGGAGACCCGAATTTGGTTCCAATCCCTCAAGAACCTCTGAATCATATGTTTCTGATCTATTCCACGTCCAATCTAATCCCAAAGACTTTAGATTTGTTTTGTCTTTCAAATTGGCACTTTTGGCATCTCTTAAACCTCCAACATTCTCAAGTCTATCTAACCGCAAATTCCACCCAAGAAGATTTAGATTTCCCAGTTCACCTATTCGGGACCCATCATCTTTTCCTACAACAAATGTTGAAAGCCTTCGAAGGTTGGTTAGTTCTTTTATTCCAACAGGCATATGCTCGAATGCGGGGCATGTCCTGGTATCTAGACGTTGAAGATTCCTCATGTACCTCAAACCTTTAGGCAACTTATGGAACATATCACACCATTCTATAATTAATGTTTGCAAGTTTTGGAGATAAATAATCGACTCTGGTAGAACTTCTATATCTGACCTTGATATTTTCAAGTATCTCAAATGTATTAGCTTGCAGATTGATTCGGGCAACGTCGAGCTTTTAATTCCGTTCAAGTACAACACCCTTAGATAAACATGGTTGGAGATTTGTCTAATGTTACTCGTATAATATTCATTGAACACAAGCATTGATCGTGCTGATCTTAGCTTTTTCAAATCCTGTTTTGAAAACTCAAAATCTCGACATGATAAACTGAGGTGAAGCACCTCATCCGAGGTTATCGATTCCTTACCCGGCCCTATAATTGCACAATCATTTCTCATTTCATATTGCGCAAGATCATGCATTAAATCATGCATTTTGCATATCTCACCTGTCTCTATATCCTTCTCGACGACATCTTGGAAAAACGACCTCCGGACCAAACAACTAAAAATTTCCTCACCAAGCACATAGAGGCTCACCTCTCCTTGAGATGGAATAAATTCATTTGCCATCCACAACTCTATCAATAAATCCTTACTCATTTCCTTCCCTTTTGAAAATACACAACAATAAGCGAAACATATCTTCATATGTGGAGGCAAATCATCGTAGCTTAACCTCAAAACAGTTAAGATGCCATTGTCTTGCATCTCCGACATGAACTTGTCGTTTACAAGATGCCACTCATTCACCCTTCTTTTTGTCGACATTAAGCTACCCAAAGTCTTCACTGCTAGAGGTAAACCTTTGCATTTTTCAACTATCTCCCTTCCTACACGCTCCAGCTCCCATACGTTTTCCCCCTCATCTCCTCCGCCTGGAAACGCAAGCATCTTGAATAGCGACCATGACTCCTCTTTGGATAAAACTGCCACATTATGCAGCAACTCAGGAATCTTAGCCATCAGTAGGGCAGTATCTTCCTTCCGTGTCGTTACCATAACGGTGCTGCCTATTGCTCCGCAATTTAATGCTTTACATAACTCGTGCCACTTTTCTATGTCCTTGTTTTCGATCCAAACATCATCCAGGACGATAAAAAATTTCTTACCTCGTAACTTGTTTTGAAGGCATACTTGCATCACATCCAACCTCGAATCTTCTGAGCCGCATATAGCCTTAATTATTTGTTTCACGTCAAACACAGCAGAGACATACACCCAACACTTTAACTCGAAATGTTTCTTCACCGCTTCATGGTTGTAAACATATTGGGCTAGTGTGGTTTTTCCGATGCCACCCATGCCCCATATAGCATATACCCGAACATCATTATCATCAAGTATGATGCCTATATCTTGGTTGCAAATCTTATCAACGATCATCTTCTTCTCTTCATCCCTTCCATAGATTTTGGACAAGTTTGCAAGTGAGCTAGTTTCCCTGTTTGAAATCTCACCAGCAATTCGCGTGCCATCTTCACTTGTGGTATTGGAAGTCAGTTTAAACTTGGATCTATTAGCATCAATGTCTTCCAAAATTTTCCGCATGTTCTTAACTTTGTGAGCAATCCTAAATCTCGCCATAAGCGGATTATAGCGGGACGAAAAGAAGGCTCTTATTTTGTATTTCTTGCCCATTTCCCAGTGTACCATTTGTATCATAGCTACAGTTTTGGCCTCGTCGAGCACGTTTTCCGTCTCCAAAGAGGCAGATTTGAGAGTCTTGAGCCATTCTTCCACGGCCTTTTGTGTCGTTTGCTTCATCTCAGCATCATAAAGAACACCTTTGATCAGTTTGAAAGTGTTCTCGAGAGCTGAAAGATCATTCTTTAGGCCTCTAAGCAACCCATACTCTTGGATAGCTTTAGAAGTTAATTTCTCTACCACATCACTCACAAGGGCCGAAGTAAAGGGATCAGCCATGAATGATTTTCTTGTGATCACTCACCAACGACACACCGAATAATCTAAGGACCAAATTCTGATAAAACAGATGAACAAAATGAATCTGTGGAAAAATTTCTTGTGATTGAACAATGAGATGAAGAAAAGGATGCTTGTGTGTGTGTGTGTGTGTTAAATTTCAGTATGCTAAAGAATCTATGTATAAAAGTGATTATATTGAGTGGATACCAAACTCATAATACAAGGCTTCTTCTGGTTTTACAATGAGATGAAGAAAAGGATACGCGTGTGTTTGTTAACTTCAATATGCTAAAGAATACGTGTATAAAAGTGATTATATTGAGTTGATACCAAACTCATAATACAAGGCTTCTTCTGGTTTTACAATGAGATGAAGAAAAGGATGCGCGTGTGTTTGTTAACTTCAATATGCTAAAGAATACGTGTATAAAAGTGATTATATTGAGTTGATACCAAACTCATAATACAAGGCTTCTTCTGGTTTTACAATGAGATGAAGAAAAGGATGCGCGTGTGTTTGTTAACTTCAATATGCTAAAGAATACGTGTATAAAAGTGATTATATTGAGTTGATACCAAACTCATAATACAAGGCTTCTTCTGGTTTTACAATGAGATGAAGAAAAGGATGCGCGTGTGTTTGTTAACTTCAATATGCTAAAGAATACGTGTATAAAAGTGATTATATTGAGTTGATACCAAACTCATAATACAAGGCTTCTTCTGGTTTTACAATGAGATGAAGAAAAGGATGCGCGTGTGTTTGTTAACTTCAATATGCTAAAGAATACGTGTATAAAAGTGATTATATTGAGTTGATACCAAACTCATGATACAAGGCTTCTTCTGGTTATACAATGAGATGAAGAAAAGGATGCGTGTGTGTTTGTTAACTTCAATATGCTAAAGAATACGTGTATAAAAGTGATTATATTGAGTTGATACCAAACTCATGATACAAGGCTTCTTCTGGTTATACAATGAGATGAAGAAAAGGATGCGTGTGTGTTTGTTAACTTCAATATGCTAAAGAATACGTGTATAAAAGTGATTATATTGAGTTGATACCAAACTCATGATACAAGGCTTCTTCTGGTTATACAATGAGATGAAGAAAAGGATGCGTGTGTGTTTGTTAACTTCAATATGCTAAAGAATACGTGTATAAAAGTGATTATATTGAGTTGATACCAAACTCATAATACAAGGCTTCTTCTGGTTTTACAATGAGATGAAGAAAAGGATGCGCGTGTGTTTGTTAACTTCAATATGCTAAAGAATACGTGTATAAAAGTGATTATATTGAGTTGATACCAAACTCATAATACAAGGCTTCTTCTGGTTTTACAATGAGATGAAGAAAAGGATGCGCGTGTGTTTGTTAACTTCAATATGCTAAAGAATACGTGTATAAAAGTGATTATATTGAGTTGATACCAAACTCATAATACAAGGCTTCTTCTGGTTTTACAATGAGATGAAGAAAAGGATGCGCGTGTGTTTGTTAACTTCAATATGCTAAAGAATACGTGTATAAAAGTGATTATATTGAGTTGATACCAAACTCATGATACAAGGCTTCTTCTGGTTATACAATGAGATGAAGAAAAGGATGCGTGTGTGTTTGTTAACTTCAATATGCTAAAGAATACGTGTATAAAAGTGATTATATTGAGTTGATACCAAACTCATGATACAAGGCTTCTTCTGGTTATACAATGAGATGAAGAAAAGGATGCGTGTGTGTTTGTTAACTTCAATATGCTAAAGAATACGTGTATAAAAGTGATTATATTGAGTTGATACCAAACTCATGATACAAGGCTTCTTCTGGTTATACAATGAGATGAAGAAAAGGATGCGCGTGTGTTTGTTAACTTCAATATGCTAAAGAATACGTGTATAAAAGTGATTATATTGAGTTGATACCAAACTCATGATACAAGGCTTCTTCTGGTTATACAATGAGATGAAGAAAAGGATGCGTGTGTGTTTGTTAACTTCAATATGCTAAAGAATACGTGTATAAAAGTGATTATATTGAGTTGATACCAAACTCATGATACAAGGCTTCTTCTGGTTATACAATGAGATGAAGAAAAGGATGCGTGTGTGTTTGTTAACTTCAATATGCTAAAGAATACGTGTATAAAAGTGATTATATTGAGTTGATACCAAACTCATGATACAAGGCTTCTTCTGGTTATACAATGAGATGAAGAAAAGGATGCGTGTGTGTTTGTTAACTTCAATATGCTAAAGAATACGTGTATAAAAGTGATTATATTGAGTTGATACCAAACTCATGATACAAGGCTTCTTCTGGTTATACAATGAGATGAAGAAAAGGATGCGCGTGTGTTTGTTAACTTCAATATGCTAAAGAATACGTGTATAAAAGTGATTATATTGAGTTGATACCAAACTCATAATACAAGGCTTCTTCTGGTTTTACAATGAGATGAAGAAAAGGATGCGTGTGTGTTTGTTAACTTCAATATGCTAAAGAATACGTGTATAAAAGTGATTATATTGAGTTGATACCAAACTCATGATACAAGGCTTCTGGTTATACACATGTACAGCTTTAGTCCCTCTAATGTTTATGGCCATACCTCACAAAAACCATTTAATAAACACACACAACCTCCCACAACTCGGTCGTGTGTACGACCGAGTCTTCGTTTTTTTGGTCTTCAACGCGTCGAAGGTGGGTGAGTGTAGTAAGCAAAGACGCCTGCTATTTTGCCAGAAAGGACGAAGACGCGTGCTATGGCACCTTATTACGAACGGTCTAAGGATATTTGTTTATTTGCCTTTGGTTTCGAAACGTAAAACTTTGGTTTGTTCAATTGTTCTTCATTGAAATGTCTTGTATAATATGTTGGTCCAACTTTGTTGTATGAAAATTAAGTAAATCTAATATTCTTACTTTCTTTTCCAAAGCCACTAAATCTAATATTTTTAGTAGCTAAAAAGACCTGGTTTGTTTGGTTATCCACTAAAACATGTAAACATTTTTTTTGTCGTTCAAACTGGGTAAGACATGTTAAGATCTTTATGGGACAACAAGTCAAACGGGTGACTTTTAGAATGGGTCAACACGGGTCGGTTTGACCAGTGAACTACTTTTTGTCCAAAAGTTTCAAATTATTATTATTTTTCTTTTTAGAACGGCAATTTTAACTATCTCACAAATTTATCTCACATGTCCTAAGCAGGACTTGAACCCACACAATTGAAATACACCGTGAGCAAATTATTGCTTATGATAAGATTAAAGAATAAGGGAAGTATTTTGAGTAACAGACATGACGTTATCGATAACTAAATCAAATTTTAGGACTGTAACTTCTTCCGAGCTCGTTGTTTGGCATGGCATAGACGCAAATCATGGTGTGATTGTCAAAGAGCATGTGCCAGAAGGTGGCTGCATTACCAACAGAATCCCTAAGGTTCATACAGCGTTGTAAGGACAGAGATGTTCTTTAAAGGCTCAAAAAAGGTTCTCGACCATTTATTGTACAACTATAACCAAACAGCTGAAGACTAGAGAAAGTTTGAACGTGCTTTTACAGTTTTTAACAACTACTCGAAACTAAACCACTTACTTCACCCCTAAACAATCCCTCTTTCAACACAATGTCAAGTACTTCCTAACAAATGAAGTTAACATGTATTTTCTATCGAACAATAAGCTTACACATGATCTTCTTACAAAATCGGTAGCCACCTACTTATTGTGATCACTGTAGTTCTTTTTCACAATTACCCGTTATAACCATATACCTGACTTAAGTTCCTATGATTACAAAAATTAAAAGAACCTTAGTTTTATATTGACATCATATGAAAAAACAGAATTTTTATTCTGCCGCAGAGGTACTTTACTTGTTCCTTAGGAGAATTTTTCAAGGAATGATCACAAGGGAAGACTCTGATCAGTGACGTAACTTTGAAGATTGGATGCCCCAAGTAAGTTCCAACATATTCACGATCCATAACAACTAATAATTTGATCCTAAAATCATATTAAAAACATTTCAAGAGTAAAAAACTAAATTAATATGAATCACCAATAACATTGATGAACGAAAAAGAGAAAATCAAATTCTAATTTGAGAAATTCGGTCGAATCAGTGATGTCGTCGTGATGCATGACAACATGACCCATCGTCCACGGGGGTTCGGATTCATAAACAAGTCCCATATAGTCCCAGGTACGACGTTCTTTCAAGCTATGCACCAATCCCAGGATACACTGGTTATCCTTACGGCATGTTTACGGGTGGTTATCCAGTTAATGGCTATGGGTTGGGTCCAGTTTCACCTAGGATCCCGTGGGGCCCATTGCCGATGCCAGTTTATCCAGCTTACTAGAACGATGCCAGTTTATCCAGCAAACGAGTATAATGGGATTGTCGGGCCTGTACCAAATGGAATACCAAGTCAAACTAAAATACCATAAATGTATATTGATGGGTACCTGAATTATTATATTTTCTATGAAAGCAAATTAGTATATACGTTATTACATATTTTGATATTAACAAGGAGCTTCATCACGCATATGGTTCACTTTCACCACACGTGATGCATTGTTCCCTACTTCCCTTTCCATGCGTGGTGAGCAAAAGAAAAAAAAGGTTGTTTTGAAAGTTTTGTGACTATTTGGTGGAGAAAAATCTAACTTGACGCTGGCGTAAAGATAACTACATTCAGTCGTTCAGTCGCTCGGTGTATTAAGGGCTATGATGAACTTTTGAAAAAGTTTATATAATTAATACATCATTAAGTTATATAACTTTTCATATCATAAACCTATTACTAACATGGATGAATCTATTCATAAAGTTTTTTTATATCATAAAACACAATCAATATTTTCAAAAATTAGAAAATAGTTTAGATTTTTTCAAGATCACATAATTTTTCGTTCCACCTAAGATTAAAATGGTTGTCTACTATGGTTCACATATTTTTAAACTTCTTTAAAAAGTTTTAGACCTATTGATAAACTATCATAGTGAGTTTTGACCTATTGATATCATAATGGATGCTCTAAATTTAAAAGTGTATCAAATGTTCAATTGACACTGATAGTAATGTCATTAAATTTTGCCAACATATGATAAAACGACAGACGTTATAGACATATGCTACTTCTTTGTATTTACATTTGATCAATCTAAGCATATTGACATATTGTAATGTTTTTTCTCCGCCTAATCTGTTTTTTAAGGAATAACGAATCATCTCACAATACATCACAAATATATCTATTTTATCTAATAAACGAAAATAATGTACAACCCCTATGAAGCACTCTCTACAATCAATGTTCTGACGTGTCTGCCCTCCTATTGGCTGTGTATTAATGCCGTACAACTCCTCTGCTGCAGTAGTATTCCACGGATCTTGAATTGGTAAGTATTGAATGCGGAATTGTTGATTTGGTAAGTAATCAATTCGAAAGTTTTAATTGATTGAATTTATACAAACGCGTCTATTTAATTTTGTCCTTTTTTTGTCAATAATTTGGAGTTTTAATTGATTGAAATCAAATCCATTGGAGTTTTAATTTTGACGTTGATAGGATCTTGATTTGGTATATCAAATTGATTGTTAATTTGAGGGTATATCAAATCAAACCCATTCTCGAATTCGTATGTTTTTTTATCATTTTTCTAATAATTTTTTTGTGTATATGTTTTCCAATGATTATGTGCAATTTAATTGTGTTTTGATTCACGTATTATGTTCAAATAAACTATCTTCTATTGTTCTTGATGATTAGTTTAGTATTGAATATTTCTTAGTTGTGGATCTTTTGTGTTTGTTTAGGGCAAAAGGAAAAATGAAACAGGTGCAATTTGGCAGTTCAACAGTCGTAGAAAACTCATTTTCACCGGTACGAATTTATGATGTTTGTTATTAGAACCTTCATTGTGTTAATTGCGTTTTGATTTGTGTTATGGTTGATTTGCGTTTAATTTAGAGGTGTTAAATTTGAGTGAATTTGACGATGTGGTTCGATACTGCTGTACCACATACAATTGCTTTTTATTTTAGCTATCCTAAAATAAGTTTCGATTTTTTTTTTGTGTGTTTGATTTGGTTATCCAATGTTTGAACCAACACATGAACCAAAACAAAAAAAATCAATACATATCCAATTCGTTTCCATTGATAATACACTTTTTATGTGTACAGGATTTGGATCATTCGTAGTTTCTAATAAGATTGAGTCGGAAGTTTGGATATAAAGTTTGGTGCTAACATTAGCACTTTGTTTTGCTGTCATTTCAATACCATAAATTTGGTACGTATTTATTCTAATGAACTCGATTTTTATTTGATTCTTTTAAATTTCTTTAGGTTACTCCAAACTCTTTTTTTACTTAACAATTTGTGTTATGTTAAATAATTTCAGGTTATATGTTATTCTGTGAGGGATACTGATAAATTAATCGTCGTAATTCAGTTTATGAAGTAACAGTTGGGCTGATGGTGAATGATCATGTTTTGAGAACACACAAAGTATGTATTTGGACATCAATCACTCTTTTTTCGATTACTTCAGTTTAGAACTTACTTGCAGTAATTTCTTTGTGAATATGCAGCATCCTCTATCCGTGGAGTTGGGGCCTCGAATTTTGGGAAACATCTTTAATGGTATCAAGGTTCGTAGGCTACTTTTTGTTCTACATTTTGTTGCAACTTTATTCTACTATATCTGTTTATTTCTTATTCTTATTTAGGAGCTAATAACTGATGTTTTATCTATGTATTCAGAGGCCTTTGAAAGCTCTTGACAAGGATATACTTTGGGAATTCCAGCAAAAGAAAATTGGTAAACTGTCCACATTGAACTATAGAAAATAATGGGTCATTATGTATGTCAAATTTGTAAATTTTTATGCAACTATTGCAAACGGTTGTATTAATCTATTAATTTATCAAGGTAATTGTGACTTCATTTAACTTTTCTAACTTTAGTCAACCTGTAGCTAATAACCGTGTAACATTCTTATATCAGGTATTGTCCACCACCTCAAATTGTTCTTAGAACTTTTCTGTTAAGTGTGAGAAATCCCCTGACAAGTCCGAAGTTGGATTATGAACAACCAATATCGACTGAGACTGACACTCAAATGTCTCAATGTGACCCAACTGAAGTGACCTGTGCTGAGAAGTTGACAAAAATGAAAGGGATTTTGTATGGAAAAACTTCAATACGAGATCTAATGTTTGCCAATGAGGTATGGTTCTCCTAATAGTTTTGTTTAGCGGTTGTGTTAAAAAGATATAATTTATATTTTTAATTATTAAACAATTGAACCAGAGAATTCAACATGTGTTCATCTAACTCATGGAATCTCATTGTAGATGTTTTTGTGTGGTATTGTTTTTTTTTACTCTTTCATAGGCCTAGAAATTTGTCTACAACTACCTGATGATGTCACGAGTACCAGCCTAGAGCTTTAAGAGATACTAATGTTTAGTAATGTAAATGTACCTCTAATCTTGAAATTGATTAGCAATTGATCGTTGTTATATCATGTATATTGCATTCAAATGTTTTTGTGTGGTATTGTGAAATGGAAGTTGAAGGGTCTTAAATTAGGTTGTGTAATTCTAGAATACCACTTTCTCACCCAAACACTCAAGATTGCTTACGTGCTTAATGATAAGCACTGATATAAGCTAACCTAGACTTTTTTGAAACGGTTTAAACGTTATAGATTATTGAAACTTCGAATAGGAGTAGTTTGATTATCAATTTTAAGATGTAAATCCAAACACCCCCATTGGACATCAGTGACATTTGAAGCAGCCCTAACCCAGCTTGACCCGTACCACCAGAAAAGTACCCATTTTGTGTTTTTGACCCATTACTCAACAAACTATCCTCGAGCCGTACGGATACATTGACGCGTCTTATAGCTAAAGTCGTTGGGGCGAGTATTTCGATTGTTTCAATTTAAGTGTCAATAAGGGGTGCTTTATCGTGTTTTTGTTGTTTCAATTGTTTGAAATCTCTAGACAAGGCAATTTAAGCTTTTCAATCGGTGTCTCCCACAGTTTACTCTAGTTTGGAAATGATTTTGGTTAAAGGGTACAAGTTTATTAATTAAAACTTGTAAGTGATTGGAGTGGTGAGGAGCATTGGGGGGGGGGGGGGGCGGCAAAATGATGGAGGGAGGTTGAGTGTGTAAGAGTTATATGACAAAGTGTAAGAGTTAGTAAGTTATTTAGTGTTTTAGAGGATACCGGGTACCGAGTTATCTAGAAATGAATTTTAACGGTACCAAATAAAATATGATGACGTTGTAAGAATTATGAAATCACATTCCTGATAAGAATCGGGTGTTAAAATAGTTGTCGTGTTGAAATTTCGCAATCCGACGAAATTTTAAGCGTTTACCGGGAGATATAGCAAACGGTTTCAAAACACCGGGTAAATTAGTAATATAATTTTTATATCATTATATTGAATATGAAAATATATTAGGATCATGGTCGGGAGTGTCGGGTATATTATTAGTAGTAAAGACTGAGTAGTAACACGTATTTAATAAATGAACATATGTAAATTGAAATAATGCAAACCCGTGCATGACCTAATATGCAGAAGATGTTACTGATGATATGTAGACTACTCTAGTCTATATGACGTGTCCTTAATGATGTTTCATGAATACGCAGCTAAACCTTACTGGTTACGCGAATTTGAATACCCGTAAACCTAGTTTACGATATGACGAACAATAACCATGAATAGTGATTTCCCTCCGGGGATGAATTCGTGAATAGTAAAATTTTTGAAAACATCTCAAAGTCGCAAACTGACTTCAAAAATGATGAATAGTAAATAATGAATAGTGAATGATGAATAGTAATTTGTGAATAGTAAATTGTCGAGGTTTGAAAAATGACCTGAAATTACGGTTTGTCACAACATAAGTCGATCTAAAGTCTTTAAAAGGAAGTTTTAATCGGTCAAACTATTCAACCCCCCCCCCCACCCAACATAAATTTTTTAATTATGTGAGATGTGACAAGTATATGATAAAGCTGCAGTGGTTTATGAGAAGTGTACAATAGGCTATGTCCAGTATGTATAACAGGTATAGATTGGCCGTTTCCAACATACACAGATGGATAAATGCATGAATCACTAACAGAAGTGAGAATACTTGTGTTGTCAGGTAAGTGAGAAGAAGCACCGGTGTCCATGTTCCAAGCGGGATCCGGATGAGTCATCATCTGAAAAGCTTGAGGAAGCATAGTAGCCTGAGGCTGAAGAGAGCTAGGAACCGTGTAAGCATAATTCCATGGATAAAAAATATTACCACCTGCTTGTGGAAACTGGTTACCAAAATTGGGCGGTAAAGGCAACTGGGCCTGCTGTTGGGCCGCTACAGTATATGTGGCTATATTGGCCTGTTGCGACTATTGGGCTAAAGGGAATTGAGCCTGTGGCGCTTGGTGGGCTGGCATAGCAGATTGTAACTGGGCTAAAGTATTATAAGGTTGTGGAATATGATGGGCTAAAGTATTATACGATGTATTAACCAAACTAGGCGGGGCACTCCAAAACCAGTTTGACAAAACAAAAAAGGATTAACAAAGTGTGAATATGGTGCATGAGATGCATGAGTTTGTGCGTCTGACTTGGATATTTGAAAAGAGTCACGAGTAGCAGGCTTGGACCCAGGTGGTTTATTATTGGAGTTCGCACCATTATTTCTCGACCGGGACACTACAACATTCGACACATTCCGTGGCGACTTTTTTACACTTTGTGCGGCGCCATGTCGCCGTAAATACACTTTTCGCGGCGACATGCCACCGCCCAAACGTCACCGCGGGAAACTCGTCGCGGATACATTCCGCGGTGACTTTTACCTCCTTTCTGCGGCGACGTGTGGGTCCCACATCCTTCTAGCCGATCAAAGATTGTCCAGCGTGGCAAGGGGTTTCCGCGGGGACATGTCCCCGCCGAAAACTAAGGAGATTAATTTAAAAAATATTTAATCAGTCATTATATAATATGATTATCTGTTTTTTACGGGGACTTGTCCTCGCAGAAAACTATTTTTAATATTTTTCGAAATACTTTCTGCGGTGACTTGTCACCGTAAATAAGATTTTTAATATAAATATGTTTCTTTCTTTTTGCGGGGACATGTCCCCGCTAAAAGTGTCTGACCCATTTTGCAGCAAATTGCTGCAAAATGGGTAATTCCAGGTTTTTTCCGCAATGGGTGCTGAAAAAACCTACCAAATGCAGCATATATTACATGCAACCTGTTGTTACCCCATTTCACCAAGTTCGCCAACACAGAAAATTCGCCAACAACACCAAATTAAAACCAATTTCGCTAAACATATACAACAACACCAAATTCAAACAAAATTCGCTAAAAATAATATTAATCCAACTTCGCTAAACAATCCAAATTCGCTAAACATAATCATATGAATCCTAATTCGCCAAAAACGGTTCAAAAACCGTGATCCACATGATATTCTACAAAACTATACATAAGCTAGCGAGGAACAGTTTAGTGGGAATCCTAACACATAATAATCCATCTAAATCTACACAACTATGTCCAATAACCCAAAACAAACATAAAGTGACCCATCCGACCCATACACTAATCCCCATTCTCCCCACCATCCCCATTACCCCCACTACCCCCAGCTCCCCGACTACCCTCCCCTGCAGGTCTAGACTCACCCGGCGACGCAATCTGGGATCCTGATGTCCCCGGCAATCCCGCTGCTAGCTCCACAGGAAAGCCCGGCTGTCTCCTCGCCCAATCCAGAATCATCTGCAGCGTGTTCTCTTGCCGCGTCACGGTCTCGCGCAGTGAGGACGAGGAGGCTTCCTCACGAGCTCGTGAGGAGCTCAGATTTGGCCTGTGACCACCTCCGGGTAAAACTGGACCTATGCCAGGAATATGTCCCCTCTGCTTGCCACCGAACACCTGGCTCAGGATCTCCGCATCTGACATACGCGTCCCAGAGGAGGTGCTCTCTGACTGCAGCCGGACTATCTCATTCTGTTTAGTTACAAAAAAACAAGAAAAGTAATATATAAGTCCTGATTTATTATATTGCATTAATGTTGGTGAGTTTTTGGAAATAAATTATACTTACGTATCTGGATTCGGCCTCCTCAGACTCCCAGGCGCCCCCTCTGGTGGTATGGGTGTGTCTGTACATGTCTATATGGTCTCGAGTATCCTCGGAGTCGGGGTCGGGGGAGTTCAACTGTTTATAAATAAAATCAATCAATACTCACCCAACACTATATATATAAATAAAATGATTAAAAAGTGTCTTACGAAGTTATCAGCTATGACAGCCAAGGAATGTGATCCATGAAGGGTGCACTACTACATATTTGTGAATAGAGCCCCCTTATTTGAGCCCGGTTTTAGTGAAAAAACGGGCTCTAAACGAATCCTGCGTTGTATAGAGCCATGTTTTCTTTAAAAAAAACCGGGCTTTATGTTGGAAAAGTATAGAGCCATGTTTTCTTCGAAAAAACCGGGCTCTATTAGTAATATAGAGCCATGTTCTCTATTATAAAACCGGGCTTTATGTGCTAAGCCATTAGAGCCCTGTTTTCTTATGCAAAGCCGGGCTATATTCCTCTACCCACCTTAAAAATTTCCATGTACTAAAAAACACTCATTTTTTTTTATTTTTTATTTTTTCAATTTGTCCGCCTAATTTTTCCCCAAAATCAAATCCTCCCTCCACCCATCTTTTATCCTTGACCTCAGATCTCATATCCTCCAACTTATCCCACACTAATTTCTTAATCTCTCAAAAATCCTCTCTCGTCTCTGTGGTCAACCGGAAGCCATCACTAGTCACCATCCACCAATCGTCGGTCGGACCATCGACGCCAATTTTCAAGTTCAGTTATCCATAAATTAGGTACTTTATTGTATTATATCTTCAATTTGGTAATCAATTTGAAGTGTTCATGTGTTAACTTAGTGATTTTATGATTTTTTTTTTTAAATTAGGGTTAATGTGACCCCAAATTTATATAAATGGGGGAATTGGGGAACATTAGTTTTGCTGCTATTAAGGTTCATTACATCTTAATAATGTTTAATAAATGTTAACTTATGCTTAGTTTTAAATGTCAATTTTATTTGTTACACGAGAGTAAGAGACTATGCTAGCTTCTTTGGGCGTGTGTTTAATTGTGTATACGCTGGCCACTTTTAGAATAATAGCCCAAATAACATGACTTTTTGTTGTTTATATGTAAGTATATTTGTTTTAGAGACTAAGATAGCTTGGCCGTTTTTATTGTGTATACTTTGAATTTTAGTTGTAGTTTTCTTTCAAATACTATGATAGCTTGTTTGTTGTTTGTTGTGTTGGGGTAAGTTTAACAAAAGAATGTTTTGAACAATCTAAAATTAAAGGACAAAGATTGATAGCGAATTATGTTTGGTTATGCTACTGATTTTCATGTTATTATTATTTAGATTGCTAACTATTTGCTCCATTTATGCTATAGTGAACAACGAGAGGAGACTTGGGTTATTGAAAATGAGTATGTGGCTCAACTTTCATGGATGCTTGGGAGTCGGACTTGGGTGAGTTTTCACTCCTTGATAATCAATGTGGTAAACCATCTCTCCATCTTCATTATTATTTGCATCATATGCTTTTGGCGTGAAATCTACTTTCTTTATAGATCTCCTTGCATTTCCATCTATCTGCTATTTGCATTTACAGTTTAGACTTCTAGTTTGCACAATTGAACAAATTACATCCCAGTTATGTGCTAGAGGTCGAAAAATGGGCGAGTCCAGTGGATTGGGCAGCAGGTCAAAAAGGGTAGTTTTAAGTGCAGGTCATGTCGACCGGCGGACACTTCTTTTTGGTCGTTTTCAGTTTATTTATAGATGAGCACGTTAAAATGATTTCAAGAACTACACTTTAACACTAATTATCTAAACTGTTTGGTATAACGATTTGAGCGGTTGTATGCATTAGATATATGTTCTTGGCAACTTCCGGTTTGTCTGACCCATTTGGACCCGTTTTCTTAGCTAGTTATTTTATTTGACTCCTTGAGAGATAAAAAAACTCAATTCAGCCCATTCACAAGTATATCGATAGAAAATAATACTTCTACTACTATGTGACACCACATTATTCGATTAGCAGAATGCTTGTGCACATAGAAGGCAATCCAATGAACCCATCACTGGACAGTGTGTTGTGCATGTAAATGAAAATATAAACATAATCAGATTGTTGGTTTTAGGTCTAGTCTTACCTTATTCATATCAGGTTTCAGGTCTTTTAGTGTCCTTAGGCTTATTCTTCCTTGTAGCGACATAAGTGGATCTTTTGCTGAGCAATTTGTGAATTGCGAGACAAAACAGACCCCTAGAGTTGCAAAAATGAAGAACAAAGGGATAGAGTATGCAAGTCTCATCATTTTTTTTGTGTAACATTGGATACTCTCAAACTTAAAAGATATGGGAAGTGTGCCTCTTATTCCATTATGCCTGCCCTATATATATGGAGGTGGGGTGGGTTGTTTGAGTCAATTATTGGCTGAAAAACTGTGTAGTCGTCCTTGCCCATGCGTATGGGACTGAGGTACAAAAATGCCAAATGTTATCAGCTTTTCACTATTAATTTTTCTTGGATACATGCATAAAATTTGGCCCAGTTGAGTTCAGACTGGTGTACTGATCTTGCTTAGGCTGATTAGGTCTGTTGAAGTTTTTGATAGGAGTCTGCAAAACCGGGGCTCAAAAGCAATGATCTAGAACTGTATTGCATCAACCTGTACTATACTCGGTAAACTGATTTTCGGTCAAGTTTAAATCTGGTTTTCTTTTTCTCTTACCTCTAAAAGACAGTCGAAGTTTAGGCTTAAATCACTAGTTCAAAGTTTGAGGCTTGTTCACCATACAGTTTGGGACCGAGCAGATTTAAAACCAATAGTCAAGCCTTCAAAAAGTTAAAGGCTCCAGCTTATATTTTATAGGTTCCAGTTTTCATAAAATTAACAAGAAGCATGCGGTGTGTTATAGTTCTATCTTTTCGTTCTTTGAAACACCGGTTGTAGTTAACGATGGTAATTTGCATTTTTCTGCTATTGTTACACCTCAAAGTGATGTTCCGAGCAACTGCCTGTTGCTTATCACTGCGCAAGATGCTCAGTTCTCATATGCTTATGAATGTGGGTTTGATAATTTTTCTCTGTATAATTTTTCTGCCTTATACCTGTAACGTGATTGATTTAATTGTTTTCCAACCTCTTTGGCACGAATATGGGAAACAATAACTGCTGGCACTATTCTTACAGCTGGAACAAATATCTGATTCCCATTGAATTTAGCGACGTTTTGTGACTCTTGCAGGTTCAGTTTAAAAAAGGGGAGTTGTTAGCATGCACAGAGGTTGTTCCGATTGTGTATGACCAGGTTATTTATTTATTTATTTTTTTACAATCTTTTAATCTCTATGAAAGTATTTGATTGGATGACTAAAACATATTGTGTCTGGAAGACACAGCTGACATCGTACCATTCATTTTGCAGATACAATGGAGTGCAGCATACCGTCGCATCAATTAGTGGTTTCCAAAGCTGCTAGGCCAGATTGCGTTGGGAATATTAGGTGATAATTCATAATCCTTATAACGTAGTTAAAAGAGTGTTTGGAACCTGTTTTTAAAACTCATTCTGTGTCCTGTTGTTTCTTCTAACTTTGTATCATCAGTTAATATATACTCCTTTTACTAAAGAAATAAAGCAATTGCACTAGATATCTCACAAAAAACGACTAATCTTTTGTAACCGAATGATCAGTGTAGACTTTATAGTTACGCATGACACCCATTATTCTTTTTAGAAGAAAGAATGAGCAGACTCTTCACAAGGTAAAAAAGTTTGCTTTAAAATTACCTCCATATATTGTGTTGGCTTTCGATCAGTTAGAGACGCAGAACAGGGATAGTATTTGGATTTGGTTATATTGTCAAAATGTATGTTGATATCATAAGTCGTTATGCGAGACCAGTTTTTTGAGGTACCTGGTAAAATACATTCTACACTGTGCAAGCCCCATTTTTTAAAAGTATATCATCAATTGACCCATTTCAATTTACTTTTTTAATATCGGTAAGTTGCCTTAACAGTTTATGATATGAAGATATTATAAGTTTCTAGACTGAAGTATACTAGGAATGCACTTGATATGTATATCAAGTTGGTATACAATAAATAGGTCTTAGGATCAGGCAACTATAAAGTTAAGAATAACGTATGTTGGGATAATACTTATGCAGAAACAATGTGCATTTGGATCAGGTCACCGCATAAACAAGAAGTGGCATATTCAGATGAAAGACAACATATGCAGTCTGCTAGGTGTATTTATGGATCAGGTTGAATGGTGAAACCAGTCGAAAGTATCCCAAAGTATGGATTCCCTGTATAGATCTTCCTAATCTGTTGCTAAGAGGATATCATGCCTGGAAAGGTGCTGCAAGATTCTACACTGATGGAATGTTATGCGGAAAACAGTTAATCTGTAACAGTTTTTTTACTTTTAGCGCTGGTAAACGTTTGTTGTTGTTGTTAAGTGTAAACCTTAGGATATTGATGCTAAGGATAGCAAAGGTATCATAATTGTTATACTTTTATTGACATTATGTTGACGATGTTTTTTTATGCTGCACAAATTAAGTAGCAAGTGTACCTGCCTTAATATTTGCCTAAATTAATATCGACTGTGAATACGAAAAAGAAATCGCTGCCGCAACGCGGCGCTTCGCAGCCGATCTCGTTTGATTTCATGGCTGGATGGATTTTTTTTTTGATTTTTTTTTGTTCACATAGAGCCATGTTCTTTGATAGAAAACCGGGCTCTATAACAGGGAATAGAGCCCGTTTTTCAAACCGGGCTCTATATGCATCTCAAATAGAGTCCCCCCCCTTTTGAGCCCTCATGCAAAACCGGGCACTATGACCATTTTTAACCGGGCTCTATGGCCTTTTTTGTAGTAGTGGTGGCAGTCTTCATTTTGCTCCTATTTTGGCTATTGATCTCCCCGATCTTCAACTTCTTGGGGTCGCTCCAGTGCTCAATCTGCTTATTATAAATAATAAAAACTATTATATAAATGAAATATTATTATTATTATTATTATTATTATTATTATTATTATTATTATTATTATTAATAATAATAATAATAATAATAATAATAATAATAATAATAATAATAATAATAATAATAATAATAACAACAACAAAGTATGTGTCGATCCAGAAATTTACCTGCTTTTCCCATTCATCTTCCGTCATGTTCTCGGGACGCTTTGCCTTGATATCGTCCAGTTTCTCGACCCCACATGCCTTTGTAAAATTTTTCTTCTTGTGCTTGTACTTTTGGTCATTGTATATCTTTTTCAGGTAAGCTTCGATACTAGCGACAATCTCCTCCCCATTTGGACCGGCAAGGTGGGGGCGAGATCAAAGAAATGCTGCAATAAAATATAATTAAAATAAATATACAAACTTAAATAAAGAGACAAATTTAAATAAATAAACACATTTAAAATAAATAAACACAATAATTAAAAAAATAAAAGATAAAAAAAAAAAACTTACGTTGAGCCGGTTATCCACGTGTACCTTCGAGGCCTCTGGAACAACATCTCACGAATTGTAATACAGTGGAACGGTGTCCCGTATCAAGCTCCCGACAAAGTTCGAGAACCACGGAGCGTGAGGGCCTACATGCTGCCACATGCCTTTGGCATTCCTATTGAATCTGATAGAGACCGGGCGCCCTGTGTCATTCCTCATGGCGTGTAAGGCTGCGTTTTGGGTGGCACCGCGAACCACCTTCCCGCCTTTCCCTATTTTCGACCCAGGCTTCGTAGGCTTAGGCCTGGGAGCTCTCGAACTAGAGCCTGCAAGTAATCAAATTAAAGTGATGGTGACATAAAATAACAAGTTATCAATTTCAAATAATGATCAAGTTAGAAGATACATATATAATATGTAACAAGTAGCACATTATGACAAATATCCAACCACACAAGAAGAAAAGTAGCTAAGAGCTAAAAATGATAATCAACAACCCTCATAAGAGCCCATTCATTCATTAAAAGAAAATAAAGTTCATACATGGAAATGACTTCATGGAAACATAAAAGAGACAATGATAAGCATAAATCCCTAATGACTAGAGGCATGTTTCATTTCCAAAAGGGCTCCTAAAGACCTATTGTGGGTTAGGAGGTGGTGGAGATTGGGGCCCCATTTGGGGTGGTGGTGGTGTCAAGAGATGTTCTATAAAGTAGAACATGAAATGAATCTCGTCTCTTAAGAAGTAGATGAGGTTACGGTTATGGAGACAACATAGGCAATTAGCACTATGTAAATCAAAGGGATGTGGTTGATTGGGTTGTACCATGATAGGAGATGGTGATTGTGGTAGGTTTGTTGGAGGTGAAATTGGCATGGCATTGTCCAATGGAGTTAAGAGGGATGGTGTGTACTCCATTGATGATGTAGTGTAGAAGGATGATGAAGATGTTGTGTAGGTAGAGGATGTTTTAGAGGGTGCATAAGGTGGTGATGGTGAGTATGGAGTGGCTTGGGAAGGTGGTGTCATTGCTTCATCATCTTTTGTAAGATCTACAAAGAGTGGTTTGGAAGGTGGTTTTACGGTGATTCTAGGTTTCTTGGAAATGTGAGAGGTGGATCCTTGGTTGGAAGCCATGGATGTTTGTGATGGGAGGTTGAAGATGAAGTGCAAGATAATCTTGCAAGGTGAGGCTTTATATAGGGAGTATGGGTGAAATTTGAATTAAAGGTGATAGGGGTGTCCTATGGTGTAGGAAGGGAATCCTAGGGTGTGTTAGGTTTGCAAGAATTTGCAGGTTTGAGGTTAGGGGTGTAGGGTTTTTGGTAGGAACAGTAAAAATCCGTCAAACAGGGGTACGGTTCCTTTAAATGACCCACGGTACCGTTAAATTTAACGGTACCGTCCATATTTAATGGTATCGTGCCACTGTTTGCAAGAAGATTTCTGTGCAGGCTAGTTCTGGGCAGCTAGGGGGATGTTTTCTAGGGGAACTAATTCCTGGAAATGATAGTGCCTCAACTCACTAGGTACTTGTTTTCCTAAAGTGTCCCATTTAAGCTACAACTAGCACATAAAGACTATCATGTAGTTTCCTAGGATAATTATAAGCATGCAATAAGAAGGGACAAAATAGGCTATCATCTAAATATCACATAGATTGATTAGGCAAGGAGATAGTTAAGCATGCAATAAATCCATTAGTATTTATTCATAGATAAATCTTAATAAGAAACATAGATTTCTTCAAGACTTATGACTTGAGCATTCCCCCATTCTTGGCATACTCTTGTCTTGAGCATGAGTCTCATTTTCATGATTTGGATCATCAAAGGGTGCATAATGGGTGGAGGATTCGGAAATGAGGATTGATGAGACATGTGACTCGTTTATGGGTTGCATGATGGGTTTGACAAGGGAGTATTGAGGACCGTTAAGGTAAGGGTGTAGGTTCATGAAATAGTGATAGAGACGGGTTAGGAACATCCCATAGGGTATCAATTTATTCTTGTTACCCTTGGGATGGACAATTCGCTTAGCGAAGAAGTAAGCGAGGTTGTATGGTTGTTGGGTTAGGAGACAGTAAATCATATGAGCACAACACGCCGGGAGTTGCTCACGATTTCCTGTGAGACTTAGAACATTTTCTCGCAGGATGACTGCCCAAGAAAGTAGTTCATGACGAACCTCTTCCAAACGAATTTTCGTTGGATTAGGGTAAGAGGGGTACTTATAAGTACGGATGAGTTTGGTTAGTTCGGTTGGAGAGGGTATGTACGAACAATACGGACTATTCTCCTCACGATAGTGAAAGAGAGACTCAAGACACCAATCTTCAGTATAGGCACATTGCCCATGATTGGGTATTCGAAGGATCTGAGCAAATTGCTCAAGAGTTAGGACGAATTTGAAGTTTTGGACCCAAAACCAAAGTGACAAGGATTGATCCTCGTTACGTATGAGTTCAACTTGTCGAAAGAACTCCAACACAAAACGGGGACAAATGTGCTCGTTAATGTGGAGTAGACAATCGAATCCTATAGCTCTAAAGGAAGTGTTGATGTCCCGATGGTAAATTAGGGATGGATCAACGACACGACCTTCATGAAACCATCGGGTTTCGAGATTGACATAGGCACGAATGTGGTTACCGGGTGTAGTAGGTTCATATGAAATTTCGGGTGTGTAGGTATCGGTTAGGAGATGATCAAAATCATATTCATGAGACATTTTTGTTTCCTAAAAAAAATTTTAAGGAAAAATTAGAGTGAAGAATAGTTGCATTATGCACATGCCTAGTGTGTGTGCCTATATGCAAACTATGTGGAGGTGCGGTAATCTCGACTCAAAAGAAAATAATGAGATGACCCTAACACTCCTAATTTTACTTTTGCTCAAACAAATATGTCAAAAAATACATATTGATTATGTAATTCGATCAATATTCGTGAGATCATGTATGCATGAGAAGATGTTTTTAGTTTGCATCAACAATGCACGAAAAGTATTTCATGGTCCTAATTTCGTGAAATTTTGAAAAATAATGGAATTGGGGTTTTTGGTGACTTCAATTTGAAAGTTTATAAAGAAAAATTGAAAAGCCCCAATTCATTTTTAATCAATGAGCAAACCCTAGACTCAAAATTAAGAAAATTAGAGTAAGGTAACTTACAATTAATGTTGAAACCTTAGAGATGATTAATAATCTTGAAAATCAATGTCTTGAATATGATCTTGAAGAGGTTTTAGTGGAATTTTGGGTTGTGAGGTTAGGTTACAACAGCAGTTGCAGAGGTTGAGGATGGTTGAAATAAGTGATGTGGGAAAAGAGAGACTGAAATATGTGATGTTCCAGATACACGGATCCACGGTACCGTTAAATTTAATGGTGTCGTGCCACATTTAGTGGAGCCGTGATCTGCTGGGTATGTTTTCTGTCCCATTTTGATTTTTGACGAACAAGTCTCGCTGTTTTAGTGAGACCTATTGTCACGAGGAAAGGATTTGTACCTAACAAATTCTTTTGACTAGGGAGACCTAAACTAAATACACGAGACTCACGAGATGACTTCAAGAGTCATGAGACTTATGGAATATGTTCCATAATTCCTAGACCTAGACGGAGATAGTTAAAGGATTCTCGTTTGAGAGGTTTGGTTAGGATGTCTGCGATATTGTCCTGGGAAGGAACTTTCTCAATGGAAATGTTTCCTTTCCGAACATTATCACGAAGGAAGTGGTGGCGAATTTCGATGTGTTTGGTACGGGAGTGTTGAACGGGGTTTTTGCTCAAGTCAATAGCACCTTTATTATCACACATAATGGGGACATCATCCAGATGGATGTCATAGTCGATAAGGGCTTGTTTCATCCATAGTGCTTGTTGACATGTGTAACCCCCAATTTCGTGATACGCAGCGGAAATCAAATTGGGTGTTACTTCATGGCACAACAGTTGAATAGTAGAAAACGATCACCAATTTAGTCGTTTTAAAAGATTTGTCATTCGAATATCAGAGTTTACAAAATGAGGTCCCAGTGGTTTCAAAGTTTATTAAATAGGTTTCAAATGATAATAAAATTTATAGCCTTCATAGTATCCGTGCTCCTCCGTGCCATCCCTGCTTGTTATGGACCTGAGATAAATACATGCTAAAAGCATCAACACAAATGTTGGTGGGTTCATAGAGTTTATAAGTAGAATGGATGATTTCCAAAATCATAGAGTTTGTGAGTCCATAGCAGTTGTAAATAAACAGTTGATTATCGAAGTCAAAGAGTGAGTAATACCATAGTATTTATAGTTAAACCAGTTGATTGTCAAAAATCAAAGTGTGAGTAAATCCATAGAGTTTGCATAAAGTCAGTTGATCTTCAATAGTTCCAAGTTTAGATAATAATTGTATTACATACATTTATTGATAAAATAAGTAGTAGATTACGTTGTTATACACCCATAGTTCGTTTGTTAGCCCTAACCGGGTCAACACAAAATAGTTCGTTGCCAAGTAGTGATTTCCTGCTATGCAGTGAACACAAGTTCCAAGTTTAGGTAATATTTGCAATGACTACAAACATTAATAAAATAATGGCAATACTGTATCATGACTACAATATCGTTCTATTGATCTAAGTCTCATGACACTCAACGTTTAACTGGCATCAAGAATGATGTAAAATACTCGTGGCCCTCGGGATAGGTATTTGCCAATAACCTATAGGTGGGTTTAAATAAAGTGCGTTTGGTGGCCCATCCTGGCAAGACCAAACGGGGATTGTCAGTCCCAAATAGATCTATTCACAATTATTCACGTTCACTCGCAAGTGATTAAGGTTCATGATATGAGGGACTTCGAACATGGCAATAAGTGGTAACTTAGGCAATAGTGAATCATGTATAGCATACAGTTGAAAATCACTTGTGATCATGTTTATAGTAGGTATCTTTCCTGAGATATAAAAGTGTATAAAAGTGGATTTATAAGGTCATAGTAATTTGCTAAAGTTTATAGTGCCTTTGAAAGTAAAAGCAAGTGTCCTGTTTCAATAACAAGTAGAGTGGTTTATCCAATGGGTAAAATATTTAAGGTAAACTAGTAAGGTTTATATGCAATACAAGCATGTATTTTTCTTAAAAGTAACTCAAAGTAGGTAAAAGAGAGGTCTATGGAACTCACAATAATATGTAAAGGGTTAAAAGTACTTGTAAAAGTATAAAACATGTAATTGAACATGTATCTCCCCCAAGGCATTTATAAAACAGTTAAACAATAGAGAATGGGGTTATGAAACCCACAGTAGTAGGTAAAGGTATAGAGTACTGGAAAAATGATAGCAAGTAGTTTAAGCATGTATCTCCCCCAAAACGTTTATAAAACAAGTAAAAGTAGGGGTCATGAACTCACGGTGATATGTAAAAGTTAAGAGTACTTGTGAAAGTAAAAGCAAGTAGTTGAGCATGTATCTCCCCCAAAAGTAATTCAAAACGTTTAAAAGTAGGGGCTATGGAACTCACCTTGAGTTGTCAACGATTGAGTTGAGTTGTTGGTTGGATAGAGAATTCAGAACAGTTTCACACACAACCTGGATAATAATAACGTTTGAGTATTCGACTTAGCATGAATAACGAATGTGACATGAGGAATCGTATGACGATTTGATCGGTGATGTGAGTGTGATATGCTTAAAATGTTTAAAGTTCATAAATAATATTATTGATAATATTATCTTGTTGTTATGATTCAGAATTCATAATAACCGTCGTCTCGAAATGGGTGAAACGAAACGTTGAGTTGTGTTGTTTAAAAGTCGTTATATATATATAAATATAACATATTGTTAATAAGTTTGTGTTTGAAACGAAACAATGTGAGAGGTGAGGGTGTATTGTGTAAATTGAGGATTGGGAACAAAATTGTTATAATGTTTCTGTTTACCCTTGAACTTTCACTGTTTTTACACTTTATACCCTAACGGTGTTTGCGTTGCACCGTTAGTCCTTGGTTATATAAAAGTTACATTTTTGACCCTATAATTATCCAAAATAACAATCTGAGTTCGCATTTTAATATAATGTCATTTTCTATCCTTAACATTCAGTTTTGACAGGTTTAAACCTCAGTTTTGCCGGTTTGACAAAAATGGCCCCTCGGGATGATTTGTATTGCAAATTTTAGTCCAAATTGCACCAAAACTTGTGGAAAAATTTTCTAAAAATTTCCGCAGCTCAATATAGCTTATTCAAGCTTAAGTCAACTGCTTGTTTGACCAGAATGTTTATTTTTGAGTTATTGGGCCTTTAACGAGTTAAAACAAGGCCCGTTAAGAAATTTGGAGGCGAGGGCATGAAAATTCTTTTGGGCCTGGACCTGGGTTTCTTTTGTGATTCTAAAAATGTATTTCATAGGCCCATTGGACTGTTAGATCACAAAGTTTAATGGGCTTTAAGTTAGTCCAACCGGAAAACTTAACTATTTCTGAAAATGAACTCTAAGAACTAGCGACTAGTGATCAAAAGGATTAAATTTGAATGTGTTAGAGAGTTTATAATTTCGAAGTTAAAACACGAAAAGTGTAGTTTGCTAGGTTGTCTATCGAACTGAGCAAAAATGTATGGTCGTTATTTGTAAAGATTCGAAGTAAACATGGCTGGAGTTGAGCTAGTCGTGCAAGTCAAAACTGGAAAACTCACTTATTTTTCTAAGCGTTTTGAGTTATATGTTTTGGTGTTCGATGCTATTTTCAAAATGGTTTCGCTTGTGCTTGAAGTGGATGCATGGGTTTGTTGTGGCTGTTCATACGTGATCATAGGCATCTTAACAATTGTGTGGGACGTGGTTCGAACTCAGAAAATATTTTGTGCACGCAAGATGAAAGCTAGAATACATACGATCGAACCAAGTATATACGTTATGAAATAAAAATGAAATGTGATTCGAATGGAGCTAGGAACATGTTAGGATTACTTACAATGAGTATTATAGAGCTCGAGGTGCGTTGAACTTGGTAGAAACGCAAAAGCTCGACACACACTCAACCCGTATATATATATATATATATATATATATATATATATATATATATATATATATATATATATATATATATATATATATATATATATATATATTTTTAAACGTACACTTCGACTCGTTTTTGGTAAATCCCGATCGTTGGAGATGATTCTTGGCTTCTGTGGACTTGTCAATGAGGTTTAAAGAACTTGTATAATATGTTGGATATGGTTAGAGATGAACAATACGTTTAGAAGCCAAAACTCAAAAACGTATATATATGAGATATACTTGTTCGTCTCAGATCTTGAAACCCGATTGATCTAGCTTCCTTCTGGTCTTCGAATGTTTTCCCAACATGGTTGTGGATGATATTAATGTGTTGTGTATACATGGGTTTGAGTGAGGAAGAAAGTCTCATGCTATTCGTATTATATTAGAACCGAAGGTTGTGAAATGGGATTAGTTTAGTGATAGTGTGATGTTTCTGGACTTCAAGACTTATCAAAATGAGTAATAGCAACTATGGATTGTATGGTGTATGTGTGCTTGCTTGTACGAATGGAGGGTAGCATAGGCTACTTTTATACCCTATTTTGTACTCAAGTGTTACGTATAAGTACCATGTATGAGGTTGAGTGTATAAGAGGGGGAAAACCAAAAGTATGGTTTACTTGAGTGTGGTGTGTAAGAGTTAGCAATCAAGTTTGTGTCATAGCAAGTGTAAGAGTAACATGGTTTTATCATTGTTTGGCTTATAAGCCGATCACCACAAAGAAACTATCAAGGCTCGGTTTGGTTTGTAGTGCACTAAGGTCCACATGACTTTGAGTATTTGTGTGAGTTTAATGATGATACATAGTGAGGTTGTCAGAGAGTAGGAAGGGGAGTCGTGCAAGGTTCAATTTAGAGTGTGTAAGTCACTCAAATGATGGTGGCTTGTGGAATGTTTAGCCGGCACTAGTAACCAAGAGAAAGGGGACAAAATGAGTTTAAGGGTTGATTTATTTGGCTCGTTGGTGTCTTCCATGGGTCAGGCTAACATGGTAACGTGACTAAAGATCAATGAGACTCGTTTGGAGGTGTTGGGAGGTCGAACGAATAAATTCACTAGACAAAATATATTTTTGAGTCGAGTTGAGATAATTGGAGGTCGAGCTAAGCTTGGATGTTTTTTTATATTACCGTTATACGTTCGTATAAGGTTTAGTATTTCGTGAATCTCGATTCTATGTTGAATGATGAATTGATCTATATAAAGTTTGTATGATGTTGTTAAAGGATTTCAAAGATATTGATCCAAAGTAAGGGTACTATAGTCGATTTCTAAATAATTTTAAAAGAGATTGGGCCGAATTGGAATGTCGGGGTACGTGTATGTGTTTGATACAAAGAATGCGAATTGCGATACAACGTCCCGTTTAGTAATAATGTTGAATGAAAGCAAAAAAATTTAGTCCGTAAAAACGGTTATGTAAACAGTGATGATAGATTAGTCTTCGTTTACTATTTACAAATGAAAGGGAAGTTTACGGGATGTTATAGTACCTACCCGTTAAACAGAATTCCTCCCGGAATTCCAGTCTAAGATAGTTGTCAGGGTTGTTTTGCTACTGAAATTACTCAGTAATAGTAAGTGGAAGTCATTGGAATAAAGATTCCCGCATGATAAGTTGTTGTGAAATCTTTTGTTGAGCAACACTCTATACGAGGTGTTGGAAAGAGTGTAGGCATGACTAAAGGATTTCAAGCGTTGGAGCCATACAAATTTCGAAAGAGATGAATTTATTGTGGTATATGTGGAAATCACTATTCCCATAGTCAACATGACTTGAGAAAAATTTCATTTTTGAATGAAGATTGTTATTCTACCGTGTTTTGAAAATAAACATGGTTCATAATTTTTGAAAATCCAAAAATCTGTGGGGGTAACCTATCCGTTAAACAAAGAGTTTGTAAGTAATAGATTTTTAACAATGAGGATTTCGGATGATAACATGATGAATGTAGAGAAAGTTGTTGAAGTTAATATTTTTTTTTACCGCGATGAACAGTAACCACCAATAATTGTGAACAGTAGCCGAACGGCTACTTTTATTTTATACCCCATCTTCTTCATTTAATCCTCATTTTTCCATACAAAACTTAACTTTTCAACTACATTCTTCTCCTTAATTTTTCCAATATGCCGCATCCTATTACCATGCTTGCGATCGGGTATGTGGTTGCCACTGCCATCTACTTGGCATATGTTCCAAACGAGGATCGTGCACTTTTGGCCGGGATTTTAGTGTTTCTTGTACCGCTCGTGGTTCTAGCGATTGTCATCGATAGTTTTTGGAAGTAGTAGGTAGTATTGTGGTAGGAAATAAATCTTTGTTATGTTTCCATGTAACCTCTTACGAATGTGGAATAAATCGTGTCTTACGTTAATAACTTGTTTGTATCTATCGTTCAAAATATCCAAGTTGTTAGATAGGTATGGAAGCTAGGAGGGGAAATCAATATGCCATAAGATGAAATGTGTTGTAGCTCAAAAATCATTTTGTTCCTTGGGGTTGTTAACCGTTGCTGGGGACAAAAGAGAAACACCAAGGTTGGTTTGTTTTGGTTGTAGTCGAGTCCACAAAGGATCCAACAACATGAAACATGACCAAATAACTAGGTGGGGGTTCGTTTGAGTTTGCTGAGGTTGTTTGGAGCTCGAATGGAACAAAGTACTTAGGCAATATATGATTTTTGGCCTAGTTGAGGCAATTTGTGAACATGACAGTCGGGCTGAGCTTTGATGATAGCTTGGCCATCTCATGATCGAGTAATTGGAAAAGACTTGTTACACATGATTCTTTGGTAAGTGCTTAATCGAGACGTGTAAAAATATTGATAGATTGTTAAGAGAATTTCACAGAAAACGACCCAAAGTAAACGGGCATGAGCCGATTAGATTAGAAATAAATCTTAAGTCTTTGGGCTTAAATAGAGTTGGGCTCGAGTTTTTATGATAAAGGCCCAATGATAAACAAGGGTGCGTTGGGTTGCTGTTAGCAATGGGCCGAGAACCAATGTTTCAAGGGTGTGTTTGGTTTGGCTTTCGTGAGTCCGAAATGTTTAACCACACGCGTTTTATTATTTCACGATACATAAAGTTATAGATGGTACTTGGCTTATATTGTTTGCGATTTTTAGACTATCAAAGTTTGTACAAATGAGGGTGACATTAAGAATGTGGGAACACGTTACGACAGTTAGATTAGTAACCATATTTTGGAAATAAATGCGCCCATTGTTTCATTTACAGTGTTTGGAATGTAATTGAGATTACTGTAGGATTTACAGTGCCTGAGGTTGAAATATAGGGACCACTGTATCACTTACAGTGTCAAAGAAAAGTAGAGGCCACTATATTTACTCACAGTGTCTGCTAAGGAAATAGAGACCACTAGAGTTTTGTGATAAATTCAAAGTGGTAAGACATAAGGTTACGAGAAAAAAAAATTTGAGACCATTGTAATCACATACAATGTCTGGGAGTTTAGAGGGAGCATCGTGAAATTCACAACGTTAGAGGATTAAGTAGGACCATTGTGTAGTTCATAATGTCTTAATAGTGGGTGGAACCATTGTAATCTCATGTGAAATTTACTATTTCCACAGTTAACACAACTTGGAAAAATTTCTTTTGGAATGACTATTGTTATTCTTTTATGGTTTGAAATTACACATGGTTTCCAATTACAAGGATCTGTGCGGGTAACCTACCCGTTAAACAAAAGAGTTTTGTTGATAACAGATTCTTACATAGAGATATTCGGATGAGGATTCGGTGTATGTAGAGAAAGTTGCTGAATCCCAGCTTTAGGGGATGAGAAATCTTGTTTGTCCTTGTGGGAGGAATAGTAAACACAAGTGGCTAGAATAGTAGCCTATCGGCTATTCTTCCCATAAATACTCTGATTTCACTCCTCATCACCCACATTTCTCTCATCCAAAATTTTCAAAATGTCTTACACCTACACCGTTCTTGCAATTATGTATGCTGCTGCAGCCATCTTCTTGGCTTACGTCCCAGATGAAAATCTGGAGTCCCTGGCCGAGGTCATAGCGCTTCTTATAGCACTCGTGGTTTTGGCCGTCAGCGCGGATGAAATATGGGGGTAAGAGATAGTATTACGATAGGAGTGTTGCTTTGAACCCGTATAATAACACCATGTATTAATGTTTTATTGCGTTAATACTTGTGTATTCTTGTCGTACTGGATATTCGAGGTGTTGCACCCAGTCGTGGTTCTTGCTCTTGCTGGTGTAGTGGTGTTTTTCATTGGCATAGCGGGTCAACCGATTGGTGATGTTATGCCTTTCTTAGTGATATTTGTAATGTTAGCATTACCAATGCTAATCATATCATTATGTATCAATATTTATGGTTTCTAATGAGAGTTATGCTGTGTGTTTGATGAATTTTCGTGGTTATCGGTTTCATACTCGTGTCATTACAGATACAAATAAGCCCACTTATTTATAATTCGTTATTTACATAGAGAGGCGTCCCAAACAATGTAAATAAGGAGATATAAACTTATGGTTCGGCGCTTTACAATTTCTTTATTTAAATAAAAGGCATCCCAATCATTCAAATAAAGACATTGTAAACCATCTTACTTAAGAATTTCTGATTTAACACTCATACTAATCATCAAAATAATCCATGCGCGGATTTTCCGGAAATACAGGAAAAGTATTTCACACGCATCTATAAAGATATGGGTAAGATAATTAAGGATGGTTGGTACGGTACTCGAAATAGTTGGTGAGTATATATATCAATATATTAGAGTGTTGGTGTAGCAAAACTATCTAGAATTCACATAAGCGTCTGGCGGATGGAAAGCACGGAGAGCGTGAGGCTATAAAATGTTTTGTTTGTAAAAGTAGTTATAGTTCGGACCTCATTTAGACCCGTTTCTCTATAACTGTAGCTCTGATACCAATCTGTAACACCCCCAATTTCGTGATACGCAGCGGAAATCAAATTGGGTGTTACTTCATGGCACAACAGTTGAATAGTAGAAAACGATCACCAATTTAGTCGTTTTAAAAGATTTATCATTCGAATATCAGAGTTTACAAAATGAGGTCCCAGTGGTTTCAAAGTTTATTAAATAGGTTTTCGAATGATAATAAAATTTATAGCCTTCATAGTATCCGTGCTCCTCCGTGCCATCCCTGCTCGTTATGGACCTGAGATAAATACATGCTAAAAGCGTCAACACAAAGGTTGGTGAGTTCATAGAGTTTATAAGTAGAATGGATGATTTCCAAAATCAAAGAGTTTGTGAGTCCATAGCAGTTGTAAATAAACAGTTGATTATCGAAGTCAAAGAGTGAGTAATACCATAGTATTTATAGTTAAACCAGTTGATTGTCAAAAATCAAAGTGTGAGTATATCCATAGAGTTTGCATAAAGTCAGTTGATCTTCAATAGTTCTAAGTTTAGATAATAATTGTATTACATACATTTATTGATAAAATAAGTAGTAGATTACGTTTTTATACACCCATAGTTCGTTTGTTAGCCCTAACCGGGTCAACACAAAATAGTTCGTTGCCAAGTAGTGATTTCCTGCTATGTAGTGAACACAAGTTCTAAGTTTAGGTAATATTTGCAATGACTACAAACATTAATAAAATAATGGCAATACTGTATCATGACTACAGTATCGTTCTATTGCTCTAAGTCTCATGACACTCAACGTTTAACTGGCATCAAGAATGATGTAAAATACTCGTGGCCCTCGGGATAGGTATTTGCCAATAACCTATAGGTGGGTTTAAATAAAGTGCGTTTGGTGGCCCATCCTGGCAAGACCAAACGGGGATTGTCAGTCCCAAATAGATCTATTCACAATTATTCACGTTCACTCGCAAGTGATTAAGGTTCATGATATGAGGGACTTCGAACATTGCAATAAGTGGTAACTTAGGCAATAGTGAATCATGTATAGCATACAGTTGAAAATCACTTGTGATCATGTTTATAGTAGGCATCTTTCCTGAGATATAAAAGTGTATAAAAGTGGATTTATAAGTTTATAGTAGTTTGCTAAAGTTTATAGTGCTTTTGAAAGTAAAAGCAAGTGTTAGGTTTCAATAATAAGTAGAGTGGTTTATCAACTGAGTATAATGTTTAAGGTAAACTAGTAAGGTTTATATGCAATACAAGCATGTATTTTTCTTAAAAGTAACTCAAAGTAGGTACAAGAGAGGTCTATGGAACTCACAATAATATGTAAAGGGTTAAAAGTACTTGTAAAAGTATAAAACATGTAATTGAGCATGTATCTCCCCCAAGGCATTTATAAAACAGTTAAACAATAGAGAATGGGGTTATGAAACCCACAGTAGTAGGTAAAGGTATAGAGTACTGGAAAAATGATAGCAAGTAGTTTAAGCATGTATCTCCCCCAAAACGTTTATAAAACATGTAAAAGTAGGGGTCATGAACTCACGGTGATATGTAAAAGTTAAGAGTACTTGTGAAAGTAAAAGCAAGTAGTTGAGCATGTATCTCCCCCAAAAGTAATTCAAAACGTTTAAAAGTAGGGGCTATGGAACTCACCTTGAGTTGTCAACGATTGAGTTGAGTTGTTGGTTGGATAGAGAATTCAGAACAGTTTCACACACAACCTGGATAATAATAACGTTTGAGTATTCGACTTAGCATGAATAACGAATGTGACATGAGGAATCGTATGACGATTTGATCGGTGATGTGAGTGTGATATGCTTAAAATGTTTAAAGTTCATAAATAATATTATTGATAATATTATCTTGTTGTTATGATTCAGAATTCATAATAACCGTCGTCTCGAAATGGGTGAAACGAAACGTTGAGTTGTGTTGTTTAAAAGTCGTTATATATATATAAATATAACATATTGTTAATAAGTTTGTGTTTGAAACGAAACAATGTGAGAGGTGAGGGTGTATTGTGTAAATTGAGGATTGGGAACAAAATTGTTATAATGTTTCTGTTTACCCTTGAACTTTCACTGTTTTTACACTTTATACCCTAACGGTGTTTGCGTTGCACCGTTAGTCCTTGGTTATATAAAAGTTACATTTTTGACCCTATAATTATCCAAAATAACAATCTGAGTTCGCATTTTAATATAATGTCATTTTCTATCCTTAACATTCAGTTTTGACAGGTTTAAACCTCAGTTTTGCCGGTTTGACAAAAATGGCCCCTCGGGATGATTTGTATTGCAAATTTTAGTCCAAATTGCACCAAAACTTGTGGAAAAATTTTCTAAAAATTTCCGCAGCTCAATATAGCTTATTCAAGCTTAAGTCAACTGCTTGTTTGACCAGAATGTTTATTTTTGAGTTATTGGGCCTTTAACGAGTTAAAACAAGGCCCGTTAAGAAATTTGGAGGCGAGGGCATGAAAATTCTTTTGGGCCTGGACCTGGGTTTCTTTTGTGATTCTAAAAATGTATTTCATAGGCCCATTGGACTGTTAGATCACAAAGTTTAATGGGCTTTAAGTTAGTCCAACCGGAAAACTTAACTATTTCTGAAAATGAACTCTAAGAACTAGCGACTAGTGATCAAAAGGATTAAATTTGAATGTGTTAGAGAGTTTATAATTTCGAAGTTAAAACACGAAAAGTGTAGTTTGCTAGGTTGTCTATCGAACTGAGCAAAAATGTATGGTCGTTATTTGTAAAGATTCGAAGTAAACATGGCTGGAGTTGAGCTAGTCGTGCAAGTCAAAACTGGAAAACTCACTTATTTTTCTAAGTGTTTTGAGTTATATGTTTTGGTGTTCGATGCTATTTTCAAAATGGTTTCGCTTGTGCTTGAAGTGGATGCATGGGTTTGTTGTGGCTGTTCATACGTGATCATAGGCATCTTAACAATTGTGTGGGACGTGGTTCGAACTCAGAAAATATTTTGTGCACGCAAGATGAAAGCTAGAATACATACGATCGAACCAAGTATATACGTTATGAAATAAAAATGAAATGTGATTCGAATGGAGCTAGGAACATGTTAGGATTACTTACAATGAGTATTATAGAGCTCGAGGTGCGTTGAACTTGGTAGAAACGCAAAAGCTCGACACACACTCAACCCGTATATATATATATATATATATATATATATATATATATATATATATATATATATATATATATATATATATATATATATATATATATATATATATATATATATATATATATATATTTTTAAACGTACACTTCGACTCGTTTTTGGTAAAGCCCGATCATTGGAGATGATTCTTGGCTTCTGTGGACTTGTCAATGAGGTTTAAAGAACTTGTATAATATGTTGGATATGGTTAGAGATGAACAATACGTTTAGAAGCCAAAACTCAAAAACGTATATATATGAGATATACTCGTTCGTCTCAGATCTTGAAACCCGATTGATCTAGCTTCCTTCTGGTCTTCGAATGTTTTCCCAACATGGTTGTGGATGATATTAATGTGTTGTGTATACATGGGTTTGAGTGAGGAAGAAAGTCTCATGCTATTCGTATTATATTAGAACCGAAGGTTGTGAAATGGGATTAGTTTAGTGATAGTGTGATGTTTCTGGACATCAAGACTTATCAAAATGAGTAATAGCAACTATGGATTGTATGGTGTAAGTGTGCTTGCTTGTACGAATGGAGGGTAGCATAGGCTACTTTTATACCCTATTTTGTACTCAAGTGTTGTGTATAAGTACCATGTATGAGGTTGAGTGTATAAGAGGGGGAAAACCAAAAGTATGGTTTACTTGAGTGTGGTGTGTAAGAGTTAGCAATCAAGTTTGTGTCATAGCAAGTGTAAGAGTAACATGGTTTTATCATTGTTTGGCTTATAAGCCGATCACCACAAAGAAACTATCAAGGCTCGGTTTGGTTTGTAGTGCACTAAGGTCCACATGACTTTGAGTATTTGTGTGAGTTTAATGATGATACATAGTGAGGTTGTCAGAGAGTAGGAAGGGGAGTCGTGCAAGGTTCAATTTAGAGTGTGTAAGTCACTCAAATGATGGTGGCTTGTGGAATGTTTAGCCGGCACTAGTAACCAAGAGAAAGGGGACAAAATGAGTTTAAGGGTTGATTTATTTGGCTCGTTGGTGTCTTCCATGGGTCAGGCTAACATGGTAACGTGACTAAGGATCAATGAGACTCGTTTGGAGGTGTTGGGAGGTCGAACGAATAAATTCACTAGACAAAATATATTTTTGAGACGAGTTGAGATAATTGGAGGTCGAGCTAAGCTTGGATGTTTTTTTTATTACCGTTATACGTTCGTATAAGGTTTAGTATTTCGTGAATCTCGATTCTAAGTTGAATGATGAATTGATCTATATAAAGTTTGTATGATGTTGTTAAAAGGATTTCAAAGATATTGATCGAAAGTAAGGGTACTATAGTCGATTTCTAAATAATTTTAAAAGAGATTGGGCCGAATTGGAATGTCGGGGTACGTGTATGAGTTTTGTTGGGTCAAGAATTTGACCCAAGTTCCCTGACAAGATTTGAACATAAAATAGCCTAACTCACTGATAAAATAGTGGGTTACTCACTGATAAAGAAATCAGTGAGTGTTGTAAAAAGCCCGTTGTTGAAGAAACATTTACTTACTGATACGGTGTCAGTGAGTAAAGTATACGAGCTACAAACAACACCAGTATCACTGAGAATTGACAAATGTCTCAGTGACCCTGAAGATACTATCTCTACAAGCAGACTGATAAATGGGCGGGAACTTCCAACAAAGAAGTCAGACAAAGTACAAGAGGGACCACTTGGTGGATGACAACTCACACCAAGTGGATGACAACTCATAGCAAGTGGATGTCAACTCACACCTACCCATCTTATCTTTGTCTAGTTTACCTGTGTATATATAGTCTGTGTTGTAATAGATTTAGTATGGATTCCTAAACAAACAAATAGAATACACATAGTGTATTAGTTGATAGGATCATCACTCTCACTGAATCACAAGCAAAGCTTGGATCAGTGAGAGTTTATTTGTCACCAAAAGAGGATAAACCCTCACCTAAGGGGATACCATACCGAAAGTATCCCCTTTAAGAAGTTGAAGATGTTATCATGTAATCTAATAGGTTTTGAGTAATCTTGTAACAATTATTTTCACTATCAATGAACTGTTCTTGTTTTACTCAATTTACATGGACCAACAAGTGGTACCAGAGCCTAAGGTTCATTCTTATGAGCCAGATCCATGTATAACTGCTGATAACATTCTTCAAAAAATTAATAAATGTGAACTTCAAAAACTGCTACTGACATAACAATTTTTGAGGGGGAGAAACACATTTATTTTGGTGACTGACAAACACCAATCCTGTCCCTGAACCCCACAAAATAACACCAACCACACAAATCTTATCCACATACAAAACCAACACACCCCACACCACACAAAAAAAATCTTATCCAAACACAAAAACAAATATCCTCACCTACCCAAAAATAAGATCTATAACAAAAATTATAGATCATGAATCACAATATTCTCCATCACTCTCACACAAATAAAAAACCAGATCCACATCTCACATACGACATACAAAAAAAAAACTACAAACAAAAATCTCACAAAAACCATCACCACTCCAAAATCAAAATCGATCTATAATCAAAATCAAAACAACTCAAGTATCGACACCAGTAACTCCAAATCCCAGCTAGCTCACGATCCAAACAAAAAAAAAGGAAACCCAGAAGTACAAAACCCAGTAGTGTGTTTGTCGAAGTCACGAATTGAGTGTGTGGCAGGTTTCAGAAGAAAAATGTATAGTTGGGACAGCCGGAAAAAAAGGCGGTTTTAATTTTGAGTTGTGATTGTTATTGATGAGCTTAGCTCGAGTGGTTGTTTTATTTTGTTTTGGTTATAAGGATTTTCTGCCTAAGTTGGGATCCGGTAGAAGAAAGATAGTGGTTGGAGAGTTGTAGTTTAGTTGGAGGTGTATTGGATCTGAGTTCTTGAGAGAGACGATTTGTTTGTGTTGAACTCTGGTTGAGCCGGTGAGTTCAGTTGTGTATGAAGATGAACCTGAAAATGTGAGTTTTGTAACTCAGGTTGTGACAAACATCAGATGGTGATAATATCCTTTTTGGCTAAGCCTAAAAAGACAAAACTCAGGAAATGGGTTAAACAGGTCATTGAGGGCGTTAAGGTTATATCAGTGTTCAAAAGGACACGAATGTGGTGTTATCAGGGTGTGGTTCGGATGTAGTAAGGGCCTGGAAAAAAAAATCAGGAGTTACTTAGTGCGGGCTGAGGTTATCATATGAGTGGGAGAACCTGAATCAGGGAATGTAAAGGTGGGAAACGCGTCATCAGGGACACTAGCTGATAAAAAGTCTAGCTTCTGATGTATCAGGGACTGAAGTGGATGAGCCTGATGGAGCTATAGATCAGTTGGTGGTTATTTGGCTTAGCCTAATAATGTTGAAACTGATATCAGGAAGTATAGCTGATGTGTTGCAGAGGGGTATCCTGAGTTAATCAGGGAGTGAAAAAAGGGGAGGACACTGATGTATCAAAATGATCCAGGTCCCTGAACCCCCGGTTACTGACCCCTCAGGTGACTGAAACCTTGAACCCTCAGTGACTAAAACCCTACCAACTGAACCAGGTCACTGAAAATAAAACCCCTCAGTCACTAAATACCTGTAACCCTTTTGGTGACTGAACCCCACAACCAACAGGTGACTGAACTCAGTGACTAAAACCCAGGTCACTGAACCTCACCCAAGTCCCTGAACCAGTGACTAAAACCCAAGCCACTGAACATCAGTACCAGGTCCCTGAAACCGGTCTCCAAAAATGGAGTAAGCTGATGAACTTATCAGGGAGTAGTTGTATCAGGTGGCACGAATTGTGTCAGGGAGTGATGTGGTTAAAAAATAAGTAGTAATACTTATCAGTAACCTGAGAAAATCAGGTAAAGCAGGGTGGGGTGATGAGGTTTTCGGGATGATTATCAGGCTGAGATAACCTGATCAAAAATTGCGTTGAGTCGCAAATTTTGAGGGGGAGAAGGGATCAGGGAGTGAAAAGTTCTCAGGAAGTGTGGTCATCAGTGGGTATGTCATGAGTTCCAAGATGATTCAAGAATGGTTGTAAGAATCAGTGGAGCAGCGGAAGCATGGTGGACCCATAACCCACATCAGGTCAGTGAACACACATACACCATAACATAAACCTGAACACCTGATAAACAGGTGACTGACCCATCAGGACCTGAACCATCAGGAACCTGAACCATCAGGACCTGAACCATCTCAGTGAGACAAACAATGAACCAGTCAAAGTGAACCCTCAGGACCCATGAACCCTGAACCCAGTCACTGAGCTAGTCATTCAACTCACTGAACATCAGGAACTAAACCAAGTCTCCTGAACCCTTGAACCTGAACCTCAGGAACCAAACCCAAGTCCCTGAACCCTTGAACCTCAGGAACTAAACCCAAGTCTCTGAACAAGCAGGTTTGAACCCAGGCTATTTGTATATTCAAATAGGGGGAGATTGTTGGGTCAAGAATTTGACCCAAGTTCCCTGACAAGATTTGAACATAAAATAGCCTAACTCACTGATAAAATAGTGGGTTACTCACTGATAAAGAAATCAGTGAGTGTTGTAAAAAGCCCGTTGTTGAAGAAACATTTACTTACTGATACGGTGTCAGTGAGTAAAGTATACGAGCTACAAACAACACCAGTATCACTGAGAATTGACAAATGTCTCAGTGACCCTGAAGATACTATCTTTACAAGCAGACTGATAAATGGGCGGGAACTTCCAACAAAGAAGTCAGACAAAGTACAAGAGGGACCACTTGGTGGATGACAACTCACACCAAGTGGATGACAACTCATAGCAAGTGGATGTCAACTCACACCTACCCATCTTATCTTTGTCTAGTTTACCTGTGTATATATAGTCTGTGTTGTAATAGATTTAGCATGGATTCCTAAACAAACAAATAGAATACACATAGTGTATTAGTTGATAGGATCATCACTCTCACTGAATCACAAGCAAAGCTTGGATCAGTGAGAGTTTATTTGTCACCAAAAGAGGATAAACCCTCACCTAAGGGGATACCATACCGAAAGTATCCCCTTTAAGAAGTTGAAGATGTTATCGTGTAATCTAATAGGTTTTGAGTAATCTTGTAATAATTCTTTTCACTATCAATGAACTGTTCTTGTATTACTCAATTTCATGGACCAACAAGTTTGATACAAAGAATGCGAATTGCGATGCAACGTCCCGTTTAGTAATAATGTTGAATGAAAGCAAAAAAATTTAGTCCGTAAAAATGGTTAAGTAAACAGTGACGATAGATTAGTCTTCGTTTACTATTTACAAATGAAAGGGAAGTTTACGGGATGTTATAGTGCTTGTTGACATGCCTTTCCGGCGCTTACGTACTCGGCTTCGGTCGTGGAGATAGCAAGAGCCGTTTGTTTCTTGGAGAACCAAGAAGTTATGCAACAACCCATGAAGGTACAAACGCCACTCGTACTTTTTCGATCCACATAATCTCCCGCATGATCAGAGTCGGCATAGACAACAGTTTCTACACCGGTCCCCTTGGGATAAAATAATCCCAAGTGTATAGTGCCTTTAATGTATCGGAAGATACGCTTAACCGCTTCAAGGTGAGAGGTTTTGGGATCCTCTTGGAAGCGAGCACAAAGGCAGACACTAAACATGATGTCGGGCCTACTTGCCGTGAGGTATAGTAAACTTCCTATCATACCTCTATACTTAGTGCTATCCACGGACTCACCTTCTTCATCTTTCGTGAGTTTTATTTCCGTGGACATGGGAGTTTTCATGGGCTTAGACTCTTCTAAACCGAACTTCTTAAGCATCTCTTTACTATACTTGGCTTGATTAAAGAAGATGCCATCTTCCATTTGTTTAATTTGTAAACCAAGGAAGAAATTTAATTCACCCATCATGCTCATCTCAAACTCGTCGTGCATGATTTTTGAGAAATCATCGCACATTTCTTGACAAGTTGATCCGAATATAATGTCGTCGACATATATTTGAACAATGATGAGATGTGAATTTCTTTTCTTTGTGAAGAGTGTGTTATCAACCTTTCCCATGGTATATTCATGTTCAATCAAGAAGGCTTTTAGTCTATCATACCAAGCTTTAGGAGCTTGTTTAAGACCATAGAGTGCTTTCTTGAGTTTATAAACATGATTCGGACATTCGAAATCAACGAATCCCGGAGGTTGCGCAACATACACCTCCTCGTTGATATAACCATTAAAGAACGCACTCTTCACGTCCATTTGGTATAGCTTAAAGTCTAAGGCACATGCATAGGCAAGGAGTATTCTAATTGATTCTAATCTAGCTACGGGTGCATAGGTTTCATCATAATCTATTCCCTCTTGTTGGTTGTAGCCTTGTGCTACCAACCTTGCCTTATTCCTAACTACGACGCCATTTTTGTCGAGTTTGTTTTTAAACACCCATTTAGTTCCTATGATTGTTTGATTTCTAGGAAGAGGTACTAAATCCCAAACTTGGTTTGCGGTGAATTGATTTAGTTCCTCCTGCATGGCAACTATCCAACTTTCATCCTTAATTACTTCACCTACATTCTTAGGTTCTACGGTTGATATGAAACAAAAGAAGTTACTTTTGTTTTGTGCTTGTGACCTAAGGGTTCTTTGGTTTAGGTTACCTATGACATTTTCAATAGGATGGTTTTTGGATTCCTTAATGTTGACAATTTCGTCAACTTCAACTATTTCATCCTCAATGTCATCTTCTAGGGTTTTCTTGCCATTAACCTTAATGGCTTCATCCTCATCTAAGTCATCATCAACCAATGGTGATGTCTTAGATTGTGGAGGACTTTCATCAAATGTCACGTTGAGTGATTCTTCGACTTTCGAGGTTTCTCTATTTAGGACAACGTAGGCTTTACTATTTTGGGAGTAACCTAGGAATACACCTTCGTAAGACTTTGGGTCAAACTTGGTGAGGTAATCTTTAGTGTTTAGTATGAAGCATTTGCTTCCAAACACTCTAAAGTAATCAAGAGAAGGTTTTCTTCCTTTCATGATTTCATATGGGGTTTTTCCTAGGATAGGTCTAATTAGAATCCTATTTAGAATGTAAGTTGAGGTGTCCACCGCATTACACCAAAAATTTTGCGGAATTGATTGTTCATTCAACATCGTTCTACTCATTTCTTGTAGAGTACGATTTTTCCGCTCAACTACCCCATTTGATTGAGGAGTGCGTGGAGCCGAGAAATTGTGAGTAATACCATTAGCATCACAATATACTCCAAATTGCACTTCATTATCAAATTCCCGACCATGATCCGTCCTAATAGAAACTATTGTACATCCTAGTTGATTTTGGACTTTCTTACTAAAGATTTCAAATTCCTCAAAGGCTTGTGTCTTATTCTTAAGAAATCTAGTCCAAGTATACCTAGAGTAGTCATCAACTATTACTAAGGTGTAGAGATTTCCTCCGTAGCTTCGTACGACGGATGGACCGAATAAGTCCATGTGAAGTAGTTCTAGGCATCTAGAGGTCGAGACCATATTCTTAGCTTTGTGACTAGAATGAGCTTGTTTTCCAACTTTACAAGCGTCACAAAAGTGTGTGTCGAACTTAATCTTAGGTAGGTTTCTAACTAGTTCCTTAGATGCCAATGATTGTATAAGACGCATATTGGCATGACCTAGTCTCCTATGCCACAGGGTGGTATGATCATCTATAGTTGCTAGACAAATCTTATCTTCAGGCTTATTTCCTATCTTCATGAAAAATAAGCCATTTTTCCTAACTCCTCTGCCTATGGTTTTCCCATTCTTAATAATCTTACTACCCTCTTCAGAGAATATGACTCTACACTTATTATCTACCATTTGACTAATGCTAAGTAAGTTAAAACCTAAGTTATCTACGTGCTCAACATTTCTAATAATAAGAGAGTCTTGAGTAATCGTACCTTTGCCTATAATGTTGCCCTTAAGTTTGCTACCGAAAGTGACATTACCTCCGTTGTATGCCTTGTATGATGAGAATAAACTTTGGTTGCCCGTCATGTGGTTAGTGCATCCACTATCCTTGACCCATTCGTCAGGCTCCAAGTCAATTCCCAAGCATATCTCATTAGAAGCATGAGCCATTAGACATGTTTCGTCCTTGGGCTTCTTTTCTTCATCATCACCGCTATCACTCTAGGAGCCTCCTATGAGAGCTCGTTGGTTGTTGACTTTCGGTGGCTTGGGACACTCTCCTATGAGGTGATTAGGATCTCCGCATCTAAAGCATTTCCTATCACTTGTCCCTTTCTTTTCAGCATGGTTCTTTTGTGATGTCTTCTTCTCATCACGAGGTTGCCTAACGAACCTACCTCTTCTCCTAAAGAACTTTTTAAAGTCCCTAACCGCTAATGCATATTCCTCATCTTCACTATCGGAACTCGAACATTCCTCATCACTAGACTCCTTCTTGGCTTTCAATGCTAGAGATCTAACTCTCTCGCTTTTGCCTTTGACTATATCGGAGTCTTTCTTAATTATCATCTCGTGAACTTTCAAGTTTCCTATAAGTTCATCAAGTGACAACATCGCCAAGTCCTTTGACTCTTCAATGGCGGTAACCTTTGCTCTCCATTTAGGATGTAGAGCCCTAAGGAACTTCCTAACATAATTCTTGCTGGAGTAACCTTCATCAAGAGCTTTAAGACTAGTAATAATAGTATTGAATCTAGCAAAAGCATTATCTATAGATTCATCTTCCGTAATGGAAAATTGTTCATATTGTTGAACAAGAAGATCTATCTTGTTCTCTTTGACTTGGTTATTACCTTGGTGAGTGACTAACAAAGTTTTCCAAATATCTTTTGCCGTATTACACATAAAAATTCTTTCAAATTCCTTTTTAGGCAAAGCATTATAAATCATCATTTTAGCCTCATTGTTTTTGGCTAATTTTCTTTTAAGTTCATCACTTTGTTTATCATAAGAAACTATTTCATCCTTTTTAGTTTCCAGATTCATTTAAATAGGTTGAAAGTCACCCTCGGTAATAACATGCCAAAGATCATTGTCTTTTGATTTCACATACGTTTCAAATCTTGTTTTCCAATAAATAAAACAATCGGTTTCGAAAAGTGGTGGTCTTTGCATAGATTGCCCTTCTAGATATTTGTCGGAATCCATTGATCGATTCAAGTTTTAAAATACAATATACTTTAAAAACTTGACTGACGTGGCTTCTGATACCAATTGTGGGAAACTAGAAGGGGGGGGGGGGTTGAATAGTTTACCAGTTTAAAATTCTTTTAAAAATCTTGTTTTAAAAGTTTGCTATTGGAAACTTTGATTCAAAGTCTATGTGTAATCAATCAACACCAATATGAACTACACACTAAACTAACTAATACAAAATAATGAAAGTAAAGAGTAGAGTTGGAAAGATCAAACCGAGACAAAGGATTTATAGTGGTTCGGCTACGAAGCTCTTCTTCGCCCTACTCCACTCCCCGAGTACCATACTCGAGAGTTTCAAGCACTATGTCAACAACCTCCCTTCAGGCGGAGAAAACCGTACACGTCGCTTATCTTATTACCGACACTAAGCTAAATATCGAGTGCTAATCTTAGCTAGCACCAATCTACCAAGGTCCACGTGACCAAACACTCAAGCCCAGTGGCTTCAAGAGATCACCACGATCTCAACACGATCACAAAGATCAACTCTCACTTCACTCTACTTAATCTAACTACTCTAGATCCTTTGATCACTCACACACAAGCCCGATGGCTTTAAGAGATCTTCACTATCTCTTAAGATCACAATGATCTTCAGTCACACTCTCACAAAAGAAAGATAATCTTAATGTATGCTAAGATACAACAAGGATGTAACAAGTGTTACAAAACCTAACAACTACAACTCTTGTATCTTCTTGAATACCTTGAGTTCTTCTCTTGCTAATGAAGAGGAATGATAACACCTTGTATCAACTTGGACACTTGTGTTCTTCTCTTGATAATGAAGAGGAATGATAACACCTTGTATCAACTTGGATACTTGTGTTCTTCTCTTGCAAGTGAAGAGGAATGAAGAGGATCACTTGAAGGATGATTTGATCACTCTTGAACAAAAGAAAAACTAACCTAAATGATCTAAGAAAGAAAGTGTGAAGAGAGTATTCAACTCAGAAAGTTTTGTGTGTGTAAGGATGCCTAAAAACTGTGAAAGGGGTTGGTATTTATAGGCAAAGAAAATCTGAACATTACAGAAAATTTTGTACGGACGGCTCCGTTAAATACCCCACGGCTCCATTAAATTTAACGGAACCGTGGAGCCATCGTAGACTAGGACGCTCCAAATTTTGTCTTTTCTGGTGAAAACTTATTTGGGGAAGGTTGGAGCTGATTTTGGGGGGAAAAATAGCTGTTATGATTTTCAAACTAATTTTTCCATTAAAACATTTCTTAATAATTCAAAAATAATTTGTCATGTGTATTTTTGAAAAAATGTTTTGTCCCATTTAAAATGTGAATTTTCAAAACATAAATTCACTTCTTTGATCACTAGTTCAAGTTGTAATTTTGTTCAAGAGTGATTTGCGTAGAAACGGGATCTTCCGATTAAAGACTTGTTTACGTTGATTTTAATGTATCGTGATTTCACATTTTGTCATCCTCAAAACGTGAAGTAATCGAAAGATATAAATAACGTTTTTAGAACATTATTTGCATCAACATCGTTGTCTAGTTGTATGATTCGAGCATCTTTGTTGTTGTGAAAGAGATCCTTTAACCGATCCCAAACTTCATGCGCCAAGGTAGTATCATCGATAACCATGTCAACCAACTTAGGAGAAATTGTGGAATACATCCACATGACCACAAGGCCATCGTTGGTTGCATGATGCGGGTCTGTATTTGAAGTTCTAGTGGAGGCAGGTTTTTCAAGATGATGAGCAACATCATAGGTCCTACAAAAACGTTTAAAAAGGTTGCTCCATGAATTGTAGTTTAGTTTATCTAGATCAAGGGGTGAGGGGATACACGCCTTGATGCTAGCGATTGAATAGGCCTTATCAATCGGTTGTTTGGTTGGTATAACGTCTCCCATCATGATGCTATGACAAGGAGAAAACAAAGCAAAGCTAAAAGAAGAAAATTGCTATCAGCAGCAAGCAAGAGTGAAGCTATAGCAGGCGTAAAAAAATATTAGGGTTTAGGTGGAAGATCTTGAGGCTGTGATACCATATTAGAATTAGGTTAATCCCCTTAATCGGTTTCATTGGCATTCCTCTCAATATATAAACGTACATTACTGAAAGTTACAAAACCCTTAATGGGCTGGACTAATAACATAAGACATAAAGCTAATGGACTAATATTAATATCACTGCGATACTAATATTCGGTGGCTAATATCCACGTGATAGCTAATATCCACGTGATAGCTGTTAGTTTGTGGATATATACGTATGATCGGATTCAAACACGAGACTATGGGATTGCACGCATTGCGTATGAGATTTAATGTTTAATAATTAAATATAAAACGTTATGTTTTAATTATTAATTCACAATAACGACTAATGGACGTTAAATAACAAAGGGATACGAAGAAAAGGAAACAAACCAAGAGAAGGTTCTAGAACCTCTCTTGGGCTTGTAAAATCGGCCAACAAGAGGAATCCCACATGGGAACTCTTTGTAAAGTTGATCTCTACCATAAGGGTATAAATACATCTCCATGTATTCATTCTTGGGTACACTTGATCTAGATAGAAGGCCAAACTTCCTCTATTCTCCCCTCTTACTCCTTGGTCGACGAGTGAAGCCCCACGAAGGGATTTGCGAGTGACCTTGTGCGTAACTAAAGTGTTTGGTTAATCTATTGTGATAAAGAACCTAGCATTCGCATTGAATCGCTATCAATACGCGTGTACAAGGCCATAGATAAATCCTATTTTGGATTTTTGTTCTTGCCCAAATCGATTATGGTGTAAATCGATTTCATAAACCCTAAATTATTAGGGTTTGAGTTTCTTGATCGTCTAATTGCTTGGATTGCTAAAAGGTACGCTTACTTTATGTTTTGGTCAATTAATTATGCATATTATGTTTAAGTCTTCAGTTGCGTGCTCTTTGTGATTACATGTTTAATATATACTTGTTATGATTATTAAATTCCAACATAGCTAGCTAATTATCTCCATTTCTACATAAAACAACAAACTATAGATATATCTCTTGTTATAATCATGTTACATTTGAATGCCGTTATCTCTATGTAACTGTTGATACAAAAGTTGGGCGTTCCTTGATTCCGTACCAATCAGATCTTAATGCTTGAGACCTGCGCACTAAGAAAACAAAAAGACACCATTAGGCTTATCGTGGGATTGTCTCCCACGATTATCCTCCGGCGTGAGAGTAAGTAATCGGTTTTTTAGGGTTTATTTGAAGAGTTGGGGTTGTAAGTCGTACCTTTAATGAGAGTCGAGAGACTCTTTATATACACACAAAACCCTAGTTGGTTTCGTGTTCCTCACTCCTCAGCGTATCCGCTTAAGTCGGTTTTGATACATATCCCATAAATAAGAGATATCCTATCAAGACCATAAATAACTTCGGGTTTGGGCCAACGTAAGCCCAAACCGTTATCGTAAGTAGCCCATTCGTGATGGACTGGAGTCCATTCGTGATGGACTTGAGTATGGATCGGGTTCGTGACCCGAATGCGGACTATACGTCATCATGTCCCCCCAGTCTAGTGTGCGCAATGCGAAATTGCGGACGCTAGACTAACAATTGTAGTTAAAAAATATTCCTCGATACGTAGCGGGGAAGTTTCAAGTATTTCTCGCCTAAAAAAGCAAATTAAGCAAGTCCAAGTACATCCGTATCTCCTTCGAAAATCGTGAGGGTGGGTGAAAAAGTGCTTTACCTTTTGGGTTCCCAGCCACACGATTGGAACAAGTGGGGTACACATGTCATTCATCCACGAATATGTGTAACCCTATATAAGGTTGAGCTGTCATTTCACTGTGGTTATCACAGTAAAAACCAACCTTTTCCACCATTGTTAAACCTTCAAACAGCGATCAAAAAATCAACAAAAGCTAAGGTAATAGCGCGTGCGCTTATAAGAGTTATTGAAGGTTAATCATGGTTCTTCAATTGTCCGATATTAATTCCGATATATCTGAGGATGAACTTCGTCAGTTCACCTCAGATTATTACATCCCTCTCGCATTGCATCCGGTAGTTCCGGCCGCAAATGCGTCAATAGCGAATTTCCCTCAAGGAAGGTGGGGGTATATACACGTTTCTTCGAATTTGCCAACCAACGCGTACCCATTTCCCTATTTTTGTGCGATATTTTAAACCATTATCGTCTCCATATTTCACAACTGCACTGTATAGGTGCAGCAAAAATAACTAATTTTGAAGTGAATTGTCGCTTGTTAGCGATAGAACCCACAATCCATCTATTTCGCGCGTTTTACCACACGTCGTGGTCAAACGGGTGGGTTTCCTTCTCCAAGCGCGCAGGGCCACTGCAGTGCTATACGGAGAAGTTAGACGCACTGAGGGATTGGAGAGAAAAATTCTTTTGGGTTGATAGTGCATTTTTTCCATGGATTTTTGAGTTCTACACTTGAGAATCATTACCGAGAGACGAGCGCCCAGACCCCGGATTGTATAACGTGGTTGATGCGGATATGATAAATACCAATCGCATACCGATCAAAGCGTACCCAAAAGAGTTTTTGGTGCACATGGGCATCAGTCGCAATTACTTCGGTAGTCCGGAAGAAGTGCCAACATTTTTGGATGAAAATAGCCGGGGTGGGTGCTTGTCTCTTCCTTCCTCTTCGATTAGTAGTTGTAAGCATTCTTCCCTTTGTAGCTTATCTACCACATTTTGTGTTTATTTGTTGTTTTGTTGCGCAGAGATGGATCTATTCGGTGTTGTTCGCTTGGCGAAGCCCACTCAGGTGATCGTAGGGGTGCGCCCTTTGAGAGATGGCGAGGAGCCAGTGCTACAGGCTACCGCGGGGCGCACGATGGTGATCGCGCAGGAGGAGACAGAGGAGACAGAGGAGGTCCCCACAGGTGTCACTATGGCTACTCCTCTGCGTAGCTTTCCCGCTCCTGGGTCGCAAATCCCTGTGGAGTTATTGCATACAGACTCGTCGGGGAGTGCTATGGATGAGTCTGAGGAGGAGGGCCAAGGGTTAAAGCGCAAGAGATCGTCTGGTGATGATGGCGCAGGGACATCAAGTAAGCGCCCTGCTATTTCTGTCGGGCAATCATCTGAGGAGGATGCGTCATCGCATAAAACTCCTCCCCCCAAGTAAGTACTTGTATCTTTTAGATCTTCAGTCCTTTAATCCGCGTTTAATACTATAGAGTAACTTTGTTATTTGCGTGCAGTGCTGAAACTGCTGTTGATGATGATGCGTATGTTGGGAATTCGCCACCCAAGACTGGTTCTGCATATGCTGGTGAGTTTGTGCCTGAGAGTCCAGTGGATGAGGAAAAATCTTCTGAAGATGCGCCAACAGATCGCCTTATAGAGGAGTTGGCGTTGGCTGCTGCGCACCAGGCTTCATTGGTTGCGCGGCTACAGGCTCAATATGGTGGTGAGGGTAGCCAGGTTGCGCAGTTGGCTGATGCGCAGGCTGAAGTGAGGGCATCTGCTATGTACGCCCAGAAAATTGCTGATGAGAAGATGTCGCTCCTGGCCGAACTGAATCAAGAGCGCACTGGAGCAAAAGAATACAAGGCCTCCTGCCTTTGGGCCTTGAAATATATGGAGCTAAACAAGGGGAGACTCTTCTCTAACTTGGATGAATTCCGCAAGACTGTGGAGAGTTTGCTGGAGAATCAGGAGAGCAAGCTGCGCAAGCTCAGCATCGAATATGATGAGGAGTTGTATCCTCATTTGGTGTCAACTATTGCTGAGCGCAGGTGGCTTATCAGCCATGGCTTGCGTCTTGCTGCCTTGACCACGCTGGAGTCTCAAGAGGTCAAGGACTCCTTTGGGGATGTGGTTCAATGTGCCCTAGCGCGTGGTAAGGCAGAAGCAAGTAGAGGAGCTGTGTGCGACCAAGGTTTTGGCTATGTCACCCTCCGAAGTACCTGGTTATAATGAGAACGCTTATGGTAAACTTGTTGCTGCTATGGAGAAGTTGAAACTTTTTGAGCTTCCTCATATTGCACAGCTGGAGCGTGACCAGGATTACCCCATAGGCGTGATCATGCAGGGTTTTAACTTTGGCTAGGCACTCATCCGAAGACGCTGAGGCACAGCTTGACTACTTTCTGAAGCCGGATGTGTCGCAGCTACATGTGCCTATTTTCGCTCGTCCCCGTGACATCCTCAACCCTTTCGCCTTGAGAAGGAAATTCCATTGAGGGAGTCTTTAGAAGCCCATGAGATGAGACTTGCCAGGAAGAAGGGCGTGAAGGGGAAAGCCATTCTTTGTGGTCTTGGTGCGGCTCACATCCCGAGGTCTGATGGGGTGCCCGTTAGCGTACCAACGGTGTTACCCAAGGATGTTGACCTGTTGAAGAAGCTTGAGGAGGCTGGTAGTGTGGCGTACCCTGTTGATAATTCAGGGCTTAGGCGTACCCGTAGCTTGTCTTGGTAATTTTGTGTGATAGATTAACATGTTGTTGCACATGTGCATGTTAAGTCTATATCTTGTATGAACTTGTTATCCATAATAGAGTGTTGATTTGAAAAATACGATTGTACGCATATTGTATCAAATTTGATTATGGTTATAAGTTTTGTACTTAGTTATTTTGTCTTTGCGTAAAAGATGTCTAAGAATCAAACCGTTTATATAAACACATTTAAAAAATTACAAGGATTTATAACCACTTATATCATAATCGTGTATGAAATTCATGACTTAATCGTGTATAACATAATTGTGTATGAAATGCACAAGTTGTCGTGTATCCATCGTGGGGTGCACAAGTGTATGGATTGCAGCGTGCTGCGAGTACCATCTTAAGGGGTTAATTGTCTTAACTCCTATTTTGTTAAACGCGCACAGTGTGCATTGATGTGTATCCGTCGTGGGGTACACATCGAACTAACTCCAACGTCTTAAGAGTAAGGTGTTTAACAAGGATGCTTGATCCGATGTTGATGGGTTTGCAACCCTCTTACTCAACGAGCCATTTATTAGGTTTACTCATCCTTTTACCATCGTGGGTTTTTAATTGGTGCATGCACGCCATGTAGGCAAAAGATAATGTAACAAACAGTATTGAGACATAAATGATATGTAAGCAATAAAGTAAAGTGTGTCACGGAGTTAGCTAGAAACCGCAACATTTTATTAATACTTGCAAGTTTTTGTAAAAAGATAAAACATTTTTCTAAATGAAACAAAATGTAAATACACGGATATTTATTAAGCACTTACTAAAGTGCGGAGGTGTCCGTGTGTGAGTTCGTAACCTTTCCTAAAGATAACATCTCTTGAGATTGCAAACATTCCATGTGCGCTGTAGCTCGCGGCCATCCATGTCACGCAGCTTGTATGCGCCTTTACCTAGTGCTTCAATGACCTCATAGGGTCCTTCCCACTTCGGTCCAAGTTTACCTGTATCTTCTGCGTGGCTTGCATCGTTGGCGCGATAGACAAAGTCGCCTGGTCTGAATGAGGTGCTTCGAACTTTAGCGTCGTAATATCCCTTCATTTTTGACTTGGCTTTTGCTTCGCGTATAGCTGCGCGTTCACGCCTTTCTTCCAATAGGTCCAAGTCGATACGTCGTTCGTCGTCATTGGTTGCGACATTAACTTCCGCGGTTCGAATAGTTGGCATCCCAATTTCAGCTGGTATGACAGCTTCTGTCCCATAGACAAGAGAAAAAGGAGTGTCTCCATTGCTAACTTTGATTGTAGTGCGGTGCGCCCATAAGACATGCGATAATTCATCCACCCATCTTCCTTTGTGTTTGTCTAGGTGCGCTTTAATTCCTTCGCCTAGACTACGATTAGCGCGCTCAACCAAACCATTGGTTTGTGGGTGTTTGATTGATGCAAAGTGTTGTGTAATATTTAGCTCTGCGCACCAGTCTTTAAACGGGTTATCACGGAATTGTTTTCCGTTGTCCGAAACAATCTCCCCAGGTAATCCAAAGCGGCATACAATATTTTCCCACACGAAGCATTTTACTTGATTACCTGTGATTGTCGCTACTGCCTTCGCTTCGATCCACTTAGTGAAGTAGTCTATTGCAACAATAAGGAATTTCAGTCCTCCTGCTGCGACAGGGAAGGGACCCGCAATGTCGATACCCCACTTATAGAATGGCCATGGAGAAGTGATAGGTGTTAGCTCTTGCTGTGGTCTGCGCGGGATGGGTCTATGAACTTGGCAGTCATTACATTTCTTTATCACATCGCGCGCATCACGATGCATAGTAGGCCAGAAGTATCCTGAGCGCGATGAGCGTGCTACGACGGACCGTGGTCCTGAATGCATACTGCATGAACCATCGTGGATCTCTCGGAGTACGTAGTCCGCCTGAAGAGGTCCAACGCACCAAAGCCATGGTTGTAGGAATGAGCGCCGATATAGGATACCATCTCTGAGCTCGAACCTCTGCGCTGTGCGCCGTATCCGTCGAGCGTCCTTCTGCTCCTCGGGCAGTTTGCCCTTACTTATGAATTCGATGATAGGGGTCATCCATGTAGGATCCTGCTCTTCTATCACCGTAGATATCTCCATCTCCGAGATGGATTTGTTCTTTAGGATCTCCACCAACACTTGTTTTGACAGGTGCGCAAAGCTTGTAGATGCGATCTTGCTTAGCGCATCCGCTTTCTTATTTTCAACTCTAGGAACTTGTTTGATGGTAAACCTGTCAAAACCTTGGATTAGTGATTTGGTTTTGTTGAGGTATTGAACCATGTTATCCTCTTTAGCCACATATTCGCCCAACACATGGTTGGCTACTAATCGGGAGTCCACATTTGCTTCTAGGTTACGTACACCCATTCGATTTGCAATGCGTAATCCGGCGATTAGGGCTTCATATTCTGCCTCGTTGTTCGTGGCTGTGAATTCGAAACGCAGTGCGTAAGTGAATTCCATTCCTTCTGGATTAGTGAGGATAAGGCCAGCGCCCGACCCATCCACACATGAAGATCCATCCGTGAACAGGACCCACGGTTCGTGTAGTTCTACCTAGCTCAGTGGAGGTGCGTCATCGGTATCTGGTTTTTCGATGATGAAGTCTGCTAGTATTTGCCCTTTAACCGCAGTGCGTGGTCTATAAGAGATGTTATATTCGCCTAGCAGCACACTCCATTTTTGTAATCGCCCCGATGCGTCAGGCTTAGAGATAACTTGCTTGATAGGTTGGTCTGTGATCACCGCTATTGGGTGCGCTTGAAAGTATCTACGCAGTCTTTTGGCGGCGAACACTAACGCCAGGACCAACTTTTCCATTGGGCTGTAGTTAATCTCTGTCTTCTTGAGTGCTTTGCTTACAAAATATACCGGTGTTTGTACAGAATCTCTATCCGTCAGTAACACTGCGCTGACCGCTCCATGAGTTGCAGATAAGTAGACGATTAACTCCTCCCCTGGTCGGGGTGCGACTAGCTTAGGAAGCGCTGCTATATGTTGCTTAAGCTGTGTGAAAGCTTCTTCCTCTTCCGTAGTCCAACGAAAGTCTCCCTTTTTTGTACACTTCTTGAGTGTTTTAAATAGAGGAAGTGACTTATCCGCTGATTTTGACAGGAATCTGTTCAAACCGGCCAACTTTCCATTCAGAGACTGAACTTCTTACAACGTGCGCGGTGAAGGAAGTTGGATGACAGCCTCTGTTTTTTCTGGGCATGGCTTAATGCCATCTGGTTCTATCAAATATCCTAGGAACATGCCTTCTGTAGCGCCAAAAGTGCATTTCTTAGGATTCAACTTCATGTTGATATTTCGTAGTGTTCTAAATGTTTCTTCAATATCGCGCACCACTTCATCTTCAGTATGGCTTTTTATTACAAGGTCGTCCACATAGACCTCTAGGTTGCGGCCCACTTGCTTTTCAAATGCATTATCTACCAGTCGCTGGTAGGTGGCGCCCGCATTCTTCAGGCCAAAAGGCATCTTTGTATAACAAAAGACGCCTTGGCTTGTGTGGAAAGCTGTTTTTTCCTCGTCTTCCTTAGCCATTTGGATTTGGTGGTACCCTTTGTATGCATCTAAGAAACATTTAAAGGGATATCCGCACAGAGATTCCACCTTCCAGTCTATCTCTGGTAGTGGGTAGCAGTCCTGTGGACATGCTTTGTTAAGGTCAGTGAAATCTACACACATCCGCCAACTACCATCGCTCTTCTTGACCATTACTGGATTGGAGAGCCAATCATGGTAATAGACTTCCCGCATGATGCTAGCGTCCACAAGTTTGTGTACTTCTTCCAGGATGGCTTTTGCGCGCTCTGGAGCCTGGCCGCGCTTTTTCTGCCTTACTGGGGAATATCCTTGTCGGATTTTTAACTTGTGTTCTGCAATCGAGCGTGGCACACCAGTCATGTGCTTTGGTTCCCATGCGAAGATATCCAGATTCCTTTGCAAGAGTGCGCACACGGCCGCTCTTCCTTTGTCAGACAACGATCCCCCAATCGATACTTCTTGCTCCGGGTATTCAGGGTGAATTGCAACCTTTAGGTTTGATACTTTAGCTGCGCTCTGTTCTGGGGTATGCGTTGTTTCGCATGTAATCGTGTTACATTCTTTAGGTGGCGCGGCGCTATTGTAGATGGTGACAATGCCGCCTTCTGCTGGGAATTTGAGCATCCCATGCGCTGTGGACGGTACTGCGCGTATTGCCGAAATTCCTGGTCTTCCAATAATGCCATTGTATGGTGAAGGAGATCTGATCACCATAAAATTCATCCAGGCTGTCGTGGAGTGTTCCTTATTACCAACAGCGACTAGTAGTCGCAGTTGCCCCATGGGCCATATCTTTTCTCCTGTAAAGCCAGTAAGCGCAGTCGTGGCTGGGCTTAACTGTCTTTGTATCTCAGGGCGCAATCTTTTGAAACAATGCTCATACATTATATCCGCTGATGCCCCTCCATCAACATACATGCGGTGGATATCGTGACCCCCCGCACTTATCTCAATGGTGAGTGGTTCTGCCACTGCGTTGTCCGCAGCCAAGGTGGGGAAAGAGATTTCGCTTCCATGAGAAAATTTTTGGCTCACATTTTGCCTAGTCTTTCGCTGCCATGATTGTATCATGTAGATAGTATCAGCTTTTTCCCTAGGCGCTTCTTTCTTGCCTCCAGTTTTCTGTTTGTCTTTCCCATCCTTAATGTTTTTAACGAGATGGTCCAATCTGCCTTCTTTTACTAGCTTCTCAATTAATTGGCGTAATTGGACACATTCATTGGTTGTGTGGCCCTTCTGTGCATGATACTCGCAGTATCCATTCCCTACGCGCCGATCTTCGGGGGTGCGCATAGGTGGGGGTCTTGGAAAGTTCGCGCCTTCCGTCGCAAATATCTCCTTTGGAGTTTTCGTTAGTGGGGTATACTTGTCGTTTCCCCGTCCGCCCCCTTGACTGCGATAGCTTTTGTTACGATTGCTACTCTGGTCATTGGATTGTCTCCTTGGCTCTTCTTGTGACCTATGGTTTGAGTAGCCTTTCTTGCTATCCGCAGCGGCGGCTTCTCCTTGGATGAAGGACCTCGTGCGCTTCATCAGTTCATCAAAGGTTTGGGGAACCTTATCATTTAATTTTTTGATAAGCTCTGGGTTATTGATCCCGTTCATAAACCCTGAGATCTTTAGTATTTCAGGACATGCCTTGACATGTATGCATTCATCTTTAAAGCGCTCCATAAAAGCGCTTGTTGATTCCCCTTGGCGCTGTTTTACCCTAGCGAGCTCGACAGGGTTTTTGGCGCACTTCTTCCTTTGAGTAAAGTTTAAAGGAAACGCCTTTCGCAACTCTTCAAACCCACCGATGCTTCTGCGTGGAAGCTTACTGAACCAGTTGCGCGCATTCCCTACTAATGTAGAGTTAAACATGTGGCACCACACAGGTTGTGGCCAATTTTCGATAGTGGCTGCTGATTCGAAAATTTTTAGGTGATCATCAGGATCGCCTGTCCCATCATAAGTTTTGACATTAGCGGGCATGCGCCTTCTCTTATTTTCCGAAAAATCGCTGATGCGCCGAGTGAACGCATCAACTTTTTGGCGGCGCCAGGGACGAGACATGTCTTCGTCCTCCTGGTCGCGGTGTTTTTCCCTTGATTTCCAGTGTCCTATTTCTTTGTCCGAGGAGTCACTTGAGGATGAGCTTACTCTTTTGCGACGCTTGCGCCGACTATCATCGGAATCCGAGCTTGCTCCTCTGCGGCGCTTGCGCCGACTATCCTCGGAATCAGAGCTTGAAGGGCTTTCGCTTGGGGAGCACCGTCGCCCAAGCCTATCATGAACCCTGCGACTACCAAGCCTAGTGTGGACATTGGCGCGCCGTTCCCCATCTTCATGCTCCTCCAGATACTGAAAGTCGGCTGCTTCGTCATCCACAACCTTCCTTCCAATCCTAGTAAACACTGGGTGTTTGCGGCTATCCTTCTCGCGTCTTTCCTTTCGGTAGCGCGGTGGGGATGCTTCATGCTCAGGGTCGAAGTTGAGCCTGGCGTGCAGGCTTTGACTTGACCTCTTTTTCGCCTCCTCTCGCATGAGCGCAGCCAAGGTTTCGTAGTTTTGAGATACGAAATCACTTGGCGCTAGTTCAGGCGTGACTCCTTCTAGCGCGAGGGTGTCTGTTTCCAAAACAAGATCCTTGTTTCGGATAGGCGCATTTGGTGGTTCAGTGAAATTTAATTCCGGCATGGTGAGAGGAGTGCGCATTAGATCTACCGTGCTAGTAGTTGTTGTAGTAGCATGGGTAGTCTTTGTGATCGGTTCTACTGGAGTAAAAGCCAGATCTGAGTATGATCCTAGGCTTTTGGGCGCACTGGTTGTCCCAGAGGGCGGCTTAGCGGCTGAATCAGTTTGGTGCTTCTTCCCCAGTAGGTCGTCATGCGTTTTCTTCGTCTGCGGAGTCCGCTGATTTGGGTTTCCATGCTTCGTCATTCTAGTTCTTCGTAGAGTTCTTAGTGTAGGGTCCCACGGATGGCGCCACTTGTTGATACAAAAGTTGGGCGTTCCTTGATTCCGTACCAATCAGATCTTAATGCTTGAGACCTGCGCACTAAGAAAACAAAAAGACACCGTTAGGCTTATCGTGGGATTGTCTCCCACGATTATCCTCCGGCGTGAGAGTAAGTAATCGGTTTTTAGGGTTTAGTTGAAGAGTTGGGGTTGTAAGTCGTACCTTTAATGAGAGTCGAGAGACTCTTTATATACACATGAAACCCTAGTTGGTTTCGTGTTCCTCACTCCTCAGCGTATCCGCCTAAGTCGGTTTTGATACATATCCCATAAATAAGAGATATCCTATCAAGACCATAAATAACTTCGGGTTTGGGCCAACGTAAGCCCAAACCGTTATCGTAAGTAGCCCATTCGTGATGGACTGGAGTCCATTCGTGATGGACTTGAGTATGGATCGGGTTCGTGACCCGAATGCGGACTATACGTCATCAGTAACTTTAATTTCGTGGATTGTTTTTCGCACTTCTTTGCATTTCGCTTCTAAGAAACACATCGTACGTTAAAGATGTTGCTTTAGCCATTGAACCGTTGGTCCCATGAAGTACATTGATTTTCTTTCAAAGTTCATAAATAGCAAGTATTTACTTATTTGCAAGTGCATTACGTTTTCTTCATAGAAGGATCTCCTGTGAATTGAAGTTTAATTTTACATATAGTACTCGTTTCGATGATACAATAATTCAAGATATTGTAACCAGTCAATTTAGTTAACGAGCATTGCTAGAACCACAAAGACTGCACAAAATAAAATCCACAAAAAAAGGTGTCAATATGTGATTGGTTGTAGCAAAGATAAGAGAGAGAGAATATATCAAAATTCATCAATCATACATTGACACGTCTTTTGTGTAGATTTTATTTTGCAGAGCGTTTATGGTTCTAGCAATGCTGTTAACAAGTTTTCAAAAAGCTAGAAACATCATATTGATGTTATAGAAATGATGGATAGAAACGGCTAACTATATGTTTAAAATAAGTTTGGCCCACAAAAAAGACACTACATCAAGTACCCTAGTGTCTTTTTCTCTTTTAATTACGTATTCGATTTTTGACCAAATTATTTTGTTCGATTAATTCAATCCATAGTCAAATCAAACACACATTTTTTCACATAGAAATTAACGTTGTCACTAGCAAAAGACACTACATCAAGTGCTTTAATCTACTTAAGTATTTTAATAACCGTACTTTACTATTACTATATATATAATTTACCATCAAATCGGTGGCATTTGATTGGCTACGTCGACTCATTACGTCAAACTGACGTCACCGAAGCCCAACGTGGAGTGTGGCCCAATATCAATAGTTCATGGGCTCCCGAGGAGGTCCGATCAAAAAAATAAAAATACCACCGCCCTATTTCTTTCATACTTATCTTCACACACCGCTAATTTGGTCGGTTCTTATCTCCGGTGATTGCAATACACTTCTTCCGGTCGATTCATTTCGTAGGTGTTAACTGTGTTTGCTTTCCTTTGTTTATATCTTTATTTTTCCTGATATCTGTAGTGTGTTTATGCCTCTTTCTGTTCATATTTTTGGGTTTGGCTAGAGGTGTCAATTTGTGCCCAAATTTAAAAAAAAAAAAAAAAAAAAAAAAAAAGTTAATTTTGACTACTTTGTAAAAGACTTGGGCATATTTAGCCCCCTCCTTTTTTGAAATGGGCATATTTAGCCCATTGAAAAGTTAAATGGGCACTAACGGGCACATATTTTCTCTTAATTGGAGAACATTATAATCGTTTTTAAAGAAAAACTTATATATATAATATACTAGCCTCAAGGCCCGCCCGATGGGCGGCTAGTTCTAAGATTTTTTTTTTTTTTTTTTTTTTTTTTTTTTTTTTTTAAATAATAGATGATGGAAATGATAACATACTCTACTATACTAAAATCAAATACTACATTCTACTCAAATCAAAGAAATATCCAAGAGTGCTTCAACACACATATTGAAATTCTTTTTGTTTATATGAAATGCTATACGTAAATACTAAATAAAACTTCCAAATGGCATATATAAAATGCTTCTTTCTCTTCTTCAGCTTTCCAATACTTGTAATCCTCCATTTCTTCTTCATAGTACCACTTATCATGCGCCCATTTGTATGGTTTTTCAACTTCTAAAACCTTGTCTTTTATGTTATCTGTATATAATACTACGTAAACAATAGAAGTAATAAAAAATTCTAGTTGTCGTAAACCTGTATATGTTTGTGAGTTCTTTATATGATAATCTTCCATGACCACTTCATATGATAAACAACATAATTATACTACTTATGCATATGCTAAACAGAAGTTGATAAAGGTCAAAATTATGAAGTGTTCCAGCTACGCAGTCTGTTAGCTTCCATTGCCATAGTAGCTATATCCTTTGGTACGTTATCACGAAAAACTACAACCTCCAATAAAACAAATACATTAGCGCCTGCACAAATTGATGGATTTATAATCATTAGCTGGCATGGACCAAACTGCTACCTAATAATTAATGACCACATATATAACTCCAAACTAATTCAAGAACTAAAGCAAATTTGGTACCAAACCTTCTTTGCTTATTTGATCACATAACATATATAACTCCACAAACGAAAAGCCACATTGTTATTGTATGCAAATGAGCCTTATTTGAATTCAGTCACTTTGAGGACAGACATCTAAAGCAGGCTGTTTGTACATAGTTTGATGGTGCAATTGATGCTGGGATAACTCATGCAAAAATATATAAAGAGAAGCTTCTGTTTAGATATGATGTTAACTAAAAAGTAAAGATGATACAAATAAGCACTTTTCTTGATCCAAACACTCTTTTCGGCTTTCAAAATATGCAATGAGCAGATAGACAACTAACATTTAAAGGTAAATGTAAAATTAGCAAATTATCTCCAACTCATTAATGGTTGTTTTTTATGTCTATTTGAATGTATGTTGCGCCACTCATTAATGGTGGAATTAGTTGGCCAATCCACATGGGCCAGTTCAATAGTTATGCTGCCCCATGTCAATCACTAAGGCATTCCGTTATCTACACTTGTTGTCTTTACTATGCAAATTTCACATTTTTTGCTTAACTAATTTGCGATATCATACAGACACTAACAAACAACGTCTAAAAAGATGTCTAGATGCCATCATAAAGATCCCCCTACGCGGTTACACGCGCATATATTGTTTTAGTTGTACACTTAATGACTATACCTACAACCAACCACACATTAACCTTGAAAAGATGACTTACTGTTGAACTTGGTCTGTCATTTAAAATGCACAGTTTATATGCATAAAAGTGGATTTCCCCCTCTCGCGTAAAAGCGCTTTCTGCTACAAAAAGGGTGTTTGGGTATCGCTGGAGCAGTATCCGAACAACCATGGTCTAGCAGAAAGGGTGTTTGGTTACAGTTTTCATTCAATGGTTACTTTTGTGACACAAAAAATTCGGTTTTCATTCAATCTTGTCTTAGAGAGACATACAAGAATGTTAAGTCAATCTAGTATCTTCTTTATCTTTGAAAAAAAAATGTAATTAAACATACAACTATTAGTTTGTTTGTTTTATACTTTGAATAAAGAATATCATTAAAACAATGGAAACGATGTTTGGCCAAAATAGCTTAATACTATTCGACACATTTGCAAAGGCCAAACAAAAAATTGTTACACTTTCGTACATAATTCTTCCACCCAAGGTCGATGGCTTTTGGTATGCGATCTCAATAGTCACTGTTGTTCTGTTTTTGTTATCGGAAAGAATAAGCCCAATGCAATGCAATGTGAGAAAACCCAAGACACTCCCATTTGTGATATACACAACGTATTTCACAGCACATTTATATCAAATAATGCACAAAGTTGACTTAAAGTTTTAACACAATGAAACACATACCCTCCAACCAAACACACATAGACTGACTTCAAAATAGTTATGGCTCTTAGTTGTTTGTATACTTGTATATATAGTAGAATACAAATGATTAATCTACTTACCACTTTGATATGTTGATTGTCAACTCCACGTTCCTTGACCAAGCCGATGTCTGCAACTATCGTGGCACCTAAAGATGATTCAAATGCAAAAGAAAAATATTAGAATGGCAATGAAAATGAATATTACAAAGTATTTTCTAAAGTACTTCGACATAGAATGTTTAGGCTCCATTTGCTTTGAATTATTATAAATAGGCATTAGAAACAAATGAAACGCAGTAGAATAATACAATACAGGTAAGAAAAAATGAGGTTAAAAACTAAGCTGGTGTTTGGATATGAGTTTTCAAAGTGATAGTTATATAAATGTTTATTTATTTTATAAATCAGCCAGGTCTTATTAGTTATATGCATGTTCATTTATAAACAATGAATACCCAAATTTGTGAATCGTGACAGTATCATACCAGCAGGAACAACATTTTCTCGACTTTCCGTTTCTAACTGCGTCAGAAGCTTTAAAGCCCTGTACCTGCATACCTGAAAAAATATCATAAAGTAGTAGTTAAAATTGGGCAAGAAAATATGTGAACATTATAACAAACAAATCTTTAAAAGCCATTATGTCCTTTCATGTTTACACACCCTCACATTGCAAAACATAAAATTGGGCAACAAAATATGCGATAAAGAAACCTCCTTCGCAGCAAAAAAGAACCCAAATCTGCAAATAAAAGCCAAGGTCATATCAGAGGATGACAACCTGAATAAAAAAAAAAGAAAAAAAAAATCTGTATAATAGCATACATATTCTGGCACACTGCCACACGCCTCAAATTATTTGCCTAACGCGGGTCGATTTAGGTTGATTATGTAATTGGCTTCATAAACCTCAATACACCATGATGCCCATTGCACTGCATTTTCCTCGCCTGCACCTTACCAGCCTTGGTATAAATAGCAAGAAAATTATTTTAGATAAGTGATTCATTGAAATTATGCTTCTAACAAATAGAAACCAAAATTTTAGATAAGTCTTACCATTTTGAATGGAGATTTTCAAGTTAATATCCAGACTTTTACGCTACAATTATCGTCAAAAACAAATAAATTCAATAAACCATCTTTATATGTATATTCCATTTCAAATAATAAAGGTAAGGATTTGATTTTTATAGGTACTATGAACAAATCTGGAGAAATTGATAATACCCAAAATTTATAAAAGTTAGAAATAACCTGAGAATGAAATGAGTAGTATGTATCCCAAACAACCTATAACCAATAATCAAACCTCGATAAATATATAGGGTTTTAGCTTTATAATACATCAATTGGGAACAAATCTTTGTTAAGGTTTGTTTGATGTATAATTCATTGAGGAACAGGAAAAGGAATTCGGGTTCGAATTTGGGGGAGATTGAATTTAGTTAGGGTTTTGTGATTGGGGATCTTTGTGTGTGTGTGTGTGTGTGTTTTTTGTGTTTTTTTTTTTAATCGGCTACAATATTATTTTTTTTGAACACCGAATGGAGGCTACAATAGAAATCCCCGACCACAGGGTTTATTGTTTAAAGGGAGAAATGAATATTGGCCGTTAGATCAGGTTTATTTTTCAGGTGACAGGTTTTAAGCAATTTTGAGAGTGAGATTAACTTTCAAAACCCTGTTTTATTAATATAGTAGATTTAATTTTTTAAATATAAATGAAGTATTACGTTTAAGAAATTTATTTCGTCATTTTTTGTCTTCTATAAAGCGATTTGAATAACATGTGCCCGTTTGGCCCGTGCCCGTTTAGCCCGTGCCCGTTCTAGCCCGTGCACGTGCCCGCCCTGCCCGCCCGTTTTGCCACCTCTAGGTATGGCTTCTTGGTTATGACCATCGTCCTATAAACGTTGTTGTGTTTGTGTGTTGTATCTGTTTTTTTCTTTTGTTGCTGCTTTTAGTATTCTGTGTTCTTCGTTTTTAAATATACGAACGAAGACCAAGGCTGTACGTAGAATCGATACGGACCAGGTTGGTGAATGGGGTGACTCTGTTATTTCTGCGGTTGACGTGGCCGGGGTTCCTGTTTTGGATTCTGCTGAAGGTGTAACTTTCGGGACCTTAATTGAAGGTCCTGTAGATGTTCAGGATTTTTTTGCCACTCCGGATGTTTTGGGTTCGTACGGTAACTCTTCGAATGGTATAAGGATCAGTGAACCGGATTTGCTGCATACGCGTGCGTCATATCGTTATCGCCAGTCTTTTTTAGAAGCAGAGGCTATCGGAAAAGGGAAAAGGAAGATAAATGATGTGCCACTTCATAGGTCTAGTTATGGTAATTAATCATCTATCATTGACGTTGGCTAATTATTTTTTCTATTTTATTATTGTCGGGTGTTTTCTGATTATCTTAATATAGCGGGTGTTTAAGACGTTTGTTTATATGTATTTGGGTTCTCTTACTTTGAGACCCATTTTCTTATGAATATAAACCGAAAATGACACTTACCAAACAAGATATTTCCAAAACTTACTCGTATTTTTTCAAACACGCAATACTTTCCATAAACTTAAAAAACGTACGTCACAAAAACTAAAACCATCTTTCATACATTGTGCCATACATGATGTTCTCGACATTTCCATCTCTAAGGCTTCCTCGGCGTCTTCTGTCGCTCTACGGTGGAATCAAACGTCTTCCAATGAACTCCTCTGAAGCTCTTTTATCTCTTTATTTTTCGTACTGCAACCTTTCACCTTGCACGGTTGATCTTGATGATCGCGAAACAACAATGCATATGTTAGTTCCTAACCATCGCCGTTGCGATAAGCCTAACCTTGTGCTTGTTCATGGATATGGTGGTAACTCTAGGTGGCAATTTGTATTCCAGGTGACTCAGTTTACTAAAATATTTATACATCGATCGAGTGCTCAATTGTTGGTTCATTTTAATCTTAATTTTTACATCTTGTAGTATAACTTTTATTTTTACTCGGTGACTTGCATACACTAGCTGTATCATATACACCACAAATTTATCAAGTTCCCAAATGAACATGATGTGTTCTTAGTTTTTTTTTTTTTTTTAAATATAATAACTAGCTAGATAAATGTAACATTTTTATGCATAGTCTTGGGACATTTCATATAAAAAATTTATCATTTAGCTAGTTTTTAACATGAGCTAATTCCCAAAATGGTAGTTTAAAAAAAACTTTTTTCAAAAAATAGTAGGAAAATAATGGCTTTTCCCAAAAAAGTCATATGCTAATGTGCGACCCCATCCAATGTGCGACACGTGTATACTTATTTAATATTAAAGTCCAGTGGGTAGGTATGGTAGGTGTGACTTTGACTTTGAATTTTTGCTTAAATGACAAATATACCCTTCTCTTAAATATAAATAAATACCAATTTCACTCATTATCCTTATCTTTTTCATCATCTCCTTCTCCCTCATTCACCACCCATCACCACCGCTTGGCCACCAAAAATTCCGGCCAGCCATCAAAATCACCTTCAAAACTTCCAAATAAATATTCAAAACTCTAAATAATATGTGTACATCTATAAAAAAAAAAAAAATCATATAATATATAGATCTATTAGGTGGTGATTAGATCTAGAGTTTTGAATAGATCTATTTAGAGTTTTGAATATTTATTTAGAGTTTTGAATAGATCTATCAGTGATTTATATTTAATTATGTATCATTCATCTTCATCTCTTATTCATTACAAGAAAAGGATAAACATAAAAAAATGAAGAAGTCTAGTGGAGGCAGAAGGTTGAACAATAATGAAGGAGTCATAAGTAAAAGTGAATCACTGTAATGGTACGCATGAAATGAAAAGGAAATTTAAGTTATTCATTTTTTAGTAAATTGATACTAAAAAGTGAAAAGAAAATGAAAAGCAACTTTTGCTTATTCATTTTTACTGTAATGGTACGCATGAAATAGTGGTTAATTTTGGAATGGATATAGTTAGAAATAATGGTTATTGGTTGTGGTAATTAATGGGTTTTGTTGTGGTGGTGATGAAGAGAGGAAGAAGAAAAGAGATGATGTGGTAGGTGGGGTGAAAGAATCAGGGAAAAAAAATATGACTCGCACATTCGCACATTTAATGTGCGAATGTGCAAATGTGCGAATATGCAAATGTGCGAATGTGCAAATGCAAATTGGTATTTATTTATATTTAAGAGAAGAGCATATTTGCCATTTAAGCATAAATTCAAAGTCAAAATCCCACCTACCCACCTACCCACTGTACTTTAATATTAAATAAGTGGATACGTGTCGCACATTGGATGGAGTCGCACATTCGCACATGACCTTTTTGGGAATGTGCGAATGTGCAAATGTGCGACTCTATTAGATGTGCGACACGTTTCCTATTTTTTAATAATAAAGTACTTTGATAGGTGGGATATTCTCTTTTTTGTCTTATGGATGACATTGTTCTGTTCAATTCCATAGCTGATTATCTGGATGACTGGATTTTTTTGCTATCTTTCTTTAACTTAACAAGAATAATAATTCCTCTATTCTCGCCTCTTACTCCTGGGTCGACAAGTGAAGCCCCACGAAGGGATTTGCGAGTGACCTTGTGCGTAACTAAAGTGTTTGGTTAATCTATTGTGATAAAGAACCTAGCATTCGCATTGAATCGCTATCAATACGCGTGTACAAGGCCATAGATAAATCTTATTTTGGATTTTTGTTCTTGCCCAAATCGATTATGGTGTAAATCGATTTCATAAACCCTAAATTATTAGGGTTTGAGTTTCTTGATCGTTTAATTGCTTGGATTGCTAAAAGGTACGCTTACTTTATGTTTTGGTTAATTAATTATGCATATTATGTTTAAGTCTTCCGTTGCGTGCTCTTTGTGATTACATGTTTAATATATACTTGTTATGATTATTAAATTCCAACATAGCTAGCTAATTATCTCCATTTCTACATAAAACTACAAACTATAGATATATCTCTTGTTATAATCATGTTACATTTGAATGCCGTTATCTCTATGTAACTTTAATTTCGTGGATTGTTTTTCACACTTCTTTGCATTTCGCTTCTAAGCAACACATCGTACGTTAAAGATGTTGCTTTAGCCATTGAACCGTTGGTCCCATGAAGTACATTGATTTTCTTTCAAAGTTCATAAATAGCAAGTATTTACTTATTTGCAAGTGCATTACGTTTTCTTCATAGAAGGATCTCCTGTGAATTGAAGTTTAATTTTCTTACATATAGTACTCGTTTCGATGATACAATAATTCAAGATATTGTAACCAGTCAATTTAGTTAACGAGCATTGCTAGAACCACAAAGACTTCACAAAATAAAATCCACAAAAAAAAGGTGTCAAACTGTCAATGTGTGATTGGTTGTAGCAAAGATAAGAGAGATAAAATATATCAAAATTCATCAATCTGTCAATGGGTACTTGCTAGAACCACATTGACACGTCTTTTGTGTGGATTTTATTTTGCGGAGCGTTTATGGTTCTAGCAAACAAGTTTTCAAAAAGCTAGAAATATCATATTGATGTTATAGAAATGATGGATAGAAACGGCTAACTATATGTTTAAAATAAGTTTGGCCCACAAAAAATTAGACACTACATCAAGTACCCTAATGCCTTTTTCTCTAATTACGTATTCGATTTTTGACCAAATTATTTTGTTCGAGTACTAATTCAATCCATAGTCAATCAAACACACATTTTTTCACATAGAAATTAACGTTGTCACTAGTAGAAGACACTACATCAAGTGCTTTAATCTACTTAAGTATTTTAATAAGAGCATACGATATGGAGTTGGTTATGCTTCGCCAGTCCACCGTGGCATGCTCGCCGTTGCTGCCCACCACACCGACCCCCTTCGTTTTTTCTCGCCACCCAACACCTCGTCGTGCAGACGGCGAGGGTAAGTTGTGTACTTTTTGTCAGTTTTTTTTTTTTTTTTTTTTTTTTTTTTTTTTTTTTAATTTTATTTTCTAATGTTTTGTAATGTTTGTGTGTATGCAAATATTGAATAAAAAATAAAATTGTAAGTGGTGGGCCCCAAATAAGTAAGTTGAGGTTAGTTGTGAGTGAGGGGGGTTAGTTGTGGAGGTTTGTTAAAGTGATATGGCACCATGTGGGCCCAAATGAGTAACTTCACTTGCTCACTACACCTAGAGCTCTAACCGTACTTTACTATTATGGTAATTAATCATCTATCATTGACGTTGGCTAATTGTTTTTTCTATTTTATTATTGTCGGGTGTTTTCTGATTATCTTAATATAGCGGGTGTTTAAGACGTTTGTTTATATGTATTTGGGTTCTCTTACTTTGAGACCCATTTTCTTAGAGGAGGGGGTGCAGATGACAAGCTTATCTCTTCATTCGGGCCTCAATGAGTGCCACGTCAGCACAACAAACCACAACTAACAACCCCCCTCCCCAATCAACTAACCACAACTTACTCATTTAGGCCCCACCACTATCTTTTTTTTTTTTTTTTTTTTTTTTTTTTTTTTTTTTTTTTTTTTTTTTAATCAAATATCCAAATAAACTAAAACTAATTTTATTCAAATAAAAATACAATACATTTTATTCAAACACACATTAAACATAAAGTTACGATACGAAAAAAAAAAACGATACGGGAATTAAAATAACGAAACAACAAATACTAAAACAACACATAAACTTAATCCTCGTCTTCCTCCTCGTTGTTGCGCCGGAATTTTTTCTTTATTTCGTTCTGTCGACGGCGAATGATAGCAACCGCCTCCGGATCGGAACTGACGGGATCTATCATCAGAAACTTCATCTCTTCCATCTCCAATAGTCGCCGATCCTTCTCCCTTCTCGCCTCGTATGCGGCGATTTGAACGTCCGCTTTTTGAGAAAATTTTTCAGACAAGTACCCTGAATACGAACTCGTTTGACTACCACCCGAGCTCGCCGCGATCGACGTAGAAGTCGACTTCTGCTTCTTTGAAGCACGCGCTTTGTAGGAGCCTTCGGGACGAGGACGTCGGTCAGGACCAAAAATATCCTCGAGACAAATCACGTCAATCGGGTCCTCCGCATCCCATTTGGGGTATTTTTTCAGAATATCCCAAACGTGAACATATGTGAACTTTTTGCCGGCAAAGCGTTGCTCGAAGTTTTCCTTCGCGGCCTCCAGATGATCGTTGTCGTTTTGACCACTTCGACGCTCCACATGAATATAAAGCTTAATATATTTATTTTGAGCTTTGAAAAAAAAAAAAAAAAAAAAAAAATTATCTATCCTAGGATAAGAATATCCTAATCAGCAATAATAACATTATCCTATTATACTTAAAAACATAAATAAACCGAAAATGACACTTACCAAACATGATATTTCTCGTATTTTTTCAAACAAACAATACTTTCCATAAATTTAAAAAACGTACGTCACAAAAACTAAAATCATATATCTTTCATACATTGTGCCATACATGATGTTCTCGACATTTCCATCTCTAAGGCTTCCTCGGCGTCTTCTGTCGCTCTACGGTGGAATCAAACGTCTTCCAATGAACTCCTCTGAAGCTCTTTTATCTCTTTATTTTTCGTACTGCAACCTTTCACCTTGCACGGTTGATCTTGATGATCGCGAAACAACAATGCATATGTTAGTTCCTAACCATCGCCGTTGCGATAAGCCTAACCTTGTGCTTGTTCATGGATATGGTGGTAACTCTAGGTGGCAATTTGTATTCCAGGTGACTCAGTTTACTAAAATATTTATACATCGATCGAGTGCTCAATTGTTGGTTCATTTTAATCTTAATTTTTACATCTTGTATAACTTTTATTTTTACTCGGTGACTTGCATACACTAGCTAGTATCATATACACCACAAATTTATCAAGTTCCCAAATGAACATGATGTGTAATCTTACGGTGTGTTTGTTTCATTAAGATGTTTTGGGTCTGAATCTGACTACCACATCTTATCAGTAAGAGGTGGCTAGAAAGTCTAAATCTGAACGAAATAATGTTAGTTTGTTTTTTTATAATTGTCCAAATGATTTTAAGTGCTCGTTTCTGCAATTTATTTAAGTAACTTATGTAGATATGAAACAAGACTTTTTATCATAAATATAACATAGTTAATAAACCATCAAATATATTATATTAACACGAGTCTTCAATCTCTTATCGAGTAAGAGGCAGTAAGACAAGTCCCTCACCTCTTACTGAGTAAGATGTTATATGTCTAACTGGTTCTGACTCAAAAGAAAAAAATAAACAAGCAAGACGTCTGACCACCTCTTACTAGTAAGAGTAAGAGGGCTAGTAAGATTTTTTTTTTTTTTTTTTTTTTTTTTTTTTTTTTTTTTTTTTTTTTTTTTTAACAACAAACACGTCCTTAGTATTTTTTTTTTTTTTTTAATATAATAACTAGCTAGCTAAATGTAACATTTTTATGCATAGTCTTGGGACATTTCATATAAAAAATTTATCATTTAGCTAGTTTTTAACATTTCATTCTATAAAAAAATGCATTAAGAAAACAAGTGAAAAGATAACTTAATAACATACTAGATTAATCCTCTTTAGATCTTGTGTTCATTATTCTTTATTTTGTTTTTTTCATATGTAGGTAGCTCAACTAAGTCGCGATTTCAATATTTACATACCCGATCTCGTGTTCTTTGGCAAATCATACTCAACAAGCAGTGAGCGTACAGACACATTTCAAGCAAAGTGTGTATGTGATGGAATGAAGAAGTTAGGTGTTGAAAAGTATTCAATATACGGAATTAGTTATGGTGGATTTGTGGTGTATCGCATGGCCGAGATGGCTGAGAAGACAGTAGAAAAGGTGGTGGTTGTGAATAGTGCAATTGTGTTTACTGAAGATAGGAAATCAGAGTATTTGAAGAAATTCGGACGAAATGTGGTGGATGTGGTAGTTCCTGAAAAACCAGAGGACTATAGGACATTGTGTCGAATGTCTATGTATAAATTTGATATTTCTAAATTGATTCCTGATTTTTTCCTCAGGGGATTCATCGCGGTAATTAAGTCTTAAGACATATTTGAACATGTCCACAAGATTATAAATAAAAGTTTACACGAGTAACATGTTTTTCACAAATGTTTAATTTTCATTTTGTTCTACGCGCGGTTTTGATATTGATGGCTAGATTATTTGGTTTTGAATTGTAGGCAGAGGGATACAAGAAGGAAAAACAAGAATTGGTGGAGTATTTGCTTATGGAAAAACCTCATCTTCATTTTCCTGTTCTTACTCAGGTGCGCCGAATCTATACTCCTTGCAAGAAATGATCGAGATTACTATAACAAAGGGTTCATCCAGAATCAGAATGTTTTCATGCACACAATTATCTTAGACGACTTGTTCTTATGAGGAATATACCAATTAACAGTAGACACAAGGACTGCACACACAAAAAATACAAACAGTCGACACAATCACACAACCTCCTTCTTCCTCCCAAAGTCCGGTTTCCATGTCCGGCAACATCTTGAATCAACTTTTTATCTTTTTTATTTTATTTTCTTAATTAAACTATAGGCCCAAAGAAGCCACACCAGTAATACTCTCAAGAGCAATTTTTTGTCCTTTCTTTTTTACATAAACCGATTCACAGGTTCACAAATTTAATGCCCCTCTCTTTTTGATGCCCGGGGCCGTCGCCCGCGCTGCCCATAGCCAGGGCCGGCCCTGTAGACGAGTAATGTACGTAAATAGATGATAGCTAATGACATCGCATAATAGTCATACCTAACTCTTATTCTCTTATTCTCCAAAGCAGTCTCTCTACTGTCGGGTTTATTTTGATGGTAGGGGTATGATCTGTCTACATTTCACCACCCCTTACCCTGCTCCGGCAGGATTGGGTTTGTTGTTATTGTTGTTGTTGTTTATATATATATATATATATATATATATATATATATAATCTGAATATGTGGTTTATAAAAGTTTTGAACTTAATTCAATACTATCTAAGACGTTGTTTTCAAGTTGCAACTTTTAAATCGTACTAGCTACTTGTTAGCTTTAATTTTAGTTTTAAAGTGATGGTCATTCACTTGTATTAGAACTTTGTATTATATGGGCTTGTGTTAGGGATTAGTATTAAATGTAAATGGTCAATCCATGAGCCAAAGCCCACAAGCCCATCAAAGCCCATTAGGCAAAGTGGCTGTGATATAAATTCATCACAAAGCCTCATTTGCAAAGTGGTACACTGGTGTATATGTGTGTGAAATAAAAGAAAAAGGCTTTAACTTCTATATCCATCTAAACCGTACAATCCATACATATATTGTGTCCCATCTCATCATCTCATCTCTTGTGTTTTAACGTGCATACATTGTGTGATAAAGAGTGATCTCGAGCTACAACAAGTGGTATCAGAGCCTACTTTGATCAACCTCGACCACCTGATGGTCTTAAAAGTCGATTCTTGGTCTTTACAATTGGTATCAGAGCCAGGTTTTCCTAAATTTTGCTTACGATTTTCAAATCGTTACTCCCTACTTGCTCCAAAGTTTTCCTAAATGTTACATCCAATGCAAGTTTTGAGGGGGAGTATTCAAAAAAAAAAAACAAAAAAAAAAACAAAACAAATTTTGTTCCAAAAAGTTCATGCATATCAGTTTCTCCCTATTAGCTTTCACAAAAACAATGATTTTAATCAAACGGTATCAAAAATACCATTGAAATGCTATTTTTGAGGGGGAGAAATGTGATTAATATGTGATCATGGTTCGAATCTCAAAAAGACTCAGAAAATACCATCGAATTGACGAATCTTAAATGTCAGTAATCGAAAAGACTAGTCCAGGACGGGTAATAATTTCAAGATGGTTACCCATTGATGTAAACGTGTCTCGCAAAGGACTTGTCTGAGTAGAATGTACCAATTCGAGAGATGATCATTGAATATGACCGGGACGGGTAATAATTTCAAGCTAGTCTAACTAGTGATGTAAGCGTGTCTCGCGAAGGTCATGTTCATTGAAAGTTGATCATTTCAAAATGTGCGATCTCTACCCAACATGTGCAATTTATTTCAAAAATGCATGAGCACATGTGAAGGGGGAGTGTTATAAAAACGCAAAACTCTCAATGTGATATAAATGTGTTTTCTCATAAACATGTTGAGAGCCTTTCAAATGGTTTTATGGCAAGTGATCAACAAATCTAGGATAATCATGGTGTAATAAGGTGATTATGGTTAGGTAAAGTCTAATGATCCGCTAGAACCGGAGGGATCTTCCCAAGGACAATTCCAATAGTCTAGAATTAGAAGTCCTTAGGTATGATTGAAAAAAGGAGCAAAATGATAAAGGAGAATGAAGGGGTTGAAGAATGAAAAAGAAAAGTTTAATGATAGGGTGTAAAGAAATAGCCCTCCATGAAAACTTAGGAAAGACACCGGGTCAATACATATGCTATCGGTACTCACTAAGGTGATACTGATATTGAAGACAAGACATCATGGACCCAATGACGCGGTGCACAAACCCCTCCTAGCCACTCAGATATCTCTTAAAAGATATTTGTTTCATTTCTCACGGAGATCAATGCATAATCTATCGACCTCTCACTCCGAGATGTGTTGATATTGAAAAGGTGGCACTCTGCTCCATGCCTCCGACGACTAAAACCAAAACGCACATAATTGAGTCTAGAGCCATGAGATTCATCAAAGATCTCTTAGGTACACTTTCAATAAAATACACTTGTGTTCACCAAAAGGACATAAGTTGTAAGTGTCATAACGAGATCTGAACCTGGAAGAACTGGACGATTTATTGCTAACTGTTTTATGCAGGTACTGAAGAAAGTCCATCGATCATCGTATGTCTCAACATCTTCATTGGAAGAAAAGACGCTGTGAATACATGAAGATGTTGATCAAGGCAAAGAACAATCCAAAGGACGATATGATGAAGATCACAATGCATGAAGGAACAAAGAATTACAAAGTTCAAGACCCTGAAGTCTAAAGATCTAAGCACGTGGTGCATCTTTTGAATGACCATCCCTTAGGGGAAGATTGTTAGCTTTAATTTTAGTATTAAAGTGATGGTCATTCACTTGTATTAAAACTTTGTATTATATGGGCTTGTGTTAGAGATTAGTATTAAATGTAAATGCTCAATCCATGAGCCAAAGCCCACAAGCCCATCAAAGCCCATTAGGCAAAGTGGCTGTGATATAAATTCATCACAAAGCCTCATTTGCAAAGTGGTACACTGGTGTATATGTGTGTGAAATAAAAGAAAAAGGCTTTAACTTCTATATCCATCTAAACCATACAATCCATACATATATTGTGTCCCATCTCATCATCTCATCTCTTGTGTTTTAACGTGCATACATTGTGTGATAAAGAGTGATCTCGAGCTACAACACTACTTATTAATTAATTTGTAGTTTTGTACAATGTTACTACTATACATTTAAATTTGGTGTCCATGATTTAGCTTGAACTAATAGTTTATGTATGTGATTGTGAAGGAAACACTTATAATATGGGGAGAGAAAGACAACATTTTCCCAATTGATTTGGCACATGAGCTACATAGGTGATGATCATTTTTTAGAAATATTTGTTTATCTGATTATTTTGGTTTTAAGAAGAAAAAAAATGATAAGTCGTAATGCATGCTGCAGGCACTTGGGTCCGAGGTCAAAGCTGGAGATACTTAAGGACGTAGGACATGCCGCGAACATGGAAGCTCCATATTTACTCAACAAACTCGTTACAATGTTTGTATCGAGTGGTAATTATTGTTAGCTGTGGAATATTAATCTATTTTCTTATTTCTTAATTCATTCGATCATATGATTGTTGTAAACTAGGTATGGATATTCGTATGAACATATATACCAACCCAACGCCATGGGTCATTGTAATATGCCTCAAATTTGTAAAATACAAGAAAGAAAAATGTTAATGTTAGTGTTAATTGTTAGCTTTGAAAGTACTCACACATGATCATATGTTAATGTTAATACAGTTTTAGTAAAGAGTTAAGACCGAGTGATTATTGACCTCAAGCTCACAATCGGGTTTGAGCCAATAATCGAGTCGTCTAACAAGAACATCAAACTAAAATACCATAAATGTATATTGATGGGTACCTGAATTATTATATTTTCTATGAAAACAAATTAGTATATACGTTATTACATATTTTGATATTAACAAGGAGCTTCATCACGCATATATATGGTTCACTTTCACCACACGTGATGCATTGTTAATTAACCCTTTCCATGCGTGGTGAGCAAAAGAAAAAAAAAGGTTGTTTTGAAAGTTTTGTGACTATTTTGGTGGAGTATATGTTAATGTTAAGGATAAGTAATTGCTATGAAGATGAAAATGATGAAGAAAAATCTAACTTGACGCTGGCGTAAAGATAACTACACTCAGTCATTCAGTCGTTCAGTCGCTCGGTGTATTAAGGGCATTTACTATGATGAACTTTCGAAAAAGTTTATATAATTAATACATCATTAAAGTTATATAACTTTTCATATCATAAACCTATTACTAATATGGATGAATCTATTCATGAAGTTTTTTTATATCATAAAACACAATCAATATTTTCAAAAATTAGAAAATAGTTTAGACTTTTTCAAGATCACATAATTTTTCGTTCCACCTAAGATTAAAATGGTTGTCTACTATGGTTTACATATTTTTAAACTTCTTTAAAAAGTTTTAGACCTATTGATAAACTATCATAGTGAGTTTTGACCTATTGATATCATAATGGATGCTCTAAATTTAAAAGTGTATCAAATGTTCAATTGACACCGATAGTAATGTCATTAAATTTTGCCAACATATGATAAAACGACAGACGTTATAGACATATGCTACTTCTTTGTATTTACATTTGATCAATCTAAGCATATTGACATATTGTAATGTTTTTTCTCCGCCTAATCTGTTTTTTAAGGAATAACGAATCATCTCACAATACATCACAAATATATCTATTTTATCTAATAAACGAAAATAATGTACAACCCCTATGAAGCACTCTCTGCAATCACAATTCTGACGTGTCTGCCCTCCTATTGGTTGTGTATTAATGCCGTACAACTCCTCTGCTGCAGTAGTATTCCACGGATCTTGAATTGGTAAGTATTGAATGCGGAATTGTTGATTTGGTAAGTAATCAATTCGAAAGTTTTAATTGATTGAATTTATACAAACGCGTCTATTTAATTTTGACCTTTTTTTTGTCAATAATTTGGAGTTTTAATTGATTGAAATCAAATCCATTGGAGTTTTAATTTTGACGTTGATAGGATCTTGATTTGGTATATCAAATTGATTGTTAATTTGAGGGTATATCAAATCAAACCCATTCTCGAATTCGTATGTTTTTTTTATCATTTTTCTACTAATTTTTTTGTGTATATGTTTTCCTTTGATTATGTGCAATTTAATTGTGTTTTGATTCACGTATTATGTTCAAATAAACTATCTTCTATTGTTCCTGATGATTAGTTTAGTATTGAATATTTCTTAGTTGTGGATCTTTTGTGTTTGTTTAGGGCAAAAGGAAAAATGAAACAGGTGCAATTTGGCAGTTCAACAGTCGTAGAAAACTCATTTTCACCGGTACGAATTTATGATGTTTGTTATTAGAACCTTCATTGTGTTAATTGCGTTTTGATTTGTGTTATGGTTGATTTGCGTTTAATTTAGAGGTGTTAAATTTGAGTGAATTTGACGATGTGGTTCGATACTGCTGTACCACATACAATTGCTTTTTATTTTAGCTATCCTAAAATAAGTTTCGATTTTTTTGTGTGTGTTTGATTTGGTTATCCAATGTTTGAACCAACACATGAACCAAAAAAAAAATCAATACATATCCAATTCGTTTCCATTGATAATACACTTTTTGTGTGCACAGGATTTGGATCATTCGTAGTTTCTAATAAGATTGAGTCGGAAGTTTGGATATAAAGTTTGGTGCTAACATTAACACTTTTTTTTGCTGTCATTTCAATACCATAAATTTGGTACGTATTGATTCTAATGAACTCGATTTTTATTTGATTCTTTTAAATTTCTTTAGGTTACTCCAAACTCTTTTTTTTACTTAACAATTTGTGTTATGTTAAATAATTTCAGGTTATATGTTATTCTGTGAGGGATACTGATAAATTAATCGTCGTAATTCAGTTTATGAAGTAACAGTTGGGCTGATGGTGAATGATCATGTTCTGAGAACACACAAAGTATGTATTTGGACATCAATCACTCTTTTTTCGATTACTTCAGTTTAGAACTTACTTGCAGTAATTTCTTTGTGAATATGCAGCATCCTCTATCCGTGGAGTTGGGGCCTCGAATTTTGGGAAACATCTTTGATGGTATCAAGGTTCGTAGGCTACTTTTTGTTCTACATTTTGTTGCAACTTTATTCTACTATATCTGTTTATTTCTTATTCTTATTTAGGAGCTAATAACTGATGTTTTATCTATGTATTCAGAGGCCTTTGAAAGCTCTTGACAAGGATATACTTTGGGAATTCCAGCAAAAGAAAATTGGTAAACTGTCCACATTGAACTATAGAAAATAATGGGTCATTATGTATGTCAAATTTGTAAATTTTTATGCAACTATTGCAAACGGTTGTATTAATCTATTAATTTATCAAGGTAATTGTGACTTCATTTAACTTTTCTAACTTTAGTCAACCTGTAGCTAATAACCGTGTAACATTCTTATATCAGGTATTGTCCACCACCTCAAATTGTTCTTAGAACTTTTCTGTTAAGTGTGAGAAATCCCCTGACAAGTCCGAAGTTGGATTATGAACAACCAATATCGACTGAGACTGACACTCAAATGTCTCAATGTGACCCAACTGAAGTGACCTGTGCTGAGAGGTTGACAAAAATGAAAGGGATTTTGTATGGAAAAACTTCAATACGAGATCTAATGTTTGCCAATGAGGTATGGTTCTCCTAATAGTTTTGTTTAGCGGTTGTGTTAAAAAGATATAATTTATATTTTTAATTATTAAACAATTGAACCAGAGAATTCAACATGTGTTCATCTAACTCATGGAATCTCATTGTAGATGTTTTTGTGTGGTATTGTTTTTTTTACTCTTTCATAGGCCTAGAAATTTGTCTACAACTACATGATGATGTCACGAGTACCAGCCTAGAGCTTTAAGAGATACTAATGTTTAGTAATGTAAATGTACCTCTAATCTTGAAATTGATTAGCAATTGATCGTTGTTATATCATGTATATTGCATTCAAATGTTTTTGTGTGGTATTGTGAAATGGAAGTTGAAGGGTCTTAAATTAGGCTGTGTAATTCTAGAATACCACTTTCTCACCCAAACACTCAAGATTGCTTACGTGCTTAATGATAAGCACTTATATAAGCTAACCTAGACTTTTTTGAAACGGTTTAAACGTTATAGATTATTGAAACTTCGAATAGGAGTAGTTTGATTATCAATTTTAAGATGTAAATCCAAACACCCCCATTGGACATCAGTGACATTTGAAGCAGCCCTAACCCAGCTTGACCCGTACCACCAGAAAAGTACCCATTTTGTGTTTTTGACCCATTACTCAACAAACTATCCTCGAGCCGTACGGATACATTGACGCGTCTTATAGCTAAAGTCGTTGGGGCGAGTATTTCGATTGTTTCAATTTAAGTGTCAATAAGGGGTGCTTTATCGTGTTTTTGTTGTTTCAATTGTTTGAAATCTCTAGACAAGGCAATTTAAGCTTTTCAATTGGTGTCTCCCACAGTTTACTCTAGTTTGGAAATGATTTTGGTTAAAGGGTACAAGTTTATTAATTAGAGTTAGTATACATTGTCAAACTTGTAAGTGATTGGAGTATGATGGGCTAAAGTATTATACGATGTATTAACCAAACTAGGCGGGGCCACTCCAAAACCAGTTTGACAAAACAAAAAAGGATTAACAAAGTGTGAATATAGTGCATGAGATGCATGAGTTTGTGCGTATGAGATTCGATGTTTAATAATTAAATATAAAACGTTATGTTTTAATTATTAATTCACAATAACGACTAATGGACGTTAAGTACTTAACGAAAGTGACTAACGGTCTTTAAATAACAAAGGGATACGAAGAAAAGGAAACAAGCCAAGAGAAGGTTCTAGAACCTCTCTTGGGCTTGTAAAATCGGCCAACAAGAGGAATCCCACATGGGAACTCTTTGTAAAGTTGATCTCTACCATAAGGGTATAAATACATCTCCATGTATTCATTCTTGGGTACACTTGATCTAGATAGAAGGCCAAACTTCCTCTATTCTCCCCTCTTACTCCTTGGTCGACGAGTGACGCCCCACGAAGGGATTTGCGAGTGACCTTGTGCGTAACTAAAGTGTTTGGTTAATCTATTGTGATAAAGAACCTAGCATTCGCATTGAATCGCTATCAATACGCGTGTACAAGGCCATAGATAAATCCTATTTTGGATTTTTGTTCTTGCCCAAATCGATTATGGTGTAAATCGATTTCATAAACCCTAAATTATTAGGGTTTGAGTTTCTTGATCGTTTAATTGCTTGGATTGCTAAAAGGTACGCTTACTTTATGTTTTTGTCAATTAATTATGCATATTATGTTTAAGTCTTCCGTTGCGTGCTCTTTGTGATTACATGTTTAATATATACTTGTTATGATTATTAAATTCCAACATAGCTAGCTAATTATCTCCATTTCTACATAAAACTACAAACTATAGATATATCTCTTGTTATAATCATGTTACATTTGAATGCCCTTATCTCTATGTAACTTTAATTTCGTGGATTGTTTTTCACACTTCTTTGCATTTCGCTTCTAAGCAACACATCGTACGTTAAAGATGTTGCTTTAGCCATTGAACCGTTGGTCCCATGAAGTACATTGATTTTCTTTCAAAGTTCATAAATAGCAAGTATTTACTTATTTGCAAGTGCATTACGTTTTCTTCATAGAAGGATCTACTGTGAATTGAAGTTTAATTTTCTTACATATAGTACTCGTTCGATGATACAATAATTCAAGATATTGTAACCAAACTGTCAATGTGTGATTGGTTGTAGCAAAGATAAGAGAGAGAAAATATATCAAAATTCATCAATCTGTCAATGGGTACTTGCTAGAACCACATTGACACGTCTTTTGTGTGGATTTTATTTTGCGGAGCGTTTATGGTTCTAGCAAATAAGTTTTCAAAAAGCTAGAAACATCATATTGATGTTATAGAAATGATGGATAGAAACGGCTAACTATATGTTTAAAATAAGTTTGGCCCACAAAAAAGACACTACATCAAGTACCCTAATGCCTTTTTCTCTAATTACGTATTCGATTTTTGACCAAATTATTTTGTTCGAGTACTAATTCAATCCATAGTCAATCAAACACACATTTTTTCATAAAGAAATTAACGTTGTCACTAGTAGAAGACACTACATCAAGTGCTTTAATCTACTTAAGTATTTTAATAAGAGCATACGATATGGAGTTGGTTATGCTTCGCCAGTCCACCGTGGCATGCTCGCCGTTGCTGCCCACCACACCGACCCCCTTCGTTTTTTCTCGCCACCCAACACCTCGTCGTGCAGACGGCGAGGGTAAGTTGTGTACTTTTAGTCAGTTTTTTTTTTTTTTTTTTTTTTTTTTTTTTTTTTTTTCTAATGTTTTGTAATGTTTGTGTGTATGCAAATATTGAATAAAAAAATAAAATTGTAAGTGGTGGGCCCCAAATGAGTAAGTTGAGGTTAGCTGTGAGTGAGGGGGGGGGGGGGGGGGGTTAGTTGTGGAGGTTTGTTAAAGTGATATGGCACCATGTGGGCCCAAATGAGTAACTTCACTTGCTCACTACACCTAGAGCTCTAACTGTACTTTACTATTATGGTAATTAATCATCTATCATTGACGTTGGCTAATTGTTTTTTCTATTTTATTATTGTCGGGTGTTTTCTGATTATCTTAATATAACGGGTGTTTAAGACGTTTGTTTATATGTATTTGGGTTCTCTTACTTTGAGACCCATTTTCTTATGAATATAAAGCTTAATATATTTATTTTCAGCTTTGAAAAAAAAAAAAAAAAAACTATCCTAGGATAAGAATATCCTAATCAGCAATAATAACATTATCCTATTATACTTAAAAACATAAATAAACCGAAAATGACACTTACCAAACATGATATTTCTCGTATTTTTTCAAACACACAATACTTTCCATAAATTTAAAAAACGTACGTCACAAAAACTAAAATCATCTTTCATACATTGTGCCATACATGATGTTCTCGACATTTCCATCTCTAAGGCTTCCTCGGCGTCTTCTGTCGCTCTACGGTGGAATCAAACGTCTTCCAATGAACTCCTCTGAAGCTCTTTTATCTCTTTATTTTTCGTACTGCAACCTTTCACCTTGCACGGTTGATCTTGATGATCGCGAAACAACAATGCATATGTTAGTTCCTAACCATCGCCGTTGCGATAAGCCTAACCTTGTGCTTGTTCATGGATATGGTGGTAACTCTAGGTGGCAATTTGTATTCCAGGTGACTCAGTTTACTAAAATATTTATACATCGATCGAGTGCTCAATTGTTGGTTCATTTTAATCTTAATTTTTACATCTTGTATAACTTTTATTTTTACTTGGTGACTTGCATACACTAGCTAGTATCATATACACCACAAATTTATCAAGTTCGTGTCGGATATTTTAGTCTAATTGGATTAACTTGTTTGACCAATTTAGTCATATTAAGACATTATTTAGAATTGGAGGTGCGGAGTGCACGACTATTTGAATTGGAGGTGCGGAGTGCATGACTGTTTGACCAAGTTGTTATGTTAAAAGTTCCTCAGAAAATTAAATTTTCGGAAATTAAGGGACTGATTTTGACAATTTTGAAACCTTGAAAAAAATGGCCTAAAAGGCCGTTAGCCCTAATCTCTGACATAATTTTCGTACTTATTTTTCTCTTGGTCATAATTCTCTCTGGTTCATCAATCTCAAACAAAAACATTCAAAACGTTCTCAATTTCTGAATTGTATCCGATTGAATAATTCGGGAGAACCACCGAATTGATTCAATCTGAAAGTGTTCACATGGCTTTCAGAGATTCAAATAATATCCGGTTGTGTTCATTTATTTGGTTTATTCCCTACAGTTCCCAAATGAACATGATGTGTAATCTTAGTATTTTTTTTTTAATATAATAACTAGCTAGCTAAATGTAACATTTTTATGCATAGTCTTACATTTCATATAAAAATTTTATCATTTAGCTAGTTTTTAACATTTCATTCTATAAAAAAATGCATTAAGAAAACAAGTGAAAAGATAACTTAATAACATACTAGATTAATCCTCTTTAGATCTTGTGTTCATTATTCTTTATTTTGTTTTTTTTATATGTAGGTAGCTCAACTAAGTCACGATTTCAATATTTACATACCCGATCTCGTGTTCTTTGGCAAATCATACTCAATAAGCAGTGAGCGTACAGACACATTTCAAGCAAAGTGTGTATGTGATGGAATGAAGAAGTTAGGTGTTGAAAAGTATTCAATATACGGAATTAGTTATGGTGGATTTGTGGTGTATCGCATGGCCGAGATGGCTGAGAAGACAGTAGAAAAGGTGGTGATTGTGAATAGTGCAATTGTGTTTACTGAAGATAGGAAATCAGAGTATTTGAAGAAATTCGGACGAAATGTGGTGGATGTGGTAGTTCCTGAAAAACCAGAGGACTATAGGACATTGTGTCGAATGTCTATGTATAAATTTGATATTTCTAAATTGATTCCTGATTTTTTCCTCTGGGGATTCATCGCGGTAATTAAGTCTTAAGACATATTTGAACATGTCCACAAGATTATAAATAAAAGTTTACACGAGTAACATGTTTTTCACAAATGTTTAATTTTCATTTTGTTCTACGGTTTTGATATTGATGGCTAGATTATTTGGTTTTGAATTGTAGGCAGAGGGATACAAGAAGGAAAAACAAGAATTGGTGGAGTATTTGCTTATGGAAAAACCTCATCTTCATTTTCCTGTTCTTACTCAGGTGCGCCGAATCTATACTCCTTGCAAGAAATGATCGAGATTACTATAACAAAGGGTTCATCCAGAATCAGAATGTTTTCATGCACACAATTATCTTAGACGACTTGTTCTTATGAGGACTAACGGTGCAAAATATATTAACGGAGGGACTAACGGGCAAATATGATTTAAACACTTAACGGTCAAACTAACGGCCCATCCAAAATAGGGACTAAATGAGTGCAAGGTTTCAAAAATAGGTATCTCTGGTGTAATTAAAACGACTTAGGGACTAAACATGAAATCTGAGCAAACCACAGGGACCAAACATGTAATTTTTTATCTTTTTTATTTTATTTTCTTAATTAAACTATAGGCCCAAAGAAGCCACACCAGTAATACTTTCAAGAGCAATTTTTTTTTCCTTTCTTTTTTACATAAACCGATTCACAGGTTCACAAATTTGATGCCCCCTCTCTTTTTGATGCCCGGGGCCATCGCCCGCGCTGCCCATAGCCAGGGCCGGCCCTGTAGACGAGTAATGTACGTAAATAGATGATAGCTAATGACATCACATAATAGTCATATCTAACTCTTATTCTCTTATTCTCCAAAGCAGTCTCTCTACTGTTGGGTTTATTTTGATGGTAGGGGTATGATATGTCTACATTTCACCACCCCTTACCCTGCTCCAATGGTATTGAGTTTGTTGTTATTGTTGTTGTTGTTTATATAATCTGAATATGTGGTTTATAAAGGTTTTGAACTTAATTCAATACTATACATTTAAATTTGGTGTCCATGATTTAGCTTGAACTAATAGTTTATGTATGTGATTGTGAAGGAAACACTTATAATATGGGGAGAGAAAGACAACATTTTCCCAATTGATTTGGCACATGAGCTACATAGGTGATGATCATTTTTTAGAAATATTTGTTTATCTGATTATTTTGGTTTTAAGGGGGAAAAAAAATAAAAATAAATAAATAAATAATAAAAAAAATGATAAGTCGTAATGCATGCTGCAGGCACTTGGGTCCGAGGTCAAAGCTGGAGATACTTAAGGACGTAGGACATGCCGCGAACATGGAAGCTCCATATTCACTCAACAAACTCGTTACGATGTTTCTATCGAGTGGTAATTGTTAGCTGTGGAATATTAATCTATTTTCTTATTTCTTAATTCATTCGATCATATGATTGTTGTAAACTAGCTATCGATATTCGTATGAACATATATACCAACCCAACGCCATGGGTCATTGTAATATGCCTCAAATTTGTAAAATACAAGAAAGAAAAATGTTAATGTTAGTGTTAGTGTTAATTGTTAGCTTTGAAATTACTCACACATGATCATATGTTAATGTTAATACAGTTTTAGTAAAGAGTTAAGACCGAGTGATTATTTACCTCAAGCTCACTATCGGGTTTGAGCCAATAATCCAATCGTCTAACAAGAACATCAAACTAAAATACCATAAATGTATATTGATGGGTACCTGAATTATTATATTTTCTATGAAAGCAAATTAGTATATACGTTATTACATATTTTGATATTAACAAGGAGCTTCATCACGCATATGGTTCACTTTCACCACACGTGATGCATTGTTCCCTACTTTCCTTTCCATGCGTGGTGAGCAAAAGAAAAAAAATGTTGTTTTGAAAGTTTTGTGACTATTTGGTGGAGTATATGTTAATGTTAAGGATAAGTAATTGCTATGAAGATGAAAATGATGAAGAAAAATCTAACTTGACGCTGGCGTAAAGATAACTACACTCAGTCGCTCGGTGTATTAAGGGCATTTACTATGATGAACTTTTGAAAAAGTTTATATAATTAATACATCATTAAGTTATATAACTTTTCATATCATAAACCTATTACTAACATGGATGAATCTATTCATAAAGTTTTTTTATATCATAAAACACAATCAATATTTTCAAAATTAGAAAATAGTTTAGATTTTTTCAAGATCACATAATTTTTCGTTCCACCTAAGATGAAAATGGTTGTCTACTATGGTTCACATATTTTTAAACTTCTTTAAAAAGTTTTAGACCTATTGATAAACTATCATAGTGAGTTTTGACCTATTGATATCATAATGGATGCTCTAAATTTAAAAGTGTATGAAATTTTCAATTGACACTGATAGTAATGTCATTAAATTTTGCCAACATATGATAAAACGACAGACGTTATAGACATATGCTACTTCTTTGTATTTACATTTGATCAATCTAAGCATATTGACATATTGTAATGTTTTTTCTCGCCTAATCTGTTTTTTAAGGAATAACGAATCATCTCACAATACATCACAAATATATCAATTTTATCTAATAAACGAAAATAATGTACAACCCCTATGAAGCACTCTCTGCAATCAATGTTCTGACGTGTCTGCCCTCCTATTGGCTGTGTATTAATGCCGTACAACTCCTCTGCTGCAGTAGTATTCCACGGATCTTGAATTGGTAAGTATTGAATGCGGAATTGTTGATTTGGTAAGTAATCAATTCGAAAGTTTTAATTGATTGAATTTATACAAACGCGTCTATTTAATTTTGACATTTTTTTTGTCAATAATTTGGAGTTTTAATTGATTGAAATCAAATCCATTGGAGTTTTAATTTTGACGTTGATAGGATCTTGATTTGGTATATCAAATCAAACCCATTCTCGAATTCGTATGTTTTTTTTATTATTTTTCTAATAACTTTTTTGTGTATATGTTTTCCATTGATTATGTGCAATTTAATTGTGTTTTGATTCACGTATTATGTTCAAATAAACTATCTTCTATTGTTCCTGATGATTAGTTTAGTATTGAATATTTCTTAGTTGTGGATCTTTTGTGTTTGTTTAGGGCAAAAGGAAAAATGAAACAGGTGCAATTTGGCAGTTCAACAGTCGTAGAAAACTCATTTTCACCGGTACGAATTTATGATGTTTGTTATTAGAACTTTCATTGTGTTAACTGCGTTTTTATTTGTGTCATGGTTGATTTGCGTTTAATTTAGAGGTGTTAAATTTGTGTGAATTTGACGATGTGGTTCGATACTGCTGTACCACATACAATTGCTTTTTATTTTAGCTATCCTAAAATAAGTTTCGATTTTTTTGTGTGTGTTTGATTTGGTTATCCAATGTTTGAACCAACACATGAACCAAAACAAAAAAAATCAATACATATCCAATTCGTTTCCATTGATAATACACTTTTTGTGTGTACACGATTTGGATCATTCGTAGTTTCTAATAAGATTGAGTCGGAAGTTTGGATATAAAGTTTGGTGCTAACATTAGCACTTTTTTTTGCTGTCATTTCAATACCATAAATTTGGTACGTATTGATTCTAATGAACTCGATTTTTATTTGATTCTTTTAAATTTCTTTAGGTTACTCCAAACTCTTTTTTTTACTTAACAATTTGTGTTATGTTAAATAATTTCAGGTTATATGTTATTCTGTGAGGGATTCGGATAAATTAATCGTCGTAATTCAGTTTATGAAGTAACAGTTGGGCTAATGGTGAATGATCATGTTCTGAGAACACACAAAGTATGTATTTGGACATCAATCACTCTTTTTTCGATTACTTCAGTTTAGAACTTACTTGCAGTAATTTCTTTGTGAATATGCAGCATCCTCTATCCGTGGAGTTGGGGCCTCGAATTTTGGGAAACATCTTTGATGGTATCAAGGTTCGTATGCTACTTTTTGTTCTACATTTTGTTGCAACTTTATTCTACTATATCTGTTTATTTCTTATTCTTATTTAGGAGCTAATAACTGATGTTTTATCTATGTATTCAGAGGCCTTTGAAAGCTCTTGACAAGGATATACTTTGGGAATTCCAGCAAAAGAAAATTGGTAAACTGTCCACAGTTAACTATAGAAAATAATGGGTCATTATGTATGTCAAATTTGTAAATTTTTATGCAACTATTGCAAACGGTTGTATTAATCTATTAATTTATCAAGGAAATTGTGACTTCATTTAACTTTTCTAACTTTAGTCAAGCTGTAGCTAATAACCGTGTAACATTCTGTTAGAAATGAAGCTGAGCGATATTTACGTGAATTGGAATAGACAACTAATATGCATATAGTGCAGGGACTTATTATGTAATATTCGAATAGTTGTCTTGTAAGTCATATAAATACCCCACAAGTCTTCACTTGTGGGGTGTGGCTGTGAAACATTCAACATATCAATAATATCCAAGTTTTATCACTCCACCTTCTCTCTACTTTATCTCTCTAAAACCTATCATGAATATCATCCATTTTCATCAACCTCGACCTCCTGAAGGTGTTAAAGACGATTCTTGGTCTTTACAATTGGTATCATGAGCGAACCTGGGAGATTCTTGGCAAAACGTGATGTATTTGAGGTAAAATATGTGATTTTTGGTGTGTTCTAACTCGTTACTGTTCATCAGTCGAGTTTTTTTAAGTTTTTGTGTTCGGTTTTTGTTCCAAATAATACCCACTGTTGCGTTTTTGATCTTCAAAAAGGTGGTTGTTTTGTGTTTATCTTGGAATCGTACACACAAATAAAGGTTTAAGGTTGTGTTTGTTTGTGATTTGAAGCGTGGTTTTGCGAAAATCTCACAGATTTACAGTCGAATATGGTGCTTTAAGTTTGGATTTTTTTGTTGTTCTAAGAGTTTAGATCGAAAAAATTATTCAAGATTATGTGAGATTTGTTTCTTGGATTTTTTAATTGTTATTTGAGTGCAATTATTGGTCAAGAATTATTGAAAGAGTTGGTAAAAGTTGTCAGCTCTTACAAGTCACATGGGCGTGGCAGTGGAAAACAAGTGGGCAAGTTGGTACACCTGCCAAGTATCGCAATTCAGAAAGCCAGCCTGTTATTGCAATTCCAAGCATCAGACGTTTTATCGCAATTCATCATTTTTATCGGAATTGAAAGCTGCAAGCATTATCGCAATTCAAAGATTTGACCTATCGCAAATCAGACGAATATTTTTATCGCAAATCAATTTCCGATATTTTTATCGCAATTGATTTCCGATAATTGTATCGCAATTGGCCCTTCAGACAGATTTATCGCAAATCAACTTTCAGCTTATCCGAGATCTTTCTCCAATTGCGATATCGGACAACTTAAGCAAATTCAGATATCGGACAACCTTTCGCAATTCAAAAAAAAAAAAAAAAAAAAAGTTTTTTGGCGGGAAAATTTGAGTAAAATTTAATTTTTACAGGAGACTTAACGGTCAATTTTTACGCGAGATTCAAATTCTGGTACAAGAGTGAAAATTTTGGCCCAAAATTCAAATTTTTTGGCCAAAATTCGAATTTTTCGGGGAATTTTTGGCGTAAAAATTTCTTAAACTCAAATTTTTCCAGCATCATTAGAATGTCATTTTATGGCATATTTCACACCAAAATCACAAATGATATTTTTGGGCGACACCTTCAACATCACCACGTATAGCCGAAAAGATCCTGATCAAGAATCGCAATCAAATGACAATGGCTAAATTATCAACTGTGACTACAAGGATGATTCATTATTACTTATTTGAAGTTGAAGTGAAATATCACGGGTACTTGTACTTAGTATCTTGAAGATATCGGGGTTGGTTGGATGCATGATTATTCGAGATCCTTGTTTGAGCATTTATAGAATAGTGATTAAGTCTTGGGTTATCTAGTTTTCATAGGTCAAGGGGTGGATGGACGAAGACCTAGTTAACTATCACTTAAAGGAGATACGTTGTAGTACTCAGTGTCACACAAAGATGTGGATAATTCAAGAGCTGTTCATATACAGTTAAGGAAGGATGGATGGGTATATGAAACGACCTATGCTTTAAGGAGTTACGTTGTAGTGCTCAGTATAGGTTCTTAGTCACACTATCGTGCAAGTTTAAGTCACAAGTTTGGGATTATTTTACTTCATTTTCAAATTTGCCATATCGGGTTGTCTCCATACGTGGTCATTTACTATTAGCCAGAGGAAGAGTAAAGAGGTTTGATAAGAGGTTGATCTGAAGAGAACTGTAGAGAGAATAGTTATCGACATCCACTCATGGGGTATTGATTTGTATGTTGCTTCTAGTTGATATGTCTATGTACACATATGAAGGATGAGTCCGAAAGATCGTCATCATCCTGGAGGGAGAAATGTGTACATCGGGGCTGTTTATTGAAGAACTGGAAGCATTCTAAGTGAGCTCAAGATGTCGATATGATGCTCCCAAAACAAACCTGTGAAGAAGTTACAAGTTATCAGTCTATAATCCATTTTTCGCTGTGCAAAAGACTGAAGACAATCTGGGCAAGATTTCAGAGAAACTTCTTCTACAAGCATCAGGCTATATCAAACGGGTTGTCAATTTGGGAGGGAGCATGTAAAAGAAAATGGCTTACTAATTGGGAGGGAGTAATAACCCAATTAGATCATTACAGTGATTCGGCAAGTAATTCAAGCAAGCTGAGAAAGATACGAGAAGATCAAGAGCTGTGAAGACATCCTCAAAGGAAACTGCTCTACTTCAGCATTGCATTCATCATTGTTATGTACTTGTTAGGAATCATTGTAACCAATTCACGTATATCTCCAGCTGGAGGGAGATTGTTAGAAATGAAGCTGAGCGATATTTACGTGAATTCGAATAGACAACTAATATGCATATAGTGCAGGGACTTATTATGTAATATTCGAATAGTTGTCTTGTAAGTCATATAAATACCCCTCAAGTCTCCACTTGAGGGGTGTGGCTGTGAAACTTTAACTTTCATATCAATAATATCCAAGTTTCCATCTCCACCTTCTCTCTACCTTTCCCTCTCTAAAACCGACCATGAATATCATCCATTTTCATCAACCTCGACCTCCTGAAGGCGTTAAAAGAACGATTCTTGGTCACTACACATTCTTATATCAGGTATTGTCCACCACCTCAAATTGTTCTTAGAACTTTTCTGTTAAGTGTGAGAAATCCCCTGACAAGTCCGAAGATTAGATTATGAACAACCAATATCGACTGAGACTGACACTCAAATGTCTCAATGTGACCCAACTAAAGTGACCTGTGCTGAGAAGTTGACAAAAATGAAAGGAATTTTGTATGGAAAAAACTTCAATACGAGATCTAATGTTTGCCAATGAGGTATGGTTCTCCTAATAGTTTTGTTTAGCGGTTGTGTTAAAAAGATATAATTTATATTTTTAATTATTAAACAATTGAACCAGAGAATTCAACATGTGTTCATCTAACTCATGGAATCTCATTGTAGATGTTTTTGTGTGGTATTGTTTTTTTTACTCTTTCATAGGCCTAGAAATTTGTCTACAACTACCTGATGATGTCACGAGTACCAGCCTAGAGCTTTAAGAGATACTAATGTTTAGTAATGTAAATGTACCTCTAATCTTGAAATTGATTAGCAATTGATCGTTGTTATATCATGTATATTGCATTCAAATGTTTTTGTGTGGTATTGTGAAATGGAAGTTGAAGGGTCTTAAATTAGGTTGTGTAATTCTAGAATACCACTTTCTCACCCAAACACTCAAGATTGCTTACGTGCTTAATGATAAGCACTGATATAAGCTAACCTAGACTTTTTTGAAACGGTTTAAACGTTATAGATTATTGAAACTTCGAATAGGAGTAGTTTGATTATCAATTTTAAGATGTAAATCCAAACACCCCCATTGGACATCAGTGACATTTGAAGCAACCCTAACCCAGCTTGACCCGTACCACCAGAAAAGTACCCATTTTGTGTTTTTGACCCATTACTCAACAAACTATCCTCGAGCCGTACGGATACATTGACGCGTATTATAGCTAAAGTCGTTGGGGCAAGTATTTCGATTGTTTCAATTTAAGTGTCAATAAGGGGTGCTCTATCGTGTTTTTGTTGTTTCAATTGTTTGAAATCTCTAGACAAGGCAATTTAAGCTTTTCAATTGGTGTCTCCCACAGTTTACTTTAGTTTGGAAATGATTTTGGTTAAAGTGTACAAGTGTATTAATTAGAGTTAGTATACATTGTCAAACTTGTAAGTGATTGGAGTGGTGAGGAGCATTGGGGGGGGGGGGGGGGCAAAATGATGGAGGGAGGTTGAGTGTGTAAGAGTTATATGACAAAGTGTAAGAGTTAGTAAGTTATTTAGTGTTTTAGAGGATACCGGGTACCGAGTTATCTAGAAATGAATTTTAACGGTACCAAATAAAATATGACGACGTTGTAAAAATTATGAAATCACATTCCTGATAAGAATCGGGTGTTAAAATAGTTGTCGTGTTCAAATTTCGCAATCCGACGAAATTTTAAGCGTTTACCGGGAGATATAGCAAACGGTTTCAAAACACCGGGTAAATTAGTAATATAATTTTTATATCATTATATTGAATATGAAAATATATTAGGATCATTGTCGGGAGTGTCGGGTATATTATTAGTAGTAAAGACTGAGTGGTAACGCGTATTTAATAAATGAACATACGTAAATTGAAATAATGCAAACCCGTGCATGACCTAATATGCAGAAGATATTACTGATGATATGTAGACTACTCTAGTCTATATGACGTTTCTTTAATGATGTTTCATGAATACGCAGCTAAACCTTACTGGTTACGCGAATTTGAATACCCGTAAACCTAGTTTACGATATGACGAACAATAACCATGAATAGTGATTTCCCTCCGGGGATGAATTCGTGAATAGTAAAAATTTTGAAAACATCTCAAAGTCGCAAACTGACTTCAAAAACGATGAATAGTGAACGATGAATAGTAAATGATGAATAGTGAATGATGAATAGTAATTTGTGAATAGTAAATTGTCGAGGTTTGGAAAATGACCTGAAATTACGGTTTGTCACAACATAAGTCGATCTAAAGTCTTTAAAAGGAAGTTTTAATCGGTCAAACTATTCAACCCCCCCCCCCCCCACACCCAACATAAATATTTTAATTATGTGAGATGTGACAAGTATATGATAAAGCTGCAGTGGTTTATGAGAAGTGTACAATAGGCTATGTCCAGTATGTGTAACAGGTATAGATTGGCCGTTTCCAACATACACAGATGGATAAATGCATGAATCACTAACAGAAGTGAGAATACTTGTGTTGTCAGGTAAGTGAGAAGAAGCACCGGTGTCCATGTTCCAAGCGGGATCCGGATGAGTCATCATCTGAAAAGCTTGAGGAAGCATAGTAGCCTGAGGCTGAAGAGAGCTAGGAACCGTGTAAGCATAATTCCATGGATAAAAAATATTACCACCTGCTTGTGGAAACTGGTTACCAAAATTGGGCGGTAAAGGCAACTGGGCCTGCTGTTGGGCCGCTACAGTATATGTGGCTATATTGGCCTGTTGCGACTATTGGGCTAAAGGGAATTGAGCCTGTGGCGCTTGGTGGGCTGGCATAGCAGATTGTAATTGGGCTAAAGTATTATAAGGTTGTGGAATATGATGGGCTAAAGTATTATACGATGTATTAACCAAACTAGGCGGGGCTACTCCAAAACCAGTTTGACAAAACAAAAAAGGATTAACAAAGTGTGAATATGGTGCATGAGATGCATGAGTTTGTGCGTCTGACTTGGATATTTGAAAAGAGTCACGAGTAGCAGGCTTGGACCCAGGTGGTTTATTATTGGAGTTCGCACCATTATTTGTCGACCGGGACCTGTTATCATTAGAACCGTGAATAAACTTGCAACGCGATCCATACGTACACGAACCTCTTTGAAAATTACGGCACAATTCATCCCCCGAAGTCACCATATTACCAGACTTAAGATTTGAAGTAGTGGTTGCCACAAGCACTGTTGGCGAAGAAGAAGTGAGATTAGTCGAAGATAAAGCTTGAGCGAGTTGCGCCATATCACTTTCTTCCAAAAGGATCATCGACCGCACTTGATCAAATGTCGAAAGAGGTTCTTTATGATGTATAATGCGAACTAGTTCAGGAAACCTATCCCGAAGACCATTGACCATATTACGGATCTCGTTGTCTAGTTGTATGATTCGAGCATCTTTGTTGTTGTGAAAGAGATCCTTTAATCGATCCCAAACTTCATGCGCCAAGGTAGTATCATCGATAACTATGTTAACCAACTTAGGAGAAATTGTGGAATACATCCACATGACCACAAGGCTGTCGTTGGTTGCATGATGCGGGTCTGTATTTGAAGTTCTAGTGGAGGCAGGTTTTTCAAGATGATGAGCAACATCATAGGTCCTACAAAAACGTTTAAAAAGGTTGCTCCATGAATTGTAGTTTAGTTTATCTAGATCAAGGGGTGAGGGGATACACGCCTTGATGCTAGCGATTGAATAGGCCTTATCAATCGGTTGTTTGGTTGGTATAACGTCTCCCATCATGATGCTATGACAAGGAGAAAACAAAGCAAAGTTAAAAGAAGAAAATTGCTATCAGCAGCAAGCAAGAGTGAAGCTATAGCAGGCGTAAAAAATATTAGGGTTTAGGTGGAGGATCTTGAGGCTGTGATACCATATTAGAATTAGGTTAATCCCTTAATCGGTTTCATTGGCATTCCTCTCAATATATAAACGTACATTACTGAAAGTTACAAAACCCTTAATGGGCTGGACTAATAACATAAGACATAAAGCTAATGGACTAATATTAATATCACTGCGATACTAATATTCGGTGGCTAATATCCACGTGATAGCTGTTAGTTTGTGGATATATTTAATAAACGTATGATCGGATTCAAACACGAGACTATGGGATTGCACGCATTGCGTATGAGATTCGATGTTTAATAATTAAATATAAAACGTTATGTTTTAATTATTAATTCACAATAACGACTAATGGACGTTAAGTACTTAACGAAAGTGACTAACGGTCTTTAAATAACAAAGGGATACGAAGAAAAGGAAACAAGCCAAGAGAAGGTTCTAGAACCTCTCTTGGGCTTGTAAAATCGGCCAACAAGAGGAATCCCACATGGGAACTCTTTGTAAAGTTGATCTCTACCATAAGGGTATAAATACATCTCCATGTATTCATTCTTGGGTACACTTGATCTAGATAGAAGGCCAAACTTCCTCTATTCTCCCCTCTTACTCCTTGGTCGACGAGTGAAGCCCCACGAAGGGATTTGCGAGTGACCTTGTGCGTAACTAAAGTGTTTGGTTAATCTATTGTGATAAAGAACCTAGCATTCGCATTGAATCGCTATCAATACGCGTGTACAAGGCCATAGATAAATCCTATTTTGGATTTTTGTTCTTGCCCAAATCGATTATGGTGTAAATCGATTTCATAAACCCTAAATTATTAGGGTTTGAGTTTCTTGATCGTTTAATTGCTTGGATTGCTAAAAGGTACGCCTACTTTATGTTTTGGTCAATTAATTATGCATATTATGTTTAAGTCTTCCGTTGCGTGCTCTTTGTGATTACATGTTTAATATATACTTGTTATGATTATTAAATTCCAACATAGCTAGCTAATTATCTCCATTTCTACATAAAACTACAAACTATAGATATATCTCTTGTTATAATCATGTTACATTTGAATGCCTTTATCTCTATGTAACTTTAATTTCGTGGATTGTTTTTCACACTTCTTTGCATTTCGCTTCTAAGCAACACATCGTACGTTAAAGATGTTGCTTTAGCCATTGAACCGTTGGTCCCATGAAGTACATTGATTTTCTTTCAAAGTTCATAAATAGCAAGTATTTACTTATTTGCAAGTGCATTACGTTTTCTCATAGAAGGATCTCCTGTGAATTGAAGTTTAATTTTCTTACATATAGTACTCGTTTCGATGATACAATAATTCAAGATATTGTAACCAGTCAATTTAGTTAACAAGCATTGCTAGAACCACAAAGACTTCACAAAATAAAATCCACAAAAAAAGGGTGTCAAACTGTCAATGTGTGATTGGTTGTAGAAGATAAGAGAGAGAAAATATATCAAAATTCATCAATCTGTCAATGGGTACTTGCTAGAACCACATTGACACGTCTTTTGTGTGGATTTTATTTTGCGGAGCGTTTATGGTTCTAGCAAACAAGTTTTCAAAAAGCTAGAAACATCATATTGATGTTATAGAAATGATGGATAGAAACGGCTAACTATATGTTTAAAATAAGTTTGGCCCACAAAAAAAGACACTACATCAAGTACCCTAATGCCTTTTCTCTCTTTTAATTACGTATTCGATTTTTGACCAAATTATTTTGTTCGAGTACTAATTCAATCCATAGTCAAATCAAACACACATTTTTTCACATAGAAATTAACATTGTCACTAGTAGAAGACACTACATCAAGTGCTTTAATCTACATAAGAGCATACGATATGGAGTTGGTTATGCTTCGCCAGTCCACCGTGGCATGCTCGCCGTTGCTGCCCACCACACCGACCCCCTTCGTTTTTTCTCGCCACCCAACACCTCGTCGTGCAGACGGCGAGGGTAAGTTGTGTACTTTTTGTCAGTTAGTTTTTTTTTTTTTTTTTTCTTTTTTTTTTTCTAATGTTTTGTAATGTTTGTGTGTATGCAAATATTGAATAAAAAAATAAAATTGTAAGTGGTGGGCCCCAAATGAGTAAGTTGAGGTTAGTTGTGAGTGAGGGGGGTTAGTTGTGGAGGTTTGTTAAAGTGATATGGCACCATGTGGGCCCAAATGAGTAACTTCACTTGCTCACTACACCTAGAGCTCTAACCGTACTTTACTATTATGGTAATTAATCATCTATCATTGACGTTGGCTAATTGTTTTTTCTATTTTATTATTGTCGGGTGTTTTCTGATTATCTTAATATAGCGGGTTTTAAGACGCTTGTTTATATGTATTTGGGTTCTCTTACTTTGAGACCCATTTTCTTATGAATATAAAGCTTAATATATTTATTTTCAGCTTTAAAAAAAAAAAAAAAAAAAATTAGAGTAAACTACAAAATACATCCTTGTGGTTTGGTCAATTTCACACGATACATCCCTCTCAAAAAAGTTGCGCCATACACATCCCTCCGTTAGTAAAAGTCAGACACAATACATCCCTCCGTTAAAAAAAGGACTAACGGCGCAAACCATTTCTAGTCCTCTGGGTTAACTCTATTTGCACCGTTAGTCAATTTTTTACGTTTTCGTCCATTTTTTAACGTTTTCGTCCACTTTTTTACGTTTTCGTCCATTTTTTTACGTTTACGTCCGCTTTTTTACGTTTTCGTCCGTTTGGTTTCAAGGATTGACTTAATCAGCTGACTCGAATCATTTATAAAAATTCGAAAAAATTTATAAAAATTCGAAAAATTTATATAAATTCGAAAAAATTTATAAAAATTCAAAAAATTTATAAAAATTAAAAAAATTAATAAAAATTCGAAAAAACTAATATAAATTCGAAAAATTTTTAAAAATTCTAAAAATTTATAAAAATTCGAAAAAACTTATATAAATTCGAAAAATTTATAAAAATTCGAAAAAACTTATATAAATTCGAAAAATTTATAAAAATTCAAAAAATTTATAAAAATTCGAACAAACTTATATAAATTCGAAAAATTTATAAAAATTCGAAAAAAACTTAATAAAATTCGAAAAATTTATAAAATTTCAAAAAATTTATAGAAATTCGAAAAAAATTTATAAAAATTCGAAAAAATTTATAAAAATTCAAAAAATTTATAAAAATTCTAAAATTTTTTTAAATTCGAAATTTTTTTTAAATTCGATTTTTTTTTTTAAATTTTTTCGAATTTTTATAAAAAAAAATTTCGAATTTAAAAAAATTTTCGTATTTGAAAAATTTTAATAATTTTCACGAATTTAAAAAATTTAAATTTTTTTTGAGTTTTTTAATTTTTTTGATTTTTTATAAATTTTTTCGAATTTTTATAAATTTTTTCGAATTTTATAAATTTTTTGAAAATTTTATAAATTTTTCGTATTTATATAAGTTTTTTCTAATTTTTATAAATTTTTCGAATTTATATATGTTTTTTTCGAATTTTTATAAATTTTTTGAATTTTTATAAATTTTTCGAATTTATATAAGTTTTTTCGAATTTTTATAAATTTTTCGAATTTATATTAGTTTTTTCGAATTTATATTAATTTTTTGAATTTTTATAAATTTTTGAATTTTTATAATTTTTTCGAATTTATATAAATTTTTCGAATTTTTTATAAATTTTTTCGAATTTTTATAAATGATTCGAGTCAGCTGATTAAGTCAATCCTTGAAACCAAACGGACGAAAACGTAAAAAAGCGGACGTAAACGTAAAAAAATGGACGAAAACGTAAAAAAGTGGACGAAAACGTAAAAAAACGGACGAAAACGTAAAAAAGGACTAACGGTGCAAATAGAGTTAACCCAGAGGACTAACGGTGTAAACATTTTCTATCTCGTTAGGAGATAACGGAGAAATGGTTTGCGCCGTTAGTCCTTTTTTTAACGGAGTGATGTATTGTGTCTGACTTTTACTAATGGAGGGATGTGTATGGCGCAACTTTTTTGAGAGGGATATATCGTGTGAAATTGACCAAACCACATGGATGTATTTTGTAGTTTACTCAAAAAATTATCTATCCTAGGTTAAGAATATCCTAATCAGCTATAATAACATTATCCTATTATACTTAAAAACATAAATAAACTGAAAATGACACTTACCAAACATGATATTTCTCGTATTTTTTCAAACACACAATACTTTCCATAAATTTAAAAAACGTACGTCACAAAAACTAAAATCATATATCTTTCATACATTGTGCCATACATGATGTTCTCGACATTTCCATCTCTAAGGCTTCCTCGGCGTCTTCTGTCGCTCTACGGTGGAATCAAACGTCTTCCAATGAACTCCTCTGAAGCTCTTTTATCTCTTTATTTTTCGTACTGCAACCTTTCACCTTGCACGGTTGATCTTGATGATCGCGAAACAACAATGCATATGTTAGTTCCTAACCATCGCCGTTGCGATAAGCCTAACCTTGTGCTTGTTCATGGATATGGTGGTAACTCTAAGTGGCAATTTGTATTCCAGGTGACTCAGTTTACTAAAATATTTATACATCGATCGAGTGCTCAATTGTTGGTTCATTTTAATCTTAATTTTTACATCTTGTATAACTTTTATTTTTACTCGGTGACTTGCATACACTAGCTAGTATCATATACACCACAAATTTATCAAGTTCCCAAATGAACATGATGTGTAATCTTACGGTGTGTTTGTTTCATTAAGATGTTTTGGGTCTGAATCTGACTACCACATCTTATCAGTAAGAGGTGGCTAGAAAGTCTAAATCTGAACGAAATAATGTTAGTTTGTTTTTTTATAATTGTACAAATGATTTTAAGTGCTCGTTTCTGCAATTTATTTAAGTAACTTATGTAGATATGAAACAAGACTTTTTATCATAAATATAACATAGTTAATAAACCATCAAATATATTATATTAACACGAGTCTTCAATCTCTTATCGAGTAAGAGGCAGTAAGACAAGTCATTCACCTCTTACTGAGTAAGATGTTATATGTCTAACTGGTTCTGACTCAAAAGAAAAAAACAAACAAGCAAGCCGTCTAACCACCTCTTACTGGTAAGAGTAAGAGGGCTAGTAAGATTTTTATTTATTTTTTTTATTATTATTTTTTTTTTTTAACAACAAACACGTCCTTAGTATTTTTTTAATATAATAACTAGCTAGCTAAATGTAACATTTTTATGCATAGTCTTGGGACATTTCATATAAAAAATTTATCATTTAGCTAGTTTTTAACATTTCATTCTATAAAAAAATGCATTAAGAAAACAAGTGAAAAGATAACTTAATAACATACTAGATTAATCCTCTTTAGATCTTGTGTTCATTATTCTTTATTTTGTTTTTTTTTTTATATGTAGGTAGCTCAACTAAGTCGCGATTTCAATATTTACATACCCGATCTCGTGTTCTTTGGCAAATCATACTCAACAAGCAGTGAGCGTACAGACACATTTCAAGCAAAGTGTGTATGTGATGGAATGAAGAAGTTAGGTGTTGAAAAGTATTCAATATACGGAATTAGTTATGGTGGATTTGTGGTGTATCGCATGGCCGAGATGGCTGAGAAGACAGTAGAAAAGGTGGTGATTGTGAATAGTGCAATTGTGTTTACTGAAGATAGGAAATCAGAGTATTTGAAGAAATTCGGACGAAATGTGGTGGATGTGGTAGTTCCTGAAAAACCAGAGGACTATAGGACATTGTGTCGAATGTCTATGTATAAATTTGATATTTCTAAATTGATTCCTGATTTTTTCCTCAGGGGATTCATCGCGGTAATTAAGTCTTAAGACATATTTGAACATGTCCACAAGATTATAAATAAAAGTTTACACGAGTAACATGTTTTTCACAAATGTTTAATTTTCATTTTGTTCTACGGTTTTGATATTGATGGCTAGATTATTTGGTTTTGAATTGTAGGCAGAGGGATACAAGAAGGAAAAACAAGAATTGGTGGAGTATTTGCTTATGGAAAAACCTCATCTTCATTTTCCTGTTCTTACTCAGGTGCGCCGAATCTATACTCCTTGCAAGAAATGATCGAGATTACTATAACAAAGGGTTCATCCAGAATCAGAATGTTTTCATGCACACAATTATCTTAGACGACTTGTTCTTATGAGGACTAACGGTGCAAAATATATTAACGGAGGGACTAACGGGCAAATATTATTTAAACACTTAACGGTCAAACTAACGGCCCATCCAAAATAGGGACTAAATGAGTGCAAGGTTTCAAAAATAGGTATCTCTGGTGTAATTAAAACGACTTAGGGACTAAACATGAAATCTGAGCAAACCACAGGGACCAAACATGTAATTTTTTATCTTTTTTATTTTATTTTCTTAATTAAACTATAGGCCCAAAGAAGCCACACCAGTAATACTTTCAACTTTCAAGAGCAATTTTTTTTTTCCTTTCTTTTTTACATAAACCGATTCACAGGTTCACAAATTTGATGCCCCCTCTCTTTTTGATGCCCGCGCTGCCCATAGCCAGGGCCGGCCCTGTAGACGAGTAATGTACGTAAATAGATGATAGCTAATGACATCGCATAATAGTCATATCTAACTCTTATTCTCTTATTCTCCCAAGCATTCTCTCTACTGTCGGGTTTATTTTGATGGTAGGGGTATGATCGGTCTACATTTCACCACCCCTTACCCTGCTCCGGTGGGATTGGGTTTGTTGTTATTGTTGTTGTTGTTTATATAATCTGAATATGTGGTTTATAAAAGTTTTGAACTTAATTCAATACTAACTAACACGTTGTTTTCAAGTTGCAACTTTAAATCGTACTAGCTACTTATTAATTCATTTGTAGTTTTGTACAATGTTACTACTATACATTTAAATTTGGTGTCCATGATTTAGCTTGAACTAATAGTTTATGTATGTGATTGTGAAGGAAACACTTATAATATGGGGAGAGAAAGACAACATTTTCCCAATTGATTTGGCACATGAGCTACATAGGTGATGATCATTTTTTAGAAATATTTGTTTATCTGATTATTTTGGTTTTAAGAAAAAAAAAAAAAAAAAAAAAAAAAAAAAAAAAAAAGAAGATAAAGTCGTAATGCATGCTGCAGGCACTTGGGTCCGAGGTCAAAGCTGGAGATACTTAAGGACGTAGGACATGCCGCGAACATGGAAGCTCCATATTCACTCAACAAACTCGTTACGATGTTTCTATCGAGTGGTAATTGTTAGCTGTGGAATATTAATCTATTTTCTTATTTCTTAATTCATTCGATCATATGATTGTTGTAAACTAGCTATCGATATTCGTATGAACATATATACCAACCCAACGCCATGGGTCATTGTAATATGCCTCAAATTTGTAAAATACAAGAAAGAAAAATGTTAATGTTAGTGTTAATTGTTAGCTTTGAAAGTACTCACACATGATCATATGTTAAAGTTAATACAGTTTTAGTAAAGAGTTAAGACCGAGTGATTATTGACCTCAAGCTCACAATCGTGTTTGAGCCAATAATTAATCCAATCGTCTAACAAGAACATCAAACTAAAATACCATAAATGTATATTGATGGGTACCTGAATTATTATATTTTCTATGAAAACAAAGGGGAAATCATGCCTACATCCAAATGTAGGCAATTAGCTGTTAGAGTTTGTGGATATAAATTAATATTTGTATGTCCGGTTTCGAACCCGAGACTCGGGATTGCACACAATACGTAAGAGTTCCAATGGTTTGAATAAATTAAATATATTTTATATTTTATTTATTCATTTCACAAACAAATTAACTTAACGACAGTTAGTACTTAACGGAGTTAGATAACGCTCGTTAAAGGACTAAATGTGCAAAAGGAGAAGAGAAGGATCTAGAATCCCTATCTTGGAAGAGAAGTCGGCCGAAACCCTCCCTTAGGGTTTGTGGATCGATTTCTTTGAGTAGGGAACAAGAAATTGTAGCCTATAAATACATCCCTTGTATTCTTAGATTACTAATCTTTAATTCCCTAGCTTTTCCATCTTCTTTCTCCTCTCCTCTAGTTCTAGCCGATCCGCATTATCCCTAACTCCTAGGGTATGTCGATTTTGCTCGAACACAAGTGTTGGATTTGTTTAGTGAATTAGAACCTAGCTTTTCCCATTGCAACGCTAGTATTACGTGTGTACAAGAACGAGTAACAAGCTTACTTTAGCTTGTGGTGATTTACCCTATTCGATCTCACCTTGATCGATCCATACTTTAAACCCTAGTTAGGGTTTATCTTGTTCTTGTAGATCCGGTTCCTTTTTCTTGCTAGGAATCAAAAAGGTACGCTTTCTATTTAATTTTTTAGTTAATTACTTTACATGTTATCGTAGATCTATTCCGCTGCGTGTGCTTTGATGATTATGTGTTTATAGTTCTTTTATGATTCACATATTCCAACAGTGGCATCATGAGCCTCGTTTTTAACATGTAATTAATTACTAAAAACCTTAAAAATTGGATCTTGTTGAGATACATGCAATTAATTTTCTAGGGTTTTGATTTTTTTTAGTAAACCCTAATATGGGTCGACACCCATAATATTTTTTTAGGGTTTTAGGTTGTTGATAAAAATCTTGTAGAAACCCTAGGATTGCATGCAATTTTTAGGGCTTAATTAATGAATACCTTATGTGATGTCATTAATTATAGATTGCGTACTATATAGGCTTGTAAATATGTGATACATGATTTTAAGTGCTATATGGAATCCATGACAAAATCTTGCATGTTTTGTCATGGAATGTTATGTGTTTAATTGCTACATGTTTTAAGATAAATCTTAAATTAGGGAAGACCCTAATATATTAATTAAAATTGGTTATGTGCAATGTGGTATCTAATTAATCAAAACTTACGCGGCCAAATTTATTTGGCGTCTGTGGTCCATTGGGTACAATGAGCTCGAAAACCAATGGGAGTTTTATTGATTAGATACATTAAAATTCACATAGATAATTAATAGGATTTATCAAAAAGGTTTGCATGTGGCTATATGATATTGTTAATAATCATATATGTGTTATTGAGTGTTTATTTATTTTTTCAAAGGGTAAATGCTATAGAATAGCAACGAACTTACTGATTTGTCCCGGATTGGATAATCTACAAATTTATTACCGATTTGACTAATTTTTTCTAAAGTTTTGTCCTAATAATAACAACCCCGTCAGTATTTGTGACAACGTTAGTCCTTTAACCAAACAAGCGTTTGCAAAATTAGTCCTTTTACTAACGTTCGTTTTGTTTTTCATTTTTGAGCGTTTGCAAAATTAGTCCTTTTACTAACGTTCGTTTTGTTTTTCATTTTTGGTCCTTTTGATTATTATTATTATTCTAAAAAATTCAAAAAAATTTATAAAAATTATAAAAACTTATAAAAATGCGAAAAAAATTTAAAAATTCGAAAATTTTTGAAAAATTTGAAAAAATTTATAAAAATTCGAAAAAACTTATAAAATTAGAAAAATTTATAAAAATTCGAAAAAATTTAAAAAATTTGTAAAATTCGAAAAAATTTATAAAAATTCGAAAAAACTTATAAAATTAGAAAAATTTATAAAAATTCGAAAAAATTTATAAAAATTCTAAAAAACTTATAAAATTAGAAAATTTTATAAAAATTCGAAAAAATTTAAAAAATTTGTAAAATTCGAAAAAATTTATAAAAATTCGAAAAAACTTATAAAATTAGAAAATTTTATAAAAATTCGAAAAAATTTAAAAAAATTCGAAAAAACTTATAAAATTAGAAAAATTTATAAAAATTCGAAAAAATTTACAAAATTTGTAAAATTCGAAAAAATTTATAAAAATTTGAAAAAATTTATAAAAATTCAAAAACTTATAAAAATTCGAAAAAAAATTAAAAATTCAAAAAATTTTCAAAACTTCGAAAAAATTTTAAAAACTTCGAAAAGATTCGAAAAACTTATAAAATTAGAAAATTTTTGAAAAATTCGAATACTTCGAATTTTAAAAATACGAAAATTTTAAAAATTCAAAAATTTTTGAAAAATTCGAAATTTTTTTGAAAACTTTTTCGATTTTATAAGTTTTTGAATTTTTATAAATTTTTTCGAATTTTTATAAATTTTTTCGAATTTTACAAATTTTGTAAATTTTTTCGAATTTTTATAAATTTTTCTAATTTTATAAGTTTTTTCGAATTTTTATAAATTTTTTCGAATTTTACAAATTTTTTAAATTTTTTCGAATTCTTATAAATTTTTCTAATTTTATAAGTTTTTTCGAATTTTTATAAATTTTTTCGAATTTTACAAATTTTGTAAATTTTTTCGAATTTTTATAAATTTTTCTAATTTTAAAAGTTTTTTCGAATTTTTATAAATTTTTTCGAATTTTTCGAATTTTTTTAAATTTTTTCGAATTTTTATAAATTTTTCTAATTTTATAAGTTTTTTCGAATTTTTATAAATTTTTTCGAATTTTTATAAATTTTTTCGAATTTTACAAATTTTTTAAATTTTTTCGAATTTTTATAAATTTTTCTAATTTTATAAGTTTTTTCGAATTTTTATAAATTTTTTCAAATTTTTCAAAAATTTTCGAATTTTTAAATTTTTTTCGCATTTTTATAAGTTTTTATAATTTTTATATAATTTTTTGAATTTTTTAGAATAATAATAATAATCAAAAGGACCAAAAATGAAAAACAAAACGAACGTTAGTAAAAGGACTAATTTTGCAAACGCTCAAAAATGAAAAACAAAACGAACGTTAGTAAAAGGACTAATTTTGCAAACGCTTGTTTGGTTAAAGGACTAACTTTGTCACAAATACTGACGGGGTTGTTATTATTAGGACAAAACTTTAGAAAAAATTAGTCAAATCGGTAATAAATTTGTAGATTATCCAATCCGGGGACAAATCAGTAAGTTCGTTGCTATTCTATAGCATTTACCCTTTTTCAAATTACTTATTCTTTGTGTTTAATTATGATGGATTGTAACAACAAATAGGGTAATTTTTTGAATAAAAAATAAATGAACCTAATAACTATGAAACCTTTGTAGTAAACTATGTAATTGCCAAGTCTTATGTGCCGATAGTGGTTCGCTTCGCACGGTAATTTGCTCCCAGGCAAGACTAGCAATTAATAATTTACTACATAAATTGTTTTAAGCTTTAAATCTTAAAGTTTTAATTGATTGATGCGACTGTACAAAAGTGGTCGAAGCGGCGGACCTATTATTGACAAACTATAAAGTGGGTATAAGGAGGCTTGACATTAAATTGTCATCCGAAAGGGGCGCGTTTTTAATTAGCTTCGGCGGACGTTTGCCCCTCCGCTCGCCTGTGCGTCAATAATAGACTTACCAAGTACACCATGAAAAAGTACGAAGCATCTTAAGGCAATGTTGTAAGTTTCTCAACGCCATCAATTAAATTTTGTTGATTTTAAGCTACGAATGAGTAAATAGTTTTTGTAGAAAACATATGATACAAAGATGAATGCATGACATCTTTGTACATATTTTGATTACACATCAAAAATTTAATACCCTTAAAATTTAAGTAATATGACATCCAACTACAAAAAAGAACACCTAAGGTTTCATCCTACATCACTAGCAGCCAAAGCTGAATGTTGATGTTCAAAGGGTGGTTGTCTAAGGGTAAATTGAGTACTTTCATTGCTAGCAGCCAAAGCTGAATGCGATGAAACGACGTCAATTTACAGTTTCTTAAGTTGGTTAACTTAATTGAGCACTTTCATTGCTAGCAGCCAAAGCTGATGTAATGGAACGGCGTCAAGGCATAAAGATTTGGGGATGAAACATGCTTACATTTGCAACTGAGGTTGGCATAATATGTAAGTCCCATGATTCTAGGAATTGCAATTGGATATTGGCAATTGAGTGTAGCTCTACCTTATTGAGTACTTTCATTGCTAGCAGCCAAAGCTGATGTGATAAAACGACGTCAATTTGGATCCTAATTTTCAATGAAAATTAAATGGCTAAATTTTATTTACCGTGGGTGTTTAATTTTCTTGAAAAGTTATTATCGAAAATACTAAAATTGAATTTTGAAAATTCTTTTAATGTATTTAATGCAACGTTAAAACCGTAAACGTGGGGTTTTCTTTTAGTAGTAAATTGATCTACACCCGTAGGGGTTTTGGAGAGAGTAAATTTTTACTGAAAAGAATAAACCTAGTCTACTTTCCGTGTGAAGAGTAAGACTTAATCCTATTCCTTTTCGTGAGTGAGAAATGTATAATAGGAAAATTAGAATTGTCTAAATTCTAAGAAATAACTCATGGCGAATTTCTTAAGAAATTGCATGGTTAGGAGTTATTAAATTAAAAGCTAGACTAATTACCGCAAAAGATGGTAAAAGGCAAACTAGAATGTTTGATCTAGTTGCTATGCTTTAACCATTTAAAGGTGCTACATACCATGATGGGGTTGGTAGACCTAACTAAGGAAGAAATTGCATATCCAATTCTTTCAAGTTAATTGCATTGATGGGTATTCCATCATTCACAAAGTAGAATACATTCTTTGAAGTACCTTAGTAATGTTACGTAAGGGATTCATCAAAGGTGTAGGAAAGTAAACAGCACGTTATTTGCTTTTACTGGTTATGCAACACTTACAATGTTGTCAAATCCAGTGGGAGAATTGTGTTGTAATTACTGAATAATGAGTCCATGTAGTGATCTTCAATTCAGTGGGAGCTACAAGAATTGACATCTTGGTAGTAACCCATATTATCTCCAGTATCTACTTGAGATAACTACTTTCCAATTATAGACACCTGTGATATTAAGGATAGTTGTGTACGTTTCCTTACTAGACGAGGTGATTCTATATCTACTTATATCTATGACACAAATCATATTGATCAAATAAGCAAACGATTGACGTGTTGTTTATCTGATACATAATGTTGTTCCATGCACAAGTGGGAGAAATCTTATTGTGTGCAAGCAACAACATAAAGGAATATGATTTAAAGGGTTCTCTTGACTGCAAGGTCAGAGATTGATGTTCTAATGTGTTTTATACACATTCTAATTTATAGAACACTTGGAGTTAATATCTACTTTCATTACTAGATATTAATAACAAGGTAAATTACATACCTTCATCATTGCAGTCTCAGCTGATGTAATGAAACTATGTTAATTTACAAGTTTCTATAATTAGATAATTATTAGAACAAGTGTCGATATGATAATAAGATTACTTAAAATGTGAATATTTATGTATTATTGCAATGACATGAATATATGAAGTAATCTTATACTACTTCATAATTTGAATGTTTATGTATTCTTGGAATGACATAAATATATGAAGTAATAAATTAACTTGAAATACTATTGAAACCAAGTTGTGGTGTTCATAATTACTTCAGTTATACATGTTTATATTGTAAGATATAAATATGAAGTCTTTTATTGCTATAAGAATTATAATAAAGTAAGACGTTAACTTGTTGTGTTTTAATTAAGACATGTACAAGGAGTCATTAAGTTGATTAATGACTTATAACGAAAATTGGGATTATAACAGTTATGTCTTCTTGGTAAGACATAGACATAAAGTGACTTGATCAGAAGTACTTATGTTATAAAGCATGCAATTGGCTTGGAAATCTATTGTACCATTAAATTGATTTAGTTGGTAAATAGGTAAGCCAAAACCGAAATATATTTATCTTACATATTGTAAGAAAGACTTACAATATTAATCCTAATGGAATACATAGTATTTATGGTATATTCAATTAGGAAAATCAAACTCTTGATACATTGTTTGATCTGAGATAACTATATTTTCTATTCTTCCTAAAGATATCAAGGTTAGAAAATTGAGTATGAATTGGATACACTAAATTAGACTCCAACCTAGAAGATTAATAAGACACCATTTAATATGAAATGTGATCAATCACATTAAGTCTTAAAATTGAAGTTCAGAATTTGTTAAACTACCTTTGAGTAGGTTAATTGACAAATTAAGGTTAGGAACTGTCAATTTGTATTTGCAAAGTCCCAAAAGAGAACGAGTTTTGTGTTGCTCTATTTGCTAAGCATTTATAGGTAATCTATAAATTGCAAAAGGCGAGTGGGAGTTTTATCTTCAAAAGATAAAATTACAAGATACATAATCTTCTAAATATGCTAGCAAAATCATAATGAGGATTTAACATGTTAGTGTTAAATCTCAAGATGATGGAATTCTTATTCATAGATCCGCAAGGGTATCTCAAATATTTGTAGAATATGTTGAGGGTTATGAGTTACAGGATCATGGTATGCCTGTTAATAAATTGCAAATGTTTATTTGGCAAATTACTTATACTATGAATAATAAGATGCAGTCCAAAAAGATAACTAGTTTGGAAACGTAGTTGATCTTAAACTCTATAGTTACACTATAGAATGAAAATGAATCTTTACAAAGGAAATGAAAATCCTATAGATTTAAATTCTTGTGTAGAAATCATAATGAACAAATTTGTATACATATTTAATATGTGAAAAGATTATCAATCACAATTAAGCAATTAAATGTGATTGAAATTCTTTCTAAGCACATTAAATATATATAAAGATTATGATTGTCATTATTAGTTTCATTTATATGAAATTAATAATGGAATATCAAAACTCTTTCTTTAATAATTACTTGAGCGAGGACGAAAAGTAATTGAAAGGAGTGTTTGAATTCAAATAATCTTTAGTAGTATACAAAATGCAAATCATTTGTGAATGGATTAATGCATGCATCTAGAAGATATACTTATTTTTAGTTATTAAATCTAGTTTGATTTATAATTAAAATTAAGATATTTCTTAATATTCCTGAAAGCTAGTGGGAGTGATGTATTTATTTTCTTATTTCATATATGTTGTATAACATATGGGAAGTAACATTCCATTAACATTAACATTATATGTTAAGACTAAGTTTGGAATGAAACTTCACATGGAAATTTAGGAAATAAAAACCTTGAACATTGTGTTTATTGATTATAAACATAAGCGGTAAAATAACTGATTCTAAAAGAACATGATATTCTATTAGAAGATCTAGATAGAAACATATCTTTGAAAAGATATGACATGAATAAAATCTAAGGTTGACAAAAGGATTATTCATGTACATCATGTTATTTGTTGTATCATGCTTGGATGCAAGATGATTGACAACATTAGTATCTAATTGAAAATTATTAGATAGCTAAGTGTAATGGATATGGTTTAGAATTTACATCCTCAGCCTGGATTTGCTCCATAATTCTAAATACGAACCATATGGCAAGTTATTGCTTGATTGATATTGTGGTCAAATCTTGAAGGATTTGAAGATATCAAACATTACACGATGAATGTTAAAAGTTTACGGAACTTTAAAAGGGCATATTGTTGTTTACATACAATAATGCTAGTAAGATTGAGATGACACTCAATACTAGTCATGGTGGGAGCTCGTCCTTATTAGGAGACCATGTATACTAGTTGTGCTCAATATGAGCATAGTTGCATTATACATAAAGAATTAGAATACTTTAACTACAAGGTTTGGTAGTTTAATTGTCATAAATTCGTGCATGAGGATGTCACGCATTTTATGAAGTATGTGGCAATATCATAGATGAATGCACACATACAAGAATTTCATTATTGAAATAAGTATTCTCAAAATTCCGATAGATCAACATTAGTTGATTTATGCCTTGTCAACATTAGTTGATTTATGCCTTGTCAACAAGTATGTGGAACATGACTTGTGGCATAATTCATTAATAAGAATTATCATGCATTGATCTAGTTAGTATTTTGGATAAGGGATATTAAAGCAATTATTATTTTAATGAAATAAAGTGTGGATAACGTTTATTTTCATTTATAATATTGTATCCTATATTTGCATGTTTAAATCCGTGAATAACTTATGTTATTCTAAATTGTCCGTTGTCGATTAATGATATGGGAATATCATTAAATAAAGACAAATGTGAGGATTGGTAGAATGTACTGTAAGGTTGAGACACCAATGTCACATGATATTCAATATTGGATAAATTGAATATAGGACTTATCCCAACTACATGATTATACTTTATGGATCGTCGTCATTAAGTAAATCATGAATATTTATCCTCAGACTTGAGATACCAGGTGACTGCCAAGGATGTAGCTCATTTTCTGTAAGGTAGTCTAACGCTATCCGTAACAGGTAGTTATAAGGGCTATTTTCGGAGGTGATGCAAAGTTCGAGGGTCACGCTCGTAGTCAATAAAGGATTTGTTCCTTCAAATTTGTTTTGAAGTATAATACTGCTGGGGCCCTCGTAGGGTTGACAAGATGTTTGTGCGGCCGCACCCAAAGTCTATCTGAAAGACGTTCAGATGTTTTGGTAATCTTGATCAATAAATAACAACGAGAAACAGAATAGTTAATTATGGAATGACCTAGATCCATATCCATAATAACGCGGTATTAGTAACAAAAGGATAAGTATGATGATAATATCATCACGTGGTTTTTTTTTCAGGAAAACCATACTCGGTTCGATCTGGGGGCATTGGGATCTGTTAAGCTAGACTAGCCCATGTCATTACGATATTAATGAATATCCAAGTGGGAGCTGTTAGAGTTTGTGGATATAAATTAATATTTGTATGTCCGGTTTCGAACCCGAGACTCGGGATTGCACACAATACGTAAGAGTTCCAATGGTTTGAATAAATTAAATATATTTTATATTTTATTTATTCATTTCACAAACAAATTAACTTAACGACAGTTAGTACTTAACGGAGTTAGATAACGCTCGTTAAAGGACTAAATGTGCAAAAGGAGAAGAGAAGGATATAGAATCCCTATCTTGGAAGAGAAGTCGGCCGAAGCCCTCCCCTAGGGTTTGTGGATCGATTTCTTTGAGTAGGGAACAAGAAATTGTAGCCTATAAATACATCCCTTGTATTCTTAGATTACTAATCTTTAATTCCCTAGCTTTTCCATCTTCTTTCTCCTCTCCTCTAGTTCTAGCCGATCCACATTATCCCTAACTCCTAGGGTATGTCGATTTTGCTTGAACACAAGTGTTGGATTTGTTTAGTGAATTAGAACCTAGTTTTTCCCATTGAAACACTAGTATTACGTGTGTACAAGAACGAGTAACAAGCTTACTTTAGCTTGTGGTGATTTTCCCTATTCGATCTCACCTTGATCGATCCATACTTTAAACCCTAGTTAGGGTTTATCTTGTTCTTGTAGATCCGGTTCCTTGTTCTTGCTAGGAATCAAAAAGGTACGCTTTCTATTTAATTTTTTAGTTAATTACTTTACATGTTATCGTAGATCTATTCCGCTGCGTGTGCTTTGATGATTATGTGTTTATAGTTCTTTTATGATTCACATATTCCAACATTAGATACATCGTCTTTGTAAAAAATTTAAAAATGTACAGTTTAGTCATTCTAGTAAGTCTATGTTACATGTTTTCACCATGTCCCTACCTTTTTTTTCAAAGGAAATGTAGGCAATTGCCTACATTTGGATGTAGGCATGATATCCCCGAAAAGAAATTAGTATATACGTTATATTACATATTTTGATATTAACAAGGAGCTTCATCACGCATATGGTTCACTTTCCATGCGTGGTGAGCAAAAGAAAAAAAAGGTTGTTTTGAAAGTTTTGTGACTATTTGGTGGAGTATATGTTAATGTTAAGGATAAGTAATTGCTATGAAGATGAAAATGATGGAGAAAAATCTAACTTGACGCTGGCGTAAAGATAACTACACTCAGTCGTTCAGTCGCTCGGTGTATTAAGGGCATTTACTATGATGAACTTTTGAAAAAGTTTATATAATTAATACAACATTAAGTTATATAACTTTTCATATCATAAACCTATTACTAATATGAATGAATCTATTCATAAAGTTTTTTTATATCATAAAACACAATCAATATTTTCAAAAATTAGAAAATAGTTTAGACTCTTTTAAGATCACATAATTTTTCGTTCCACCTAAAATTAAAATGGTTGTCTACTATGGTTCACATATTTTTAAACTTCTTTAAAAAGTTTTAGACCTATCGATAAACTATCATAGTGAGTTTTGACCTATTGATATCATAATAGCACTAGGTGTGGGCTTTGTCATGCTTCGCCGTGGTGACATGGCAGCCTCGCCGTGGCTCGCCATGACACCGGCCCAACTCGCCGTAGCTCGCCACTTTCCATCTACTCGTTTGCACGGCGAGGTGGAGTATTATACTTTTCGTCCTTGTATGTCAGAAGTGTGAGTGTGAGTGTGAGTGTGAGTGTGAGTGTGAGAGAAACAAAATAAAATAGAAAGTGGTCGGACCCAAATGAGTAAATTGTGGTTTGTTATGATAAGAGGGGTTGTAAATGAAGGTATGTCATGGTGACGTGGCACCCCATGGGACCCAAATGAGTAGTTTTGGGATGTCATGACACCTAATGCTCTAATGGATGCTCTAAATGGTCACTGTGGTTTACCGGGTCTTGCATATTTGGTCACTATACTTTTTTTTCGCCGGGTTTGGTCATTGTGGTTTATGTTTTTTACGGATCCAAGCCAAAATCGTTAACTGAGTTAAATATTTCGTTAAGTCAACACACGTGACCATCACGTGAGGGATATTTTTGTCATTTCCTGTTTCCCTCTCTTTTGCCTCTATAGTCCCAAGAAATACTCTTCAGATCATAAAATTAAAACCCACCAAACACTAACTCACACCAACTATCCGATCAAAAAAAAATTAAAAACAATCAATGTGATTGCGAAATAATGGTTGATTTAAATGAATGTACTCTTCGAAAAGAAGGAACGACCTTTGATCCTAATCAAGCATACGGTATGTTGTTTATGAGTGACTGAAAATTTAATGGAATTATCGTAGTATATGTTGTTAATTAAATAATGGGATGTGTTTTTTTTTCCAGGTAATTCAAACCCTACACGTTTTACATTGGAGATACATCATGGAGGTTTTTTTACAATGGGTTCAGGAAGGCGTTACATGAATGGTAAGGTTAATTGGTTTGATGCAGTTGATATAGATGAGTTTTCAGTGATAGAACTTAAAGATATGTTAAGAAGGTTGGGTTACAAAGAGGAAGACACTATGTACTTCCATTTTAGAATGCCTAATAAGGATTTAGATACTGGATTACATCCACTAGCTAATGACAGTGATGTCCTACATTTGGCAAAGTTTTTAGGAAAAAATAAGGTGATTGAGGTATACATGGAACTATGGTTGTCTAGTATAGATATTTTTCAACAATCTACCAAAAAGCCAAAGGTTACATTTGATGTCCCACAACAGTCTAAGAACATAGAACATGATGAGGATGTTGTCATGAATTCACAGCCATGGGCCAATGAATTTGATATGTTAAATGATTTTGATCCTTTTTTTGAAAAAGAAAATAGTTCTAGTGGTGATGTAAGGGGCCAAAATATTGGGAAGAATGTTGATGTAGATGAAGTTAGTGATTTAATGGAGGATGATGAGAACCCAGTCAATGATGTTGAGGTTGATATGGACTATTTTAGGCAAATCTTAGAACAGAATGTAGAACAGGTTGATGGTAGTGAACAAGAGATTGAAAACACTGATATTGAGGTTGATCTTGAAGATTTTGAGAGCCAATCAGATTCTGAGGGTGACATTGAATGTGAAAGAAATACAGCTTTGAGAAAGTTGACCAAAAAACAAAGATCACTTCATGGTATGGCTTCTGAGGGAAATTTTTATATAGGGAAAAAGATACCTAGCAAAGAAGTGATTAAAGAAATGGTAAGTAAGCTTGCTGTTGAGGAAAGAAGGCAGCTACATCTTGATAGAAATGATAAGAAAAGAGTAAGGGTAATTTGTAGAGGTAAAACACCAACATTTTCTAATAATGCAGAGTCACATGATGCCAGTGGGCCCACTGATATTCCAAGTGGGAGTGGGGGGACTGATATGCCAGGTACAAAAGAAAATGGGCCAGATGATGGGCCAAGTGGGGGGACTGATATGCCAGGTACAAAAGAAAATGGGCCAACTGATGGGCCTGTTATAGAAAATACTGAAAGTTGCCCATGGCTTTTACATGTTTCCAAAGGTCCACAAGATGAGACATGGGTTGTCAAGACTTTTAGGGATACCCACAAATGCTTACAAACAAGAGATGTCAAAAAGTGTACAGCCTCTTATTTATCAAAAGATGTGGAGCAGTCAATAGTTCCTAACCCTAAAATCCCAACTGTAGCTCTCAGAGACCAATTGCAAAAAAAATACCACTTAGGAGTTTCCAAGATGAAAACTTACAGGGCAAAACAAATAGCAAGGGAGAAAGTGATTGGTAGTTATGCTGGGCAGTATTCTCAGTTGAGAGATTATGCCTTAGCATTGCAAGAAGCTAACCCAGATACTACAGTTAAACTAGAGTTAGTGATGCGTGGGTTTTGCAACCTTACAACAGGTTTTACCTCTCGAGGGATCCCAAGAGGCTTACAACCCCACCAGGCAGTGTACCTGACCGATGTAGTATAGTGTAGTGGTAAGTACGGGGGATTGATCGTTCTCCACAGGGAATAGTGTTCGTTAGGTATGAAAGGCTACTCTAATTAGGTCTAAGGGTTGAGGAAGATTCTTTTTTATGTTTTTATAATTTTATGAAAGCAAGTAAAATCTTGGGTTTGAAGGAGTGGGCGGACTTAGTTGCTAGTCAACTAACCCAAATTACTACGAATGCAATAAAATAAAATAACAAAAATGAAAAGTTTGGTGGAAACTTATATGTAGAGAAATGTGTTTACTTAGATTTCCTTACTCCCTAACTATCTTTTACCGGTTGATTAGTGTGTATTAGTCGCGTGGATGACGGGTGTATTCCTTAATACCATTCGTGGGGTGGCGTACGTACTTCCCCAACTCTACAAGCTCCTACTTCACTCCTATGTCGAGCCGGCTAGGAAGCTCCTAACATGGGATCACTAGAATTCGCTTGTGCATTAAATACAACCATAAAAACCTTTAGTACGCATTTGGTTCATGTTTCTTAAGACGTTCAAGCAAGTTACCGAATAGGAAGTTAGCCAGTTTTCTTAAGCCTAACATAGATAAACAATCATCCAATACAACTAACAACACACTAATAACCAATAATCAATAGCTAGGTTTCATTAGATCTAAGCAAACACAAGATAAATCTAGCCTAACATGTTAATCAAAAGACAAGAATAAGATAAAATCAAACAACACATAGACATATTGAATGATTAATTGATAACTTATCTTCAATGTAACATGGAAGATCTCAAGGCAAAAAGCCTTGAAAAAGAAGCTAAAATCGTCTTAGGGTTTTCTCCCAAAATTCCACACACTAAGTTCCACACTAATGACAAAAAATTAGAAAACTATATATAGACTTTTGCATCTGACGGCGTCACGTTATGGAGTGTGACGCCGTCACCTCGCCGCTTTTAGGGTTCCCGGATGACCTTCTTGACGCCGTCCCTCTTTAGCTCTCAAAAATCCATTCTGGCTTATCAAGGCTTGACGCCGTCGAACCTTGAGCGTGACGCCGTCCCCCTTTGAATTAAGCCGTGACGCCCTTGATCAGGTTAAAGCGTGACGCCGTCAGAATTCACATGCTATTTTCACTGGCTTATCATGAGTAAATTTCACGTCCACCTTTTCTTGCCAAGGCATGACGCCGTCCAGAGTAAAATGTGACGCCGTCAAAGGTAACTTTCAGCCGATTTTTGAGACTTTGCCGTTTTCTTCACTTTTATGCTCCAAAAACGTCCAAAATGCCTCCTTTTCCAGATTTCTCCTCAAAAGTACCTAAAATGACAAAAGGAACGATTTAGGGCAATATTTGATCAAATAAATACGATTTAGGGCTTAAATGACCCCTTAAAAGCGGTACACTTTTCGCTTCATCAAATACCCTTACACTTGAGATTTGCTTGTCCTCAAGCAAATGCGCTTTTATTCTAATCAAAATACAAGTTAGGGGTCATTTAATGCAAACATAAAAGTAATTACAACAAATATTCGTTCCACTTCAATCATAATAAGCACGGAGATTACATACTAGCACCTCACAAAGTAGTGTTTAGATACTCACATCTCTCAATTGTCATCAAAATAAATCTCATAAATGAAAACGGATAATATCTCTCACTACCTGTCATAGCAAATAGATTACCATAGGCTTGGGAAAGGATCGAAAACCTCCTCCACTAGGCGTAAGCACCTAAGATAAACTATCAAAGAGGGCTTTTAAATGGGTTATAACGTTAGGTGTAGGGAAAAGGAAAACACGGTTTTGTTGGATAAAGGATATTTTACTGGTGGCGAGTTAAAGATCTTGATCAATTACATGTACTATACAATGTTGCTAAGCCAAGACTAGACTCGATCTTAAGCTAGAAACGAAATAACAAAATAACAAAAACATAAAATAAACATAAAATGAAACGGGATGGTAGTCCGTATGTTTTTTCTATTTTTCATTTTCTCATTTTTTTTGTATTTTTCTTGATTTTTTCGATTTTTTTTTTTTTTTTTTTTTTTTTTTTTTTTTTTTTTGCATACACTTTTGCCCTACCATCCAAAACAATACATCATAGGGGCATTGCATCCCCCTTACACTTGAACTTTTACATAACTTTACAAATATTAATCTAATGACTCGAATTAAGATAATTGAAAAACTTGGAGTACTTTTTAAAATATTTAGCACATATGGGGGTAATAAATGATGTTCTTCCCCATTACTCCATTACACTAGTACTTTACCCATGAGTCCCAATCGTCCCAAAACAATATGTACAAGGATATGACTCGACTTAGCAACCATGTAATCAACTAGATAATTAACTTGGGTTTAAACAAATGTTGTAACAATAATGCACTAAAAATGAGTGCATACAAGGAAGGCTAAGGCGATTTGGGTGTACATTTTAGTGGGGTGTAACAAATTCTTCCTTTAAGTAAAATGCTTAAAGGTCGAAACGAAAAGATAGGCTCTGAGGGGTGTACTAGGGGTATCGTGTACTAAAAATGAGTACAACGCAAAGGGTGTGGGAGAATTACTTGACCAATGTAGCCAATGTAATTATAACAAAAACACAAGTGTAAAACAATGGGTTAATCCTAATGCCTCTTATCATGTAGTAAATCTAACTACACGAATGTAGTCTCACTTGTGGCCTCGGAATGGTCCTAACGCAAGTTCTAGAATCTAAGTGCTACCGGTACACACATCATAGCATAAATGCTTTTCCTACCAATTCTAGGGGCGAACCTCACATATTTGGGGGTGGAAAATTTTTTAGTGGTACGGTTTTTGTGCTAGTCATATAACTCCTATCCGTGAGACGCTCATTAAGATCAAAGTTTCACTCCTATATATTGTAAAAAAATTTAAATTTGGCACTAAAATTGCCCTAACAGGTATTTATCTCAGTTTTATTACACATCTACTATTAAACAAACAAGAATCAAGCGTAATTGTATTCTCAAAAATCGAACTTTTACCCCCCCCCCTTACACTTAAGATGAACATTGTCCCCAATGTTCAAATAACAAGATGTAAAAGAAAAAAGTAAAAGAATGAAATCAAATACTCCCCTGATTCGTTCGGTGGATAATGAAATTACACGGTTAAATCTTCCTCCAAGGTAATGTTGAAGCTCCATGACTAATGCATCGCCATAAGCTTGATTCCATAAACATCTCCTTGTCCAAAATAACCTGTTAAACCTGAGAAAACAAACACGAAAACCTGCATAACATCGGCGGGATAAATCTATATATAAGGATATAATGCTTGTGGAATGATAATTTTGCAGATTCCTGGAGATTATAAGTTGGAGATTTTAATAAAAACTTTTTATGAAAACAAAACTTTCAAAAATTTCTGGAAATTAAATCTGACGCCGTCAGGTTATAAACCATGACGCCGTCAGAAATGACCTGACAAAAATTCTCATTTTAAGTTTCCGGAAAATTTCTGGAAAAACCTTTACCTTACTTCCTGGAAATCCTGCAAAACATCATTATGACTCGATACAAGCATTTGACTCAAACAAACACGAATATGTATGTTAATTTATTATTATTACGATTCATGTTCATTTGTGTTCTAACAAACCGATTTAGATTTCCCTTACACTTATCTTTTGCAAAATACCTTTATATGTAGTTAAGACGAAGTTAAAAACAACATAAAGCATTTTCACAAATTACTTTTGAACATGAATCAATAATGATAAAAATTAAACACACATACGGAAAATAAAATCAAACAAGCAAATAAATAAACACACAAAGCAAATAAAGCAAATAAAGCTTGGGTTGCCTCCCAAGAAGCGCTTTTCTTTATTAACGAGTCTTGTAGCTAGACTCAAAGTCACGTACATTACGTGATTTCTTCATCAAAGGTTATGTCTTCCTCATTGATCATTTCATTACCATTCTCTTGATAATGCTTGACTCGTTGTATATTCACAGTGAATTCTCTATCATCGTCGTCAATCAACACAACGGCTCCGGTTTTAGAGGAGCTCCTTACGGTAAAAGGTCCATACCATCTAGATTTAAGTTTTCCAGGAAATAGTCTTAACCGAGAATTATATAATAAGACCTTGTCCCCTTCTGAAAACTCCTTGGGTCTCTTAATCCGTTGGTCATGCCATCTTTTCGCCCTCTCTTTGTATGTAATGGAAGATTCATAAGCCTCTAATCTCAATTCATCAAGCTCTTGGAGCTGTAAGAATCTATTTGTTCCCGCAACTGTATAATCCAAATTACAAGCCTTAAGTGCCCAATATGCTTTGTGTTCCAGTTCTACTGGAAGGTGGCATGCCTTGCCATATACCATACGGAACGGGGTTGTCCCGATTGGTGTCTTATAGGCGGTTCGAAATGCCCACAAAGCCTCATCGAGCTTAAAAGACCAATCTTTTCTGTTTTGATTAACCGTTTTCTCTAATATTCTCTTTATGGCTCTATTAGTGTTTTCGACTTGACCGTTGGTTTGAGGATGGTAAGCGGTGGAGAATCGGTGAGAGACTCCATATCTTTTCATGACTTTCTCCATTTGTGAATTGCAAAAGTGGGTTCCCCTGTCACTAATAAGAGCCTTCGGAATTCCGAACCTAGCGAACAATTTTTTTAAGAAATGAATGACTACCCTAGCGTCGTTAGTCCTAAGGGCTTGTGCTTCCACCCATTTCGAAACATAATCAATGGCCACCAAGATGTATTCATTTCCTCCAGAAGATGGGAAGGGTCCCATGAAATCAATTCCCCAAACATCAAAAACCTCACAAACTTGTATATAATTCTGTGGGGCTTCATCCCTCTTAGAGATATTCCCAGCTCTTTGACAGGCGTCACAAGTTTGTATCATTCCCTTCACATCACGAAATATTGTAGGCCAATAGAATCCCGCGTCGAAGACCTTTCGTGCAGTAGTGCTTATTCCGTGATGTCCTCCAGATGGACCTGCATGACACTCTTTCATAATTCTGACAGCCTCCTTTTCCGAAATGCAACGCCTGATTACCTGGTCCGGACATCTTCGGAATAAGAAGGGTTCATCCCAAAAGTAGTACTTTAATTGATTAAAGAACCTCTTTTTTTCATGCCTGCTCATATGCTCAGGAATGACTCTACTTGCCAGGTAGTTAGCATAATCCGCATACCAAGGTTCAGAATCATTTATTGACATGAGCTGCTCTTCAGGAAATGTTTCCCGAATCTCACTCTTGTCAGATTCAGCGAGGCTGGGGTTTTCGAGACGAGAGAGATGATCAGCCGCAAGGTTCTCTGCTCCTTTCTTATCACGAATTTCAACATCGAACTCTTGCAATAGTAGGATCCAACGAAGTAACCGTGGTTTAGCATCCTGTTTAGCGAAAAGATATCGAATAGCTGAATGATCCGTAAAAACGACCGTTTTAGAAAGGACAAGATACTGGCGAAATTTATCAAAAGCGAATACCACGGCTAGTAATTCCTTTTCAGTGGTAGTGTAGTTTTCTTGAGCAGGATTCATGGTTTTGCTAGCGTAGTATATTGGCTGAAAGTGTTTGTTAAGCCTTTGGCCTAATACTGCTCCAACAGCATAATCACTAGCATCGCACATGATTTCAAAGGGTAACTCCCAGTTAGGGGTAACCATAATTGGAGCTTGGGTGAGCTCCTGCTTCAATAGATCGAATGCGTCCTTGCATTCTTGAGAGAAGTCGAACGGGGCATCCTTCATGAGCAACTGAGTCATTGGTTTAGCTACCTTTGAGAAATCTTTAATAAATCTCCTATAGAAGCCAGCATGACCCAAAAAGCTACGGATTGCCTTGACAGTTGTTGGATAGGGAAGTTTGGATATAGCTTCAATTTTTGCCCGATCTACTTCAATCCCACTTCCTGAAATTTTGTGCCCTAGCACAATCCCTTCTTTTACCATAAAGTGGCACTTTTCTCAGTTTAGTACCAAGTTAGTCTCCTCACAACGTTTGAGCATTTTCTCAAGGTTAGCAAGACAGCGATCAAAAGAGTTTCCAAAGACTGAAAAATCATCCATGAAGACCTCCATGCTGTCTTCCATTAACTCATGGAAGATTGCCGTCATGCAGCGCTGGAAAGTGGCGGGGGCGTTGCATAGTCCAAAGGGCATTCGCTTGTAGGCGAAGGTGCCATAAGGGCATGTAAACGTGGTCTTTTCTTGGTCCTCAGGAGCGATAGGGATTTGGAAATACCCTGAGAACCCATCTAGGAAGCAGTAGTACTCATGCCCCGCTAACCTTTCCAACATTTGGTCGATAAATGGGAGAGGGAAATGATCTTTTCGGGTTGCATCATTCAACTTCCTATAATCGATGCACACACGCCATCTAGTTACTGTTCGTTGAGGTACTAACTCGTCCTTATCGTTCTTTACTACTGTCATTCCTCCTTTTTTTGGTACAACCTGCACAGGACTCACCCATGGACTATCGGAAATTGGGTAAATTAGCCCTGCATCTAGGAGCTTAATGACTTCCTTTTTCACGACTTCCTTAATGTTGGGGTTTACTCGCCTTTGAGGCTGCACGGTGGGTTTATAATCCTCCTCCATGAGGATTTTATGCGTGCAGAAAGTAGAGTCAATCCCCTTGATGTCGGCTACACTCCATGCTATAACCCCTTTATATTTTTTTAAAACTCCTAAGAGTTTATCTTTTTGTTCACTTTTCAAGGAAGAGCTTATGATTACCGGAAGTTGATCTTCCCCTTGGAGGAAAGCATATTCAAGGTTGGTTGGGAGTTCCTTGAGTTCTACCGCAGGTGGCTCGATGATGGAGGGTTTAAGTTTGTTCTCGGGTTTACGAAGCTCAAGCTGTTCGATTTCTTGTCTGGGATAAAAAGAGACTGCGTTTACATCCATAGTCTTTTCCTCCTCAAAGATGGGTAAGAAAGCTTCATCTCGCAACCAACCAGCTTCCATCTGTTCATCTATACAATTGTCAATCTCGTCGGATAGTTCATCGATTTCTTCGATGAAATACAGTTGATTATCTGCTTCGAGAGAAAGATTCATTGTGTCCTTGATGTCGAAGGTTAAGCTATCGGCCCCCACTCGTAAGGTTAGTTTGCCGTCATGAACATCAATAACAGCACGAGCAGTTGCAAGGAATGGCCTCCCTAGAATGATGGGCACTAGGTCATCTTCTTCCATCTCTAAGATGACGAAGTCAACTGGAAATTTGAACTTCCCTACCTTAACCAACACATTCTCGCATATTCCTAAGGGGTATTTGACTGATCTATCGGCAAGTTGGATGCTCATACGGGTTGGTTTCAACCCAGAATACCCTAGCTTGAGGAACATGGAGTGCGGCATAAGATTGATGCTTGCTCCTAAGTCGGCTAAAGCATTCTTGACTGAAAGAGATCCAATTGAACAGGGCAAGGTGAAACTACCTGGATCGTCCACCTTCTTTGGCAGCCCTCGTTGAGTCACCACAGAACATTCTTCTCCTAAGGTTACAAGACCCTCGAGCCCTTTTCTGTTGGTTAGCAACTTCTTGAAGTATGTACTATATTTGGGCATATGGTAACATGCATCAAGAAGGGGTATTGTGACGACCGAATTCCTCAAATATGACAAGAATCTTTTATTATCGTTTTCGACCTTTTGATTCTTGAGACGGGACGGGTATGGGACTTTAATGGGCCGTTTGGTTGGAGTAGGTGGAGAGGGGGTTACCGGAGGGGTTTGTTCGGGATTCTCATCGTTTACATTATCATTCTCCTCATGAGGGGTGTTGGGTTCCATGACGTTAGATGGTTGAGCTGGGTAGGGTGGATCCTTAGTAGTTGTTCCAGCACGAGTGGTGATGGCGAGTAAGGGATCTCTTTGAGGTTCGCCAAGGCTGTCGAGAGTGGCGTTGAGCTCTGCGAAATTGGCCCTCACGTCGTTTTGTTGGCTAATGATGAGGTTGTCGAGACCATTTAGTTGCAGATTCTTCTCAAACGTGAAATGCCCAAGATCATCCTCAAAAGTGCTCCTAACCTCGTAGTCAGGATATTTTCCTCCTCCTTCTTTTCTCACAAGATTTCCCCAAGGGGTGAAATCATTGTTTTGGTAGAAAGTTAAGAGCGAAGGATCATCGAAGATGTCGTGGCTTGACAAGCATGCTTGTTCGGTGGTGGTATCATCCCCGCATTCCTCCACTTCATGCGGGCCACCACATTGGTCACAGATCAAGTATGGGTTTGATAACCGCTTAGTTGGTTGTGACTTGTCTAGATAAGATACCTGATCATTCAATCTACTCACCCGGCTAGCAAAAGGAGGCTCTTTCATGACTTTGGAAACGCTCATGATCGAATCGGGTTCATCCCAGGTATCGTCTTGATCATTTGCGTATTCCTCAATTCTACTCCATCCTTCCTCAACGCTAAGTTTGGCTATTTTTCCTTTTGATGAATTATTAATGCCCAATTGGTCGTTTTTGGAGACATTGTCATAAAAGATTTGGACAAGAAGCCAGAGTTCAATGCCATGATGAGGGACCTGTCTAATTAGATCCTTGAATCTAACCCAAGATTTGTGAATAGGTTCTGCTGGTCCAACATGGAAGCGGAGGATTTCGTCTCTCAACTTTGAAGTTCTTCCTATGGGAAAGAATTTCTCATAGAATTTTGAGATAAGCTGTTCCCATGTGAAGATGGATTCGGAAGGAAGTTGGTTATACCAGTCTCCGGCTCTTTCATGAAGGGTGAAGGGAAAGAATCGCAACCGGGAGGTATCTCTAGTGGCTCCGTCCGTATGGAGGGTATCCACTATTTTCAGGAAGTCCTTGATGTGTTGGATTGGATCTTCAGTTTTCAATCCGTGAAACTTGCATACACTTTGGACCAGCCAAATATCGGTTGCACGCAAGACCTCATCCGTGCGTTCATTCGGAAAAACGATAGCATTGGAAAAACCACGTGGGGTGGGAGAAGAGTAGTCCTTGAGACATTTAGGGATTGGGATTTCGGTAACTTCCATATCATGACTGGGTCGAGGGCTAGGAGGTGTAGAATGATGATTGGATTCTTCCTCGGAGAGGACATCATCAAAATTGATCGTGGATGGTTCAGCCGCTTGGTGGAGTCGCCTTAATTTATGCATTTCCCTTTCGGGTTCAGCATAGGGTGTGGCAAGAGTCTTTATCGAGCTTCGGCTCCTAGTGATTCTAAGATTAGGGGGGTCATCATCCAAAATTAGGGAATATCCTCCTAAAGTGCGGGCTCTAGGAGGTGGTTGTTGTGGCGGGTTGTGGGGATTAAGGATATTACCATCTTCCATGATGTCGGATGGTAATGGTTACGAACAAAGACACGAAGAAAATAGATAGACTAAAGAAAATCTAGAAAAGTAAAATAAAAATCTCACTAGAAAGGAATCTAGTGAGTAGACCTAATAGAAATAAAAAATTCAACCTAAACAATAACTATTCCCCGGCAGCGGCGCCAAAAACTTGATGCGTGGGTTTTGCAACCTTACAACAGGTTTTACCTCTCGAGGGATCCCAAGAGGCTTACAACCCCACCAGGCAGTGTACCTGACCGATGTAGTATAGTGTAGTGGTAAGTACGGGGGATTGATCGTTCTCCACAGGGAATAGTGTTCGTTAGGTATGAAAGGCTACTCTAATTAGGTCTAAGGGTTGAGGAAGATTCTTTTTTATGTTTTTATAATTTTATGAAAGCAAGTAAAATCTCGGGTTTGAAGGAGTGGGCGGAATTAGTTGCTAGTCAACTAACCCAAATTACTACGAATGCAATAAAATAAAATAACAAAAATGAAAAGTTTGGTGGAAACTTATATGTAGAGAAATGTGTTTACTTAGATTTCCTTACTCCCTAACTATCTTTTACCGGTTGATTAGTGTGTATTAGTCGCGTGGATGACGGGTGTATTCCTTAATACCATTCGTGGGGTGGCGTACGTACTTCCCCAACTCTACAAGCTCCTACTTCACTCCTATGTCTAGCCGGCTAGGAAGCTCCTAACATGGGATCACTAGAATTCGCTTGTGCATTAAATACAACCATAAAAACCTTTAGTACGCATTTGGTTCATGTTTCTTAAGACGTTCAAGCAAGTTACCGAATAGGAAGTTAGCCAGTTTTCTTAAGCCTAACATAGATAAACAATCATCCAATACAACTAACAACACACTAATAACCAATAATCAATAGCTAGGTTTCATTAGATCTAAGCAAACACAAGATAAATCTAGCCTAACATGTTAATCAAAAGACAAGAATAAGATAAAATCAAACAACACATAGACATATTGAATGATTAATTGATAACTTATCTTCAATGTAACATGGAAGATCTCAAGGCAAAAAGCCTTGAAAAAGAAGCTAAAATCGTCTTAGGGTTTTCTCCCAAAATTCCACACACTAAGTTCCACACTAATGACAAAAAATTAGAAAACTATATATAGACTTTTGCATCTGACGGCGTCACGTTATGGAGTGTGACGCCGTCACCTCGCCGCTTTTAGGGTTCCCGGATGACCTTCTTGACGCCGTCCCTCTTTAGCTCTCAAAAATCCATTCTGGCTTATCAAGGCTTGACGCCGTCGAACCTTGAGCGTGACGCCGTCCCCCTTTGAATTAAGCCGTGACGCCCTTGATCAGGTTAAAGCGTGACGCCGTCAGAATTCACATGCTATTTTCACTGGCTTATCATGAGTAAATTTCACGTCCACCTTTTCTTGCCAAGGCATGACGCCGTCCAGAGTAAAATGTGACGCCGTCAAAGGTAACTTTCAGCCGATTTTTGAGACTTTGCCGTTTTCTTCACTTTTATGCTCCAAAAACGTCCAAAATGCCTCCTTTTCCAGATTTCTCCTCAAAAGTACCTAAAATGACAAAAGGAACGATTTAGGGCAATATTTGATCAAATAAATACGATTTAGGGCTTAAATGACCTCTTAAAAGCGGTACACTTTTCGCTTCATCAGTTAGAAAGAGACATTGATCCCAACAGTGAAACAAGGCAATTTAGGAGGATATATGTCTGTTTAGGAGCATTAAAGAAGGGGTTCAAGGCTGGAAAGAGGGAGTTATTGGGTCTTGATGGTTGTTTTCTGTCTGGACCTTGGCCTGGTCAAATTTTAACTGCAGTTGGAGTTGACCCAAATAATGGCACTTATCCAGTTGCCTATGCCATTGTAGAATCTGAAACCAAAGATTCATGGTGCTGGTTTCTTGAGTGCTTAGGGGATGATCTAGACTTGAACAGGAGTTCAAACTTCACATTTATATCTGATAGACAAAAGGTATTACCTTTACTTATTTAATGCAATTTACTTATTTAGATATAAATAATTTTGTTACTAATGAAATGACTTATGCAATTTTAGGGGTTAATACCAGCCTTAGCTAGTATATTTCCAAGTGCTGAGCACAGATACTGCCTGAAACATATATATGATAACATGAAGCTTCAATGGAGGGGTCAGTTATATAAGGAGATGTTATGGAAGTGTGCAACAGCAACTACCATTCAAAGATTTGAGATGAGCATGGAAGAACTAAAAGGAGTTTGTAAAGATGCATATCTTTGGTTGAAAAAGATTGATCCATGCCACTGGTCCAGGTCCCATTTTTCTGGTATGCTCAATAAGTTAACTATATTACTCTATATTTGATTATAATAGCATTTGAATGTTTTAGATAGTCATAGTAATTATATTTCAGGAAGAGCACATTGTGATGTCCTATTAAACAACATGTGTGAGGTGCTCAATAGGCAACTAGTTGATGGAAGGGATAAACCCATAATTACTTGCTTAGAGTTTATAAGGGAGTATTTGATGAAAAAGATAGTAAATGTAAGAAAGGTTATTGATAAGGCTGATGGGCCTCTTACACCAAATGCAGCTAGATTGTTTAAAGTCATCAAAGAAGAATCTTCCAAATACAGGGTAATCATTATATGTTCCTTTTTGACATATGCATAACTTGTAAATCATTATATAGCTGTTCTAAGTGGGGTTAATATGATTTACAGGTCACTTGGAATGGTGGTGACAAATATCAAGTCAATGGACCTTGGTCAGAACAATGTGTGGTTAATATGAATACAAAGTCATGTTCATGTAGAAAATGGGAGTTAACAGGAATGCCATGCAAACATGCAGTGGCAGCAATCAAAGACATGGGTAATAATGGTATGGCAGTTGGGCTACCAGAAGCATATGTTCATGCTTGTTATTGGTTGAGAACATGGCAAACCATGTACAATTTCATGATTGATCCAGTGAATGGTCCAGAGTTTTGGAGAAAGTCAGGTTGTCCACTTATTCTAAATCCACCAGATTATCACACTCCAATAGGTAGACCCCCAAAGAAAAGGAAGAAAAGTGCATCTGAATTGAGTGAGAAAATGGTGAAAAATGGTAAGTTGAGTAGGGCTGGTAAAACTGTAACCTGTAAGATTTGCAATCAGTTAGGACACAATCAAAGGACTTGTAAGCAAAAGACTACTGCAGAAGCTGCTACCACTAATAGAAAGAAATCTAAAGCAGCTGGAAACAAAGGTGCTCAAAGGAAGAATACAGGCACACAACAAACTCCAAGCACACCATCACAAACAAGAGGTATCACCATTAGAGACTCACCTTCTGGTAATACAAGAGGTTTAGTAGCTGCAAGGGATAAAGGAAAGGGCAAAATTGTGGAGTGAAACTTTGATATTTGGTGTCTTCTTTTGTTTGTTGTCACTCTTTCAGTAATTGTCTTTGCAGTCTTTTGTTTGTTGTCTTTGTTTGCAGTCTATATACTGCATAGGCTTTATTGCAGTCTTTTGTTGTCTTTAGTTTGACTGTCTGTATTGCAGTCTTTATTGTAATGGCACTTTCTAGTCTTTATTGTAATGGCAATTGTAATGGCACTTTCTAGTCTTTATTGTAATGGCACTTTCTTTTCTTTATTGTAATGGTAGTTTGACTGTCTGTATTGTTGTCACTCTTTTAACCATTTTGCTATACTATATTTTAACCATTTTGCTATACTATATTTTAACCATTTTGCATACTGCATTGCATTTTTAACCATTTTGCTATACTCTTTTTTGACAATTTTGCATTTTCAATGTTTGACCATTTTAGTCAAACACATGTAACATTTAACTAAACCAAATCAAACCATTTTATTCACTTGTAACCAACCATACCATTTCATTAGCTTGGAAAACTGGACTTACAACATCCATATAGCTTCAATGTTGGGATTACAACTAAGACCTAACAACAACAATTAAAACATCATCCAAAGACTAAAAGTACAACAACTTTCAATGACTAAGATAGTAGGCAACAAACAACATCCAACTCAGTCCCAAAAGCATCTTCAATTTTCGAACTTCATTCTCTTTTCTTGCCACTGTGTCTTGAAGGTTGTTCATTCTTTGCAACAACCCAGGAATGATTTGAACAGCTCTTCTACACATGGGTGGATCAAACCAAGAGACAAACCCACAACTTGGCTACATTTATAAATTAGGTCAAAATAAAAAATAATAATAATAATAATAATAAAATAACGAGATAACAAAAAATCATTACTTACTATGTTAGAACAACAATTGAATCTCCTTCCTGGATTCCTTGGTGACCATGATGTTACAACCCTCAAAGGGGAAAAATGACAAACGCGGCATTCATCCATGATGGGTGTGATGTATTAGATCGGATAGTTGGTGTGTGTTATTGTGTTAATGTTATTGTGTTATTAGGGATTTTGACTTTGATAGTCAATCCCCTAAATAAGGCTACTACTGGTATAAGGTCCAAGGGAAGAAATGACAAAAATATCCCTCACGTGATGGTCACGTGTGTGGACTTAACGGAATTTCTAACTCAGTTAACGATTTTGGCTTGGATCCGTAAAAAACATAAACCACAATGACCAAACCCGGCGAAAAAAAAGTATAGTGACCAAATATGCAAGACCCGGTAAATCACAGTGACCATTTGTGTAATTAACTCTTTTTTATTTTTTTGCCAATTTATGACAATTTGAAAATAAAGCTAGAATGAGTCAAATCATGTAAAAACAATACATGTGATCAATGCCCCAATAATCGGGGGAGCGATTATACAATTATGTGGACGTGACATATCAAATGTTCAGTTGACACTGATGTAATGTCATTAAATTTTGCCAACATATGATAAAACGACAGACGTTATAGACATATGCTACTTCTTTGTATTTACATTTGATCAATCTAAGCATATTGACATATTGTAATGTTTTTTCTCTGCCTAATCTGTTTTTTAAGGAATAACGAATCATCTCACAATACATCACAAATATATTTTAAAATATTTAGAAAAGACTTGAATAAAAGAAGGTTCTTGCACGACATATATGGGGTATCATTGGACTACAAGCCGTTGATTTTCCAAACAACTTAACCAATAAAATGACACTTTCATGTTTTTGAGAAACCAAAGGAACATATCTAAAAGCCTAGTTCGAGCCTGAGCGCGAGTCTGGTTAGGACCAGTTCAGATCGTTTTGCTAATATAAGCCTAATATTTTGGTTAGGGTGATCATTTCTGTACTTGGGCTTTCTTTCGGGCTAGGTCTGGTCTGGGCATTGCACATTTGCACATCTCTTAGTTTTGGATTGCTTATACATAGGTGTTGCTGCTTCTTGAATTCTAGTGGTAAGTCACTTGTGAGGGAAGGGTCGGAAACGGTAATCAGGATACATCTTTGTCAAAATACTCGCTCTCTCCGGTAACTTGAATAGGGAAAACTTCATTCTTTCACAGGTTTACCCATTCTGTAACAAAATGTAGCATGAAATCAAAATGGCTAAACCGACTGAGAAGCTACTAAAAAAACGTGCTTAGGTTTTGCAATCTACATAAGAAAAGATGATAACACTAATACAACAACAACAACAACAACAACAACAAAACCCAATCCCGCCGGGACAGGGTGTGGGGGAGGTAGAATGTAGACAGATCGTACCCCTACCCCAGGATAAACCCAGAGGTAGAGAGACCGCTTCCAATGAGACCTCCAATAAGTACAGGTGTACGGGTGAGAGAGCAAAGAAAGGAGAGCAAAAGCCAGAGAACAATATGCAAAAAGCAGGCAAAAGAAAGCAGGGAAAGCATGCAAACACGCATAGCAGAAACACAAGGGACCCAAAGACGATAACACTAATACAAATGCCGCAAATTTGAACTTATTTGCTAATGATTCTAGGTGTTGTCATTAAGTTTTTTCATCTATTTTCCACAGAGAACAAAATGATACAGGTTGGCCTTTCCACCATAACCCAATGCATTTATCGTTCTCATCGAGTCTAAGCTCCCAGTTGTTCTCATACTTCCTCAACAACGCTCGAGCTCCATCCATAATGTCTTCCCTGAAAACATCCCCAACAAACCCGACGCCAGCCATCCTCTCAATCCATTTGTCTTTCCTTTCATTCATTTCACACATATTTATCAATGCCTTTGAAGCTTCTCCTTCCATCATCTTTCTTTCTTCCATATCCCGCCCTTTAAATGCCACACTTGTCGAATCCAAAAAGTTCCATAAGTAGTCAACTCGCCTTGCGAACCCTGTCTCAAAGTTACTACAGTTGTTGCAACTGCAGTCCATGTTGTTGTCACTTAATATCACTTTTTTTGGTTCTAGATTTCGTATTGTTTTCAAGAAATGTGTTCTGTTATCAGGGTTATTGTGGTTTAGACTGTGAAGTCTAAATTGTGCACAAACGATTAATGTTTCTTCAGGTGAGGATTTGATGAATTGGGAATTTAGATTTTCTAACGGACAGTTGTCTAGCTTGTTAATGTGTAGGTTGATCTTGATTTCGTTTGCGAAACGAAGGATGTTTGAGACGAAATTGTAGCCAGGTGGGCTGGCTGCAAATGGAATTTGATCGTTTTCGAGCAATGGGGGTACAATGGTGATTTGAACCAACGGAGGTGGCCCACCTGGTCGACGACTTAATGCTTCTAGTAATGTAGGCCACTGAATCCCATGTGAAACTCCAATATCAAGTATGTGCAGATTAGTATGGCCCCCATGGTCAAGCTCTGATAATACTTGGAGGATTGAGTTGTTGGCAATGTTGTTTGGGATAGTGAACCATGGATTAATGTCGTTAAAATTGATTAGAGATTTCTGGAAGAATCTTGGGCTTACAGTTGAGTAATTAATGGGTGGCGCAGTTTGTACCTGCGCTGCCCTAGCGGGTTGGTTGTTGTTGGAAGTGAGATGATGTGTCAGGGCTTGTAGCCCGTGAGACGCTAATCTGTAATTGGCATCTCCAGTTGGTGAAGCTAGTTCACGAAGGACAAAGATGAGGTGGCGGACACGTGCCACATTTCCAGCTGTGATCGCTGCAGCACATGGATTGAGCAACTGCTCTGCCCACCTACCATTTTTATTGTTAACGTTGTTTGAACCATCCTTTGTTGACTTTCCTTGACCCTTTCTATTTACGGATTTCTTAACTTGTACCGTGGGTCTCAGCACGACATCCTCAGGCGCTTTGCGTTTCTTTGACAAATCAGAAGATGGCTGCTTTGACTGATCAGAAACAATGACATGATTAGCGGTTAATCTAGTATTTGTACTAGTGACAGTACTATTTGAGTTGTTAAGAGAATTGTTAGTAAGAATACTACTAGTAGTAGCACTAAATAATTCGTGTTCCAGCTCTTCAGCAGGTGCCCAAAAACGATCATCAATGATGTTACTAGATCCATACGGGTCATCCAGAAACGATGGACCATAAGACATTGTATCTTCTAACCAATCTGATATTTGATCAGTGGTCGAGTTTGGGTCTGGTTCTCCGAAAGACATCCTTTCTGGATTTTGGTTTGTGATGGGAGGCAAGTATGGTAACAAAAAGGCGTCCTGCTTGATCATTGAATCTAATCTCAAACAAGAAAGAACAAAATGTTGGGTGATATTGTGTGTTATTCGAGGAGGCTTAAGTGTTGGTATTATATAAGAAACCGATAACGAAGGGCATAATAAGATGAGTAGGATGTGCTGTTTTTTGGAGGATATGGTGTCTTGTTTCGGGTAATTTTATCCTAATTAACCTTGGTTAGTGGTTGTGTTTGGATTTACAGAACTAAACAAGAAAATGCACAGAAAGCGTTTAGATCATTGGGTGAATCTTAAATGGTCTACATGGTTGGATTTAGTATTAAGACGGCAGATTTGTTGTCTTGTGAGATTAATTAATGTAGGATTAAAAAGGTGTTTTTGTTTGTATGTGATTTCTTCTAATGTCATTGGCTTAATTAAGAATATATTAGCCTAGTTTCCTGCATTACCAAACTACCTGCTGGCTGCTTGTCAATTTTAAACAACCTTAAAATCCTAAAGAATCTTATAAAGGTTAAACTAATGATTATAAATAATCACGTCATGATGTTTTCTATTTGGAGGATTATGTTTGAACTTTACCATATAAGACAAAACATTAAAAATGTACCTCTTATAATGGGTTGAAGCAGTCTCCTGAGGACGAGTAATGTGTAAAAAGAACGTATTTTACACACAACACGTTTTAGTTCAAACACTAGCCATGCCTTTTTTCCGTCTTCTATCAGTCGAGGACTGTTAATACTGTAGAGTTATCGATACACAAATTTGTAATAGTATACATCTTGCATTAATCTTTAATGTGACTTGTTGAATATTCTATAATCTTATTGGTTCCCAACACTTTTGAGGCTTTGAATATAGTTGATGAATTTTTTAACTCCTAAACACAGATGACAGATGAACCATCACTGTTATTGGACAGAGTACCAAAACCGAAGAAAAAAAGTAAACAAATCAATAATAATGCCAAAATAGGAAGCCAAGAATATGCATCATATTCAATGAGTTTATTAAATACATGTTCATGATGGAAACTTATAAGCTATGCAGCCTTCATGATGATCCAAACCAATCTAACAGAAGAAGCTGAACAAATTGAGTAAGAGGTGATTTGTACACGAAGATTTTATCGTGCACATTAAGTACATCCACCGTGCAATCGTACAATAATAACTAACAAATACTATGTGCACATAATATCTTTTTACGTTCACAAATTGCCTCCCAGATGAATAACAAATACTCTGCGCTAAAATTATTGATTGGTGGGACTTTATTAAGCTTGTTTTGCCCCTTATAGAGCATTGACTCGCCATCAAGTAAGAGAGAACAAATCATTTGTAGTTAATAGAGTAGATAATAGTACCATACAACGGAAGGTATGCCAGAACTGATTGCAACTAAGCGGTGTCGGGTTTTTCTAATACACTACTCGATTTGTATAGATAACATGTGATGAGTGGGGATCGGTTCGACTTGGATTTGAGTAAGATGTAGCAAAATTACCACCACAAGGGTGAAACTTAAATGCAATGGGTCATTTACTGTTCTTTTCCCCTGGTGAAACTTAAATGCAATGATTTTTATCACATAAGATGACATTATATTTCTTTTGTCCACACCTAGCTAGTAGATATTAATGAGTTCAGGACTAGGTACGATGCTATCAAAAAAGTTGGTAACGACAAATTCTCTAAAACAAATTGGGCATTAGACTAAGTTTAATCTTGAATGAGTCGACTAGGCCAAAATTTGGTTTTCGGATTTTGTAAACTAATTCCCTACGTTCTAGAAACCCGAAACCACCATCCCTATACAAATATACATAATGTAGTCGTAACGTGCTTAATAGTGTGTGTTGAATTAATAATCAATCTGTTCTAAAGCCATGGACCTTACTATTTCATTGATGATATACATACATAGTGAAAGTTGCAACTGTTGTAACTTTGATAATAGAAGGAAGGGTTAAAGGGGACTAAAAAGGGTAAAAATTGTGGATGGGATGGGCTAGTGTTAATGGTGTTTTATCTCTTTCTCTTTATGGTGTTGTGATCTGACACTGGCAAAGCCATCTATCATTTAAATTGATTTGACCTGAGGCTGGGGCTGAGGAAGGTATCTTTGCCAGTCAAAACTGCAGGTGTGTTGTAAGGCTTTTAGGGACCAGTCAGTAGTATTAAATCCCAAAGAAACTGCCAAATTGGGAGTCATAAACTCACTCTAACAGTACTATTCTATTTATCCCTGTGAACTGCTCACCCTCAGACAAATAGGAATTCAAATATTGTTACTACAATGATAAAAGGTTTGATTATTAAAAAGTGGTATACTTTGTTTTGTAGGCATTATGGTGGTGCTAGCTGCTTTTGCTTGTAAATTCTGTTACTCTGACTAGTACAACATAACATGTTAAAAAGATGCAAAGTCAAGTCATGACAAACAACATGCAAGTAATTATTAGTTTTCCTCATTACTAAAGTTTGAGTGTGTGTGGTTTGCATGTGATATTATGCAGGGTTTGAACAGTCTCCTCAAAAGGGAAGTGGCATCTTCAACATGCACACACTCACCTGCTCAGTCTTTTTTTTTCCTTTCACTATGGAGCCAAAAGATTAAGGATACCATCTAGCTTACATTTTTTTTTCCTTCCACTCAATGTTAGATGCCTATTATACTACTGCAGTTCTTTTTCCATATCTTCAGTGACATGTCATAGTATCCACTATCCATGTCATCACAACCATGTTTGAAAGGAAGTGAGTTGTGTCATGGATTTGTAGATACATGAGAAGGCTAAATTGTGTATGCCAAAGGGTGTTTTTGTTAGGTTTTAGGTAATATTTGGTTTACGCTCAAGAATCCCTATGCATATCGATTTGGTGGCCGATAGACTGATATGGGGTCTTCCAAGCCTGCCCCCTTGGTGATTTGAGACGTGTCCAAATTTGTGGGCCTAACTTTTAAATATGAACCTCAAACCTATCAGCCGCAAACCCCTATAAAAAATCATAGTAAAATTAGTTAAACGCCACCTTAGTCAAAAGGAGATTCATGGAGGTTAAAAGTTTAACACTCTGAAGTGAAAGTTAGGTCTTATTGTTACTAGGGACAAAATGAGATGAAATAAGGCAATAAATGCCTTTCCTATAATAGTTTGGAGTAAATTTGACATACTAATTGAAAGTTAAGTCACCATACACTAAATATCAAGTATGTTTGGTTTCAGACATGCCACAACAACTTATCATAAATATTTAAGAACTTCTAAACCAGCTATCAAAAAATCAGACTCCAATCCCTGCACACTTACGATAAACGTTTAGGCTCTAGGCTCATGTGTGTCATGTACCACGGTAACATGTAAAATGCAAACCGACTCATTTAATAGTGGAAGCTTTCTTCAATTCTTGGTCTACATATAAAAAGTTACAACATTGACTATTGAGTCATGTGTAGTTAATAACCAAGGACATATGAATAACATCTTTTCCCCTATGGTCAAACATAATATAGACCTAGTTGGTGTAAAATAACATATATGCATATGCTTCTAAATGTAACATTAAAATTGAATAGCATTGTGTAGGTTTGTACATGTGTTATATGGATTTTCCATAAAGGTGGCAGAGATATATAACTAGCAAACAATGACATGTATGTATACAGTTGCTTGCTTGTATGTGCAATATGTTGTGGTGTGGTGTGGTGTAGTGCAGTCCCCTCAGCAACACAACAAATTTGGACAGTGCAGTGCTGTGGACTCATTTGAGGTGTGTGTGTGTGAGTGTGAGAGAGTGTGTAAGTGAGAAAGGTGCCCTTCATTAGATTCATTCCCTACCCTATAAACATAGGAACCCCATCTTCCCAACAACACTAAAGAGTCCATCAGAATTGGTTTTTAAACTAGATTGTGTTTTTAGAGACAGACAAAGATGATGACTAATAATCATCTAAATGTGTTCACAGCAGCACAATGGGAAGAACTGGAACAACAAGCCCTAATCTACAAATATATGGTTTCAGGTGTTCCAGTTCCTACTGATCTCATCTTGTCTGTCAGAAGAAGCTTATATAACTCTACTTTCTCTTCTTCTGCATCACTATCCACCCAGCCGACCTGTAAGCTTATATCTTTTTATGCATGTTCTTTTATCTGTTTATTCCTTTTTAATGCAGCTGATAAGCAGGTGCTTACAAACAACTTATCAGATGATTTGTAAGAGGGTCACTGGGATTGCTTACACAAAAATACTTCTCTGCTTATTTAGAGTATATAAACACTAAAACAAAGTATGTTGGTACCTGCTTATTTTTTAAGCAGATAAGCCGCTTAAAATAAGTAATTCCACACATCCCTCAATTGTGAAATAAGTTGTTTTGAATAACCAGTTTAGTTGCTAACAGGGTGTTTGGTATTACTTATTTAACTGCCTATCTGCTTATTTAAAGAACTAAAAAGCACTTAAAATAAGCATGTTTTTTTTCCCAAAAACCCTTTATTCAAACAGCTTATTTCGAAGGGCAAACAGTTTTTATTGTTTGTTGTTTCTTATGATATGCTTGTTGCAGTGGGTGTTTGGGAAGGAAGCTATCAGTACAATCAGTTGTATCAGCTTGGTGGAGTAGGCGGGTATGGAAGAAAAATAGACTTGGAACCAGGAAGGTGCAGGAGAACTGATGGGAAGAAATGGAGATGTGCGAAAGAAGCTTATCCTGATTCCAAATACTGTGAAAGACACATGCATCGTGGTCGAAATCGTTCAAGAAAGCCTGTGGAATTCTCCGCTTCTTCATCATCAGCAGCTTCGTCATCTACTGCTACAACTGTTAATGTTTCTTCATCACCATCAGCCACAATATCCAAAACAGTTGATACCTATCCTTCATTTTCCTCTATTCAGACCAACTTTGTGGACACTTCATCCTATTCTAATCAAACTCTCAAGGATTACAGGTTCTATCTTCTTCTTTTGTCTTTTTATTGTTCTTTTTTCGCTGTAGTAATGTGTGCATGAATGAATAAATGCATACAGGTACATGCAAGGATTGAAAGACTTAGGAGAGGATGAAAGATCAACTTACTTTCATCTAAATGATCCTTTCAATACACAGAAGATGGCTGCTGCTTCTTCATCTGATAATCACAACTACTCACACTTCAACTTTCAAAACCTTAAAGATCAACAACAACGCAAAAATGAAGAAACACAAGGCCAGCATTGCTTTGTTATGGGTACTGATTTCATAAAGTCATCAGAAGAAACAGCCAAATCTCGAATCCAAATCAACACAAAAGTTGAAGAAACCGCCACTAAACAGCCATTTCACCACTTCTTTTCAGCACCAAAAACCACACCTAAACCTAACCATGACCCTAATTGGGTTGATGCGCCAAAATCCCCATTGTCCACCCAAGAACTTTTTCAATCCAAGCCCAGACCTTACTGGTAGAATAAACATATCTATCAATTATCATTGGTATCTCTACAAGTATTAATTAATTAGTAGGTTTTATTTTCAAGAATGTTTGTGTTTAATGCATTGTTACAGAACCCTGAAAATGTCGTTTAGGCTTAGAATAAATGAGAGGAAGGTAGGCCAACAAACAGAAGGATTTGATGTTGGGGTCTGAGGGGTAAAAGTGTTTGGAATTCACTTGTCATTGTCAAGATATTGTAAAATGCCCCCACAGTTTTCACTAAATCTGAATGCAATCTAATATGAATATCAATTCAACTGTACACTCAGTCAAAGCTAGTGGTTGCCTTAATCAATGCAATCTAATATGAATAACAGATTGTAGTTCAAATGCGATTGAGGAATATGCCAATCCATTCAGTTTCAAAAATGTTAAAACTGTTTATCAAAAAAAAAAAAAGTTAAAAAAATGTATTGAATAGTGTTGGCAAGTGGATACTCAAAAGAGTGTACAATTTACGATAGAGTAAACGCGCAGACAAGAACTGTCTCCTAATGCGATATCCCCCACAAAGATTTGTTATCTTCATCTATATTCAACAAGGAAAATAATTTCCCCTCTTTCACCATACTTTGGCGTTTCTTAGAAAATCCTAAACAATAATTCAGTATGACTTGCGCATTATGTACTACATTCTGCATATTGATATCTATTTTGAAATCATACTTCAGAAGGGCAGTATAAATGTCATAAGATATACGTCTTTCGTGGGAGCAGAACACTAAGAAGTTTTCCACCTACTGTATTTATGCATTCAAGAAGACAAGAACACCCAAGTTCTTTGCTTTACTTATAGGGGATTAAGTCAAGAATAACAACGAACTTTTTCATTGTCTCGTTTTGGTACGTGAACTAATTAAAAGATGTGCAATAGCAACGAACTTTCATAAGTGTTCCAATTTGCATATTTTGATGACGTGTCATACCAGAAAGTCTGACACGTGTCACCATTTATAACGTGACACGTCATCAAAATGTGCAGATTGGAACACTTTATGAAAGTTCGTTGCACATCTTTTAATTAATTCATGTACCAAAACGAGACAATGAAGAAAGTTCGTTGTTATTTTATGAGTTAATCCCTTACTTATACAGTTATACTACTACAAGCATCATACTATTCTACTTTTCGTTAAAGCAAAACTCTAACCTTTCCCAACCTAATTCAGAATCTTTAGGCAGACAAGTTTTAGCATGCTTTTTGATTGTAGCTATGATATAGAACTGCTATATCCTACCCACAACCCCAGCCAGAGAAATATACATGAAGGTATCACAATGATCAAATCAAAACAGAAATGATCAATCAACTGAACCATAGATCTTCCATTTCAGAATATTTGTGTCAGAGATGGGTATAGGCTCAAAGTTAACCAGAATTTAGCATCATGTTTGGGTAGACTTGTTAAAACTAAATATTTATTCAGATAAGCAGTCTGGCATAAACAACTTCAGAATGCTTAATCAAAAGAGCTTAACAAACAATCACAATAAGTCATAATGTATATCAAGTTTGGTGCCATTAAGCTTTACAAAGTAACCAAACTGATTCCATCAAATAAGATCAAGAGTAAACAAACATAAAGGTATCACGATGACCAAAATCGAAACTAAAAGGAACAACTAACTGAACCTTAGATCTTGATCTTCCATTTCAGCAGATTTGTCACATATAGACTAAAATTAAATCAGAATTTAGTATCATGCTTATATTAGGGGTTGTTTTGGAATACTTGTTACAACTACTTATTCAGGGCCTACACAAAAACAGCTAATAAGCAAATCACAATAATGTATATATGGAGATTGGTCTCTTTAAGATTTACAAAGTAACCAAATTGATCCCATCTAATAAGATCTAGAGTTGCATACCTCAAATTAGCATTAACAAGAAGAACAATACACAACAACAACAACAACAACATACCCACCAGGCGGGGTATGAGGGAGGTAGAATATAGACAGATCCTAACCCTACCCAGGATAAACCCGAGAGTAAGGAGACTGCTTCCAGGAAGACCTCCGTCAAGTGTATTAACAAGAAGAACAATACACAACAACAACAACAACAACAACATACCCGCCAGGGGTATGGGGGAGCTAGAATGTAGACAGATCCTAACCCTACCCAGGATAAACCCGAGAGTAAGGAGACTGCTTCCAGGAAGACCTCCAGCAAGTGTATTAACAAGAAGAACAAGAATGAAAGTATAACAAGATCATGATAAGAAAAGAAAAAAACAATGAAATAAGATGTAGCCATTTACAATCAATCTCAAAAAGTGGACACTAAAACAATGATTGATCAACAAATTAATACTTACCCAAACAAGATCTCTCTCTAAAAATTCCCAAGTGAAGGGAAAATAAAATAAAAATAAATAATAAAATAAAAAATAAATTGTTAATATCTGTCATGTTGCTTAAACAATCTCTTCCTTTGAACAACCAAAAAAGCCACCACAAAAACCTGCAAGATCCCTGCTACACCAGTGAACACTAGTCCAAGCTTCTTACCAAAAGTGGATTTCTTTGGTGGTGGTGGTGGTGGTGGTTGATGGTGGTGGTGGTGCCTTTTCCGGTGTGGTGATGGTGGTCTTCTTGAAGGTGGTGGTGGTGGTGATGGTGGCTGATAAACGTAAGGTGGTGGTGGACTTAGTGGTGGTGGTGGGGTCAGTGGTGGACTTAGTGGTGGTGGTGGGCTCAGTGGTGGTGGTGGTGGTGGGGTTAGTGGTGGGGTCAGTGGCGGCGGTGGCGGCGGTTGTGATGGTGGTGGTGGTGGTGGTTGTTGTTGTTGTTGTGAGTTAACTAGGATAGGATATAAGATAACAGTAAAGAAGAAGAACAACATAAGAAACAGGGATGATGACATGTTTTTTTTTATTATGTGTTATGTTTTTTTGTTACATAGGATTTGGTTTGGTTGGGTTTTGTGATGAGGGTTGAAGTCAATCTACTCATCATAATGGGTCCAACTCATTTGGTTCCATTCAATGGCTACACATGTACATGTAGATAATAGAAAAAATTACACGTTTGGTCCTTGTGGTTTGCTCAGATTTTATGTTTAGTCTCTAAGTCGTTTTAAGTACACCAGAGATATCTATTTTTAAAACCTTTCACTCATTTAGTCCTTATTTTGGATGGGCCGTTAGTTTGACCGTTAAGTGTTTAAATAATATTTGTCCGTTAGTCCCCAGGTTAATATTTTTAGCACCGTTAGTCCTCATTTTTTAAAATGAAATAAAAAGGGCACTCATTTTTTTGCCCGTTTGCCCCAACCACTGGACAAAAACGTATAAAAACGAACGAAAACGTAAAAAAAAAATACGAAAACGTTTAAAAACAGACAAAAACCTATAAAAACGGACGAAAACGTAAAAAATGGGACAAAAACGTATAAAAGCAGACGAAAACGTAGAAAATCGGACGAAAACGTAAAAAAGCTGACTAAACGTATAAAAACAGACGAAAACGTAGAAAAACAGGCGAAAACGTATAAAAACGTACGAAAACGTAAAAAACGGACGAAAACGGATAAAAATGAGTTTGAGCAAAAAAAAAATGTTAAATAGAATTTATTTTGATATAATTACACCACTGGAAGCTTAGTCCAGTGGTTGGGGCGTTGTTTTTGGGCAACAAGACCCGAGTTCAAGCCTATGCTGCCCTTTTTAATTCATTTTATACAATGAGGACTAACGGTGCAAAAAATATTAACGGATGGACTAACGGGCAAACATTAATTAAACACTTAACTGTCAAACTAACGGTCCATCCAAAATAGGGACTAAATGAGTGCAAGGTTTCAAAAATAGGTATTTCTAGTGTAATTGACTAAACATTAAATCTGAGCAAACCACAGGGACCAAAAGTGTAATTTTTTCTAGATAATAGATGGATAATCAAAACACTCAGGGCCCGTTTGGTTTATAAGTGGGGTTGGATTCGGATTTAGATTTAGTATGGGATTTGGATTTATGGTATGTTTAATAGAGAGAAATTATATTTATTTATTTAATATTTAATAATATATTTTAAATAAAAAATAATAAAACTCTCACTCGATTTTAACAAAACAAATATTATATTAAATATAAAAAGTTAAAATGAACTAAAAGACAATCAAATGTAAGAAAAAGAACCCAAAAAAAAAAAAAAAAAAAAAAAAAAAAAAAAAAAAAAAAAAAACCCACGTGTAGGGTCCATATGTCACAATCAGTTGGAATCAAGATGAAACCAGTTAAATTAGTAAAGATTCAAAAAAGTTGTCGGTAAAGGTTTCGAATCATTCATTTTTGCTACCAAACAACAATTATTGTGACAAATCCATTCGCACAGTATTCACACCCTCAAACCAAACATTACCTTATTTGGTTTTTTAGCTAATTTTAGCATTTGCATTAAAAAATGTTTCTGTCTAAATCTTGGCCATAAATTAAATTAAATGTCAAATATAAGACATACAGTAAACTGCACATTTCGTCTATGTTGTTTTGTCAAATTGCTGGTTCAGCCTCTATTTCTTCAAAAGTACACTAATCGTTCTTGTGAAGAATTTACAAGTGCGCATTTGCATTAGATAAAGTTTCGTCTATGTCATTTCGTCTTCTGTTTCACTTTGGTTTATGTGAAGGTAACACCCCTTTAGTCATTTACTTTTAGCCATTGGCCAAGAGTGCTCTTGTAACTTGTCCTCACAAAGAGGACGAGTGCACTTTCAAAATGATGAGGTCTGAAACCTGCAATTTAGCTAAACCATATGGACGATTTTTGCAATTTACTCTAAGACATATATTCATCTTTTTATGCTAATTGTCTAAAAACAAGTCTTTATTTTGATATTTCAACCAAATAAAATGGTTTTCAACAAAATGAATACGACACTTTATTGATGCTCAATGTAATAGACGAACTTTTTTAAAACGACATGCGATATGAAAGTGGACGTATAATTTTTAGAACGAAAGTAAAATTTATTCAAATAAGAGGGTGGAGTTTTGGACAAGATTTACTTGCCAATTTGCCATCTATCTTCCAGGAGAGTACAGCTAAGATTAGAAAGGATACTGGGAATCAAAGCTGTTTTGGAATAATTTTATATTTTCTTCTCAAATATCCAAGATTCCTTATTTATTTTATTTTATTTCATTTTCACTTTATTGTCAAATAAAGTTATGATATTATCAACTGACTATGTTTTGTATGATTGGGATGCAAGTCAAACCGTCCTATCTTACTAAATTATATGTGGCAGGAGCAATAAGGCCACAAGGAGTGGAACGGGTTCAACAAGCGGGTTGGAGCGGGTTGGAGCGGGTATGATTGCCTGTTCAGCGGGTTCAACAAGCGGGTATGTTTTGCGGGTTAAACAACCGCTGCGGTTTGAGGAGAAAAGAAAAAAGAAATGATTTGATTGGGTAATATTTAAAAAGGGTGTTGGGAGGGTTGAAAGTGATGGGCGCCAGTAAAAAGGTTGGATTGAGGGTTGGAGGGTTGAAATGAGGTGGAGGGAGATGATTGGTTAAAATTTGAGAGGGTTGGAGGGTTAAAAGTCACCACTCCTTGTAGCCTAAATTATAAATAAGATTGGGGTGGATCTACAGGTGGTGCAATGGGGTGTATAATTTAGTGGTGAGCAAAACCGACCGACGACCGATAACCGACGCAAACCGACCCCCGACCCCGACCGACACAAACCCAACTCAACTCGGGTCGGGATTCAGGCTGAGGTTTTCAGCTTTTCGGGACTCGGGTCGGGTCGGGGGTCGGTTTTGCTCAAGCCCAACCGAGAAAATACAAAGAAACCGATGCTCCCGACAACAAACCAACAAAATCGAGGTGATTTCAGGACTATTCGGGTCGGGAGTCGGGCTGAGTTTTAGAGGTTATCGGTTTCGGGTCGGTCGGGTCGGTTCCGGCCCGATGCTCACCCCTAGTATAATTTAAGGAAAATAGTGAGGGTGTCTTCTATAGTTCTATTCTATTAAAAAGTTACATATCAACTTTGGTATTTTAAATTATCATATAGGCATGATCATATCAAACGTAATATAAGTATATTTGTTAATCATGCTGTCATTGTTTCTCTAAACGTTTAGGTTTAGATCGATGGCGAAAACTGATCTCGTGTACTTTTTTTTATTTTTTTATTTTTTATTTTTTATTTTTTTCGTTGAAATGACTTTTCTTCAAAGACATAACCTCAGCCAATGAACATCTAATTTGGTGAATAATAATCACTAATCAGGAGTCGAGAGTGAAATTATTATCGCTCTTTCTAAAAAACTCTGGTTGATTGGTCAACCTGAGATGATCATTTCCAATACAGTTTAATTCGGGTATCTATCAAATAGTAATAGGATTATGATACTACAAAATATATTGGGCACAAGATATATGTTCCAAGTATTTTACATGAGAAATGATACATAAATAATAATAACTGTGATATTCATTTCAGTACAACTTTAATTCATATTTATGTTTTCACCTATAAAGGCATTGTTGCTGCAACCACTTTGGCCAATTGGCCTTGCAGCTTTCAAAACCATCAATGCTTGTCCTGGAACAATTTTAACTATTTATGCATAATACCCAGTTGATGCAAAAAGTTGCATTGAATGACAACCTTTTTACTTAATTTGATTTCCAAATTTACTGCTCAAAGTTAAATAACCTAATAATGAAATGAACCTAACGACCAGTGGCGTATAAGTAAGAAATGATACATAGATGATATAGGGGTGAGCAAAACCGACCGACGACCGAAAACCGACACAAACCGACCGACGACCGACTCCGACCGACACAAACCTCGGTTCGGGACTCGGTTTGGGTTTTCCACGATGTCGGTACACGGGATTAACCGAGAAAACACAAAGAAAACCGAGAAGACCGACAGAAACCGACTCCGACCGAACCAACCCGAGTAAACCGAGTAATTTCGGGTCGGGATTCTGTTTGGGTTTCCAGGTTGTCTGTTTCGGGATGGGTCGGGACAAGTCGGTTTCGGCCCGATGCTCACCCTTAAGATGATAGATGGCCCAATCCGCAACACCTGGGCCCACAAATCACAACATAAATCGTTGAATACTCAACATATCAGTTTATTTATTTTATTTTGTGTACATAGCAAAAGTGAAAAGCCTGTCATCGTGTTTTCTCTAAATCATGGACGCAGTTTTTATGTGAAAAACTTTTGGTTATGGACCCTAGTGAAATGACTGAAATACATGGATTTAACCTTTTACATGAGAGTATTCCGGTCGATTCATTTTGGCAAGAGGCGAAAAATGAACTGAAAGTTCTTCACAGGAGTTGCGCCTGCACTTTCAAGATTACAAGGATTGCGCATGCGATATAGACAAACGAGATGGAAGACTTTTGCAATTTACTCTTTTATTTCTTTTAGCAAATGTGTCATGTTTATTTTATGAGATTTGACCAAAGGTGTTGCACTATTCTGTTTCTTTTGGGCAAATTCAATTGTAACTTTGCAATATTCATTCCATCAACATACAGTTTCTTTCTCTTTTGGGCATATTGAGTTGAGTTAAAACTCTTCCCGAACTTGTCTTTTCCATTACTTCCCAAACAAGTTTTTGAGATAACCTCATGTTGTGTGAAAAGCTCCCAATCAAATGACTGTGGGTTAAGTCATGCTTAGGATGTGCGAGATAGATTGCTTTACTTGCTACAAGTCCTATTGGTCCATGGCTCCATCTACGAATGCTCACTTACACTATCCATCTTGTGTGGGCCTAAACATCATACTACGAAAGAGAACCAGGACTCATTCAACTTTGGAACGGACCGTGAACGGCCAAAAAGCTAACCTTATACCAACTTGAAACTTCCATAATTAAAACTTAAATTACCTCAAGTTACCCACCACCACCCTTAGCTTACATACGATCAGTTCACCAAGCCACCAGCCATATTCATTTTTCCAACATAATTAAGAATTATTTTTATGTACTTCTCATGTAAAACCTAATACCATCTATTTCCGGAAAGGTTCATCTTTGAGTGTAAAACCAGTTGTAATTGGCTGTCGAAGAACTATTTCTATGAACGCAATAGATTCCTATAGCATAAGTACTGATCCAAGTCAACCTTTCATCACTTCTACTTGGCTAGGATGTTTTAACAGAACTGACAACTCAGAAGACCCATAACAAAGACATAATTAATATATAGAAGCATTTGATACCTTATCAATATGCATGAGGGTAGAGGAATACAAGCCAATAAAGCATTGCTGCTGTAGATTTGGATGCCATAAGTGGGAACAAGAGTTTACCTGCACTAAATGTAAAGAATTTTGCTTATCATGCATGTACTGTAGTTTTCTGTAGTTCTAAATACAGGGTCAGTGCACCAATGCATTATATGACCATTTATATATGCAGCGGTCCCTGTGTGTGAATTATGGTTCTTCTCAATGTTTTTTTTTGTTGGTTTTCATATTCTATAGTCAAACCTTTCTCCCTATAGGACCAATATCTGGAAATCTAGAACTTGATCTGAACATACTCTCAGCACAAACAGATGCACTCGCTCATTTTGCGTATCTGAGTATTTGCTACACTAAAAAACACAACTCTGCATTCAACCGACTTGAAGGATAGTGTTTTTCTGGTTTAAACCTTGTCCTATATCTACTACAGCAATAGGCACTTTAATGCTACATCTGCAGTTACGTATTTGCAAACCTATCTCTGGATTCCTATGTTATCCGCCAATCTTGAACTTATGATAAACTCAGATCTAACAAAAATGGCTCTGTTCAGCCGAAGTTATCTGACCATATACAAGTTTACAGAAAGCTTTAGCTTTTGATGCTCGCTAGATGCCTAATTACTAGTGTTTGAAGTACCATAACTGCAGCTAAAACATCTGGTCTGGCGGGTTAAACTACCCTCATCTTTCACAATGTTACGTCTTCATGCCACAATACAGTAGCACTATATGATGACTACATTCACTTGGTATATGATTTTTCAACATGAGGTCATGTACATAAATGCCATTTTAACAATAGAGGTCAAGCATTATGCACCAAGGCTCCTTGGATTTTGGATGGTTGAAAAGGAGGTCTTTGCATGCAGAATTTCATTTGATACGAGAACACTAAACAATCAAATATATAAGATAAGGGCTGTATCAGAAATTTCTTTAAGCGATGCCAAAAGTAACAACTAAAGAGTCGCCAAACAAACGAATGAATTCCGGTAGGAAGAAATAACTATCTAACTCGAACCCATCCAACTAAAAAGCTGATCAAACATTTTACAGATTTTAACTTTTTGTAACTACTTTGAATACAGGGAAAGAAGATTAGACAAATTTACCAAATGCAGTTCCCCTTTAATGAGTTTATGCAGCTGTACAACAACCTATTGCTAAATGATCAAAGTTAGCCCCAAGCAATAGAAGACGCGTAGTTAACCACCAATTTCCCATCAAATCCGAAATTCTGCAGCAGCAGCAAAGCAAGAGCAGTTATACAAAAGCATAACAACATTTACGAGATCTTCAAAAAGTCAATTTTCTCCATGAGCGTTGTCATATATATATATGTTAGATGCATAGATAGGAACTTACATCATATAGGTCATTCACTAGCTGATCTGGACTCGGAGAGAAGGCACTATTGACATAAACAAACTGAAACAAATAGAAAATGCATCATGTAACAATGTGGTCACAGATCGACACGCAATGAAGTGAAGACCATAGAAACATGCTTACCAAAGTCTCCTTATGAAGCTGCCGGCGAAGAAAATCAATCACCTTAGAAAATTTATCCGTTCCAGCAATCTATAATTTCAAAACAAATCATTTACCTAACTAGCTATTTAATCATCAAAACTTTTAAACCTTGACCCAAGTCACAAAAACGATTCAGTGTATCGTAACATTTCTACCTTGCTCACCTAACCACAAACTAAAACTTAAGCTAGATATTAAAGGTTCAACTGTTGAGAAATTATAAGTACAAGTACGAACACAACAACAACAACAACAACAACAAACCCAATCCCGCCGGGGCAGGGTATGGGGGAGGTAGAATGTAGACAAATCCTACCCCTACCCCAAGGTAAACCCAGGAGTAGAGAGACTGCTTCCAAAGAGACCTCCGGCAAGTGCATGTGTGCGCGTGAGAGAGCAAAGGCAGGAGGGCAACCGAGTCAGAGCACAACAGGCAACAAGCAGGAAAAAGAAAGCAGGCAAAACAAGCAATCACATAAACCGAGCAGAAACAAAACAAGGGACCCGAAGAAAGGCAAAGAGATAAGGGGGCACGGGCAGAAACACAGGAAAAAAGCACATAAGCAAAGAGCAAAGCATCAAGAAAAGCAGGCAAACCTAAGGGAGCAACACAAAGTAAAGCAAGGCAACGCACGAGGCCAAAAGCTAAGGCAAAGCAACCAAACGCACGGGGCCAAAAGCTAAGTACAAGTACGAACGATAAGGTATATGTTGGACTAATCGGCATTCGAACTATGCTTATCTGAAGCAGAAAACTAAATATTTACATATAAGCTAATATAGATTTTTTTTTTTTTTTTTTTTTCTTTTTTTTCTTTTTTTTATTGCTTCCATTTTATATTTCTATCAAAATAGAATTTACATATTGGTTGAAGGCAAACGAGTAACAAGCTGCGCCGCTAGCCCTTTTTGGATTACAAAAGAGATAATTATGATACCTTGAATTTAGCTTGTTTGAGGATGGGAGCATCACCGGTAGCTCGTAAATGCACAACAACTGAATTTTATAAAATAATTAATTATAAAACGTAATAAGTAATCAATTGCAACTGGATTTATTGATGAGAGAATAGACGACAAGTGACCGACCTTTACGTGAAGCGATCGGAGAAGAAGCCATGGAATGTTTCAACTTTTCAATACTTACTTTGGGCCTCAACACTTTCTTTCTTTCAGCTATATATATACTGGGCCCAAACATCTTTACTCACGCTTCAATTTAAGTTAGTTTTGGATTTTACATTAAGAAAAGTTCAAATCATAGTTCTTAAGATCCAGATTCTGATCCTGATCCTGATCTTGGGATCTTACGATTTTATGATTTTATGAAGCAAAAACGATCCGGATCCTACGTAGGATCTTAACAAGCTTAAGATCTTATATGATCCCGATCTTGACCATAGGATCTTAAGATCTACTCCGATCTTACTTTTCTCGAACCGCAAACTAAAAAACTACAAATTTATGGTGTATGTTTTTATATAATTTAAAAAACAACATGTGATTCTTCTTAAACATTCCATATTCATAATTTAGGACAACATTTTAATTAAGCATTCATATAATTTCGTGTTTATAACATATAATAATTTGTAGATTTGAATAATATTACAAAGATTATTAAAAAATGACATTATAGTAGGATCTTGATCCGATCTTACGATCACCATCTTGTAAAGACAAAAATGATCCTACGTAAGATCCCGATCTTAAAAACCTTGGTCTCAAGACTATCATTTACAACTAACTTTTCAAACATTAAGACATGACCATCAACAAACTCCTTATTTTCAGTAATATGACTATTACAAGAAGAGAATTATAATTATGTTTGAGATTAGTTGCTAAAAATAGCCTATCGTTGTTAGCAAAACTCTTTAATTTTTAAAAGAGTTATTTACATAAATGGTTACTATGCGTTGTTTGATTTTTCGGGTTTAGTCACTAAACATTTTTTTCCGCCGGGTTACATCACTGTGGTTTGCATATGTTACGGATCCAGTCTATATCCGAATTGAAATGACCAAAAAGCCCATATCATCTTTTTTTTCAAATTTTTTGACAATTAAGTAACGGTCCGTTAGTCTTTTATACTAACGGCCGTTAGCAAATAACCGAACATTTGGTTTTCTTATATTTTCGTCCGTTTTTACACGTTTTCGTCCGGTCTTTATATGTTTTCGTCCGTTTTTACATCTTTTCGTCCGTTTTTACACATTTTCGCCCGTTTTTATATGTTTTCGTCCGTTTTTACACCTTATCGTCCGTTTTTAAATGTTTTCGTCCGGTCTTTATACATTTTCGTCCTTTTTTGCACGTTTTCGTTCATTTTTTTGTCCGTTTTCACACCTTTTCGTTTGTAACACCCCCATTTTCGTGATACGCAGCGGAATATAAGTTTGGGGTGCTACTTCATGGTTCACAGTCATGGAGATAGAAAACGACTCGAAAAGAGACGTTTTAAATAAAATTGTTATCATTCATTTATTTAAATCAGAGTACAAAGGATAGGTCCCAGAGGGAAGTTTAGACATATATTATAAAAGATACAATATTCTTTGAATGATAACAAAATGGACACTCTTTTTATTAGAAGAAAGTCCATAGCCACTCCGTGCCGAATCATACTTCTAGTTACCTGAGATAAACATGCTTAAAAAAGTCAACACAAAGGTTGAGTGAATCCATAGTGTTTTCAGTAGTAATCAGTTTGAACACAAGCTAAGTAGAGAGTAAATCAGTGATATCATAGTTCATTATATATTGCCTTAAGTCTCATGGCACGCAAAACGTTAACAGGTTATCTTCATAGTTATAAGCTATGAGATATAAATTACCCCATAATTAAATGTAGGTAACCTTGCCCACGAGTAGGAGATTGTCAGTCTCTTTATTAAACTCAAATAAAATGCATTTGGTTACGTTACGGTAACACAAAGGGGCTGTCAAACCCAATAGATCTATCCATTATATTCGCGCTCACCCGCAGGTGATTAGAGGTCCATGATTAGGGGTCTTTTTGACAATAGCAAACTTAGGCAATATAAATCAGGAAAGCATTCAGAAAATTCTTGTGTTCGGTTTAGTAGCATGTATCTCCCCACAAGTTTGGAAAAACGTAGTAAAAAGTGGGACTATGAACTCACCTGGGCAATCTGGATGGAAAACAAAGTTAACAATGTTGATAAACGTCTCCGGCTCGCAACCTGGGTTGGTATGTCAAGTTCTCAGTAATTGTTTCTGATTATATAAGTTTCCAATGTTCGTTGCGTTGTTTGGTTGATGGTTAAATACTTTATTGAGCCAATATGTAGTTTCAAAAATAAGATTTTATCTTATTTTCTTATCTGTAAGATTCGGTTCTGTCTGTTCATTAAATAGATACTTCGTTCGTTAGTTTGTTAAAGATATCTTGCGTTCGTTTAATATATTTCTTGTTCGTTCGTTGGTTCGTCAATAAAATAAACATGTTACGTTAGTATTAAGTCGGAAAGTAGAAATAGAACTGATAAAAATAGTAGTTACGAGAAGTTAAGTTTTAATCCCTAAGGTTTGGTCAATTGACAATTTACACCCTGAACTTTTGGATAATGACAGTTTTTACCCTTAAGTTTCAAAAATGACAATTTCTACCTTGTTCATTTATTATTTACAAAAGTGACCCTTGATTAAATTATTTACAAAGTTTACCCAATAAAACTCTAATTAGTAAAAAAATAATAAGTATAAGCTTAGTGATATCACTAGAGTTTTGGATTTTGATATCTTACTGAAAACGGGATTATCTTACGAGCTCTTTGTTCCTATATATAGTTAGCCAGGCTGACTTTAAAATGAACCAATTTTCGTATTTTATGGAAATCAGTTGATGGTCGAAAAATATTTCAAAAGTCGGGCGATCGAACAAGGTTTAATACAAATCTGAAAATTAAATTAAAACTAGCGATGGGATGAATTTTGAACACAGATAACTTTTAACTCGCTTGATCAATTTACGAAATTCTTCTTTCTAAAATAACTTAGCTATATGGACTCTAGTAGGTCGAAAAGTTGGAATTTTTAAAGATCATATAGAGGTCGAAAACAGTGTCTAAAGTTGGTGCGTTAATCAACTAAAACTGAAAAATAAATAAACTAAGTTTTTGTTTCTATGTCTAGTGATTTGTGGCAAACTTTAAAGGTTAATAACTTTTTGATCAATTGATCATTTCTATTGATTCTTTCTTCTAACACAAGTTAGCTAGCTCATCTTTATTATCCCAAAAGCTTAGAATTTTTGGTGATCAAATAGGGGTCGAGAACTGGTCCTAAAGTAGGTGAGTTGGTCGACTGGAACTAGAAGCAAAAATCTGGAAATCTAACTTTCTATATTTAGCGACAAGGGTAGATTTTGTGAACTCTATAACTTAATGAAAACTTAACCAATTCTCATGGTTCTTTTTCCTATTACTAGCTAGTCACGTGGTCTTTATATGTGCTAAAAATCAGAATTTTTAGTAATTGTTTAAGGTTCCAAAACGGGGTTCAAAGTACGGTTGTTTGAGTGTAAATCTGAAAAATATAATAACTGGAAATACTGGTCTAGTTTAAGCGATATGGGGAAAATTTTAGGACTCAATAACTTTGGACTCGTTTGATCTTTTTCGACGATTCTCGTTTCTAAATTAAGGTAGCTGGGCGAACTAGACATATGCTAAAAATCAGAATTTAGTAACGTCGTTTGGTAATTGATTTATAGGGCGAAAGTTGGGTACCTGGGCTTGTGTTCTGCTCGATATAACCACAGAACAACAGACCTAATTGTTTTTGTATTTTCAGGGTTTATGACTAGGGTTTTTAGACATGATACGATTGTATTTGCTATATCTTGACATGTTTAACATATATTTGATTTGTTTAATCATTATTTTGAATATCTTGGGTGTGTTTGTGATTAACTGATCGAACAGAAAGACAACAAAGAAAAAACTTAATTCACTTTTTGATCTTAGTTGTTATTAGATATCATATATTAGTGTTTTTAAGATGACATAAAATAAATTAAACTGAATATAAAAGAGTTATAAAGACTTACTTAAGGTTGGTGTCGACCTAGGGTTTATAGACAACTTAGGTTCTACTCTTGATCACCAACGATTTTACTCCTTTTCTAAAACTCCTAGGGTTTATTTTGCTTCTATTTGGGGCTGTGGAACAGAAGGGAAATGGAATGGAGCTGTTTTGGTGTTTGGTTGTTTAAGGTGGAAGTAATTTGGAAGGGTTTAGGTCGAATTGGTGTGGAATGATAGGGTAAGAGTTGTGTTGCTATTTATAGAAGGAAGATTAGGGTTTTCTAGTAGTTAGGAGAGGACATGAGAGGTGTGTTAACTTCCTATTGGTGCTTAATGTGTGACAAGTGTGAGGAGGGGGAATGGGACATGTAGGTTATGGAGGGGGAAGGTGATGTGGCTTCTTTAAATCCATACAAGTGGCTTGGTTCTAGAGGAAGGGGATGTGTACACTTAGGGTTTATCCAATTGTATTCTTAAGGTTTAAGAAAATGGTGTATGTTTTATGTTCTAGTTCCATTTGAAACAAACTAGGAGAATTTGATTTAGGTTGGTTCATTATATGCTTAAAGGGGTTGTACATAGGGCTTGGTTATGTGATAGTCTAGTTTTGGATCCTAGTTAGGGTTTCTAGAGTTAGGGTTTTATTGGAAATGATTTTTAGAGTTTTAAGGAATGAATACATACATATCGAATTGTATATATATTTAAGAAAATGGTTTTGTGCATTAAGAAGTTGTACTCTAGCTTTAGGGGGTTGTACTATAGTTAGGAAAATATGGAAAATATAGTTTTAATTATTTCTTAATTTTATATAATTTTTATATAAATTTTCATTAGGGTTTTAAGGTAATAAAATAGATTTTTATGTTTTAGTGTATTAGAGGGTTGTAACTTAAGTTTAAGGAGTTGTACATTTGTTAAATAACTTAATAAATTATTTTTAGAATTTATTGTGTGAAAATATCACAAATTATGTCATTTAAATAATTATTATTAAAGTTTTTATAAGATTTTAAGTTTTATGCTTAAATGACTTGTACATTAGTTTAAAGGACTTGTACTTAATATTTTTCTTAAAAATATTATCTAGAGTTTGTAAATAAGATATTAGTTTCCTTGAAAATTTGGGTTTTATCGGCAGTTATAGTGGAATTAGGGTTTTTATGAATATATAGTTTATGTGCATAAATGACTTGTACCTTAGCTTATATAGCTTGTACATTTTTAATTTTTTGAAAATATTATATGAATAATTTAGAGTTTTTGAACTTTATACATAAAATCATAGTTAAGAGAAATTAGGGTTTCTATCATGAGTTAAAACAGAATTAGGGTTTCTGGTGCTTTGGTAACTTGTTCATTAGCTCAAATGAGTTGTTCTTTTATTTTGTAGGGTTTAGTTATTCTTATTTGGTGTTGTGATGCATTTAGGGTTTCATAAATACTTCTATCAGATAATATATGTTCGGTTATAAACGTAAGTTGACGAATTAATGTAAAGTGGTAAATGGTAGTTTGTAGAATGTTATACTTGACATAGGAAAATATTTTTGATAAATAAACATTAAACAGGTTGAGGTTGGGTTGAGTGCGAGTACGTTTATCAAGGAGGTGAGTTACGTCACATGAGATGGTAGTTGTAATCCAGACAGCAAGTAAATAAATAAAAAAAATTTACACGTAGAAAAGGATAAGTATTCTAAGAGATAGTGTATTCTAGTATGGGATTTTCGCAGTGGTTACATCGTTCGTTTTTACACGTTTTCGTACGGTCTTTATATGTTTTCGTCCGTTTTTATACCTTTTCGTCCGTTTTCGTCCGTTTTTACACGTTTTCGTCCGGTCTTTATATGTTTTCGTCCGTTTTTACACGTTTTCGTCTGGTCTTTATACGTTTTCGTCCGTTTTTACACGTCTTCGTCCGGTCTTTATACATTTTCGTTCGTTTTACATGTTTTCGTCCGTTTTTTCCACCTTTATCGTCCGTTTTTACACGTTTTCGTCCGGTCTTTACATGTTTTCGTCCGTTTTTACACCTTTTCGTCCGTTATTGCACGTTTTCGTTCGTTTTTGCACGTTTTCGTCCGATTTTACACGTTTTTGTCTGTTTTTGCATGTTTTCATCCGTTTTTACATATTTTCATCCGATTTTACCCGTTTCGATCCGTTTTACACCTTTTCGTCCGTTTTTGCACGTTTTCGTTCATTTTACATGTTTTCGTCCATTTTTACACTTTTTTGTCCGTTTTTACAAGACTTCGTTCGGTCTTTATACGTTTTTATCTGTTTTTACACCTTTTCGTCCCTTTTTGCACGTGCAAAAACGAACGAAATCATGTAAAAGCGGACGAAAACATGTAAAAACAGATCAAAACGTGTAAAAAAGACAAAAAGGTGTAAAAACGGACAAAAACGTATAAAGGCCGGACGAAAACGTGTAAAACGGACGAAAATGTGTAAAAACGGACAAAAACATGTAAAAACGAACGAAAACGTGCAAAAATGGACAAAAATGTGTAAAAACAAACGAAAATGTGCAAAAAAACGGATGAAAAGGTGTAAAAACAGACGAAAACGTGTAAAGACGGGACGAAAACGTGTAAAACGGACAAAAATGTGTGAAAACAGACGAAAACGTGTAAAAACGAACAAAAACGTGCCAAAACGAACGATAACATGTAAAAGCGGACGGAAACGTATAAAAACGGATCAAAACGTGTAAAAACGGACAAAAAGGTGTAAAAACGAACAAAAACGTATATAGACCGGATGAAACGTGTAAAAATTGACGAAAAGGTGTAAAAACGGACGAAAACATGTAAAAATGAACGAAAACGTGCAAAAAACGGACGAAAACGTGTAAAAACGGACGAAAATGTGTAAAAACGGACGAAAATGTATAAAGACCGGACGAAAACGTTTAAAAACTGACGAAAAGGTATAAAACGGATGAGAACATGTAAAAACGAACGAAAACGTGCAAAAACGGATGAAAATATATAAAAAACGGACGAAAACGTATAAAGACCGGACGAAAACGTGTAAAAACGGACGAAACAATTGTAAAAACGAACGAAAACAAAAACGGACGAAAAGGTGTAAAAACGGCCGAAAACATATAAAGACCGGACGAAAACGTGTAAAAACGGACGAAAAGGTGTAAAAACGGACGAAAACATGTAAAAAACGAACGAAAACGTGCAAAAACGGACGAAAAGGTGTAAAAACGGACGAAAACATATAAAGACCGGACGAAAACGTGTAAAAACGGACGAAAACGTAAGAAAATCAAATTTTCGGTTATTTACTAACGGCCGTTAGTATAAAGGACTAACGGCCGTTACTTAATTGTCAAAAGATTTGGAAAAGAAGATTACAAGGGCTTTTTGGTCATTTCAATTTGGATATGGATTGGATCCGTAACATATGCAAACCACAGTGATGTAACCCGGCGGGAAAAAAGTTTAGTGACTAATTCCGAAAAATCCGACAAACCACAGTGACCATTTGTGTAATTAACTCTTTTTAAAAATACTATAATATTTTTTAACACTTTGTTAAAGATGTATACAAATTTATACATTTTTTAATCAATCATTATAATAAAATGAACACTAGGGTTTAGGGTATTCTTGATATCTAAAAGTGTGAAATATTATTAGGGATGAGAAGGCGATGAAAGGAGTGTTTGAATTTGTGTGTGTTGCGTGCAATTAATTGGATTAATGGGTGTTTCGACCTTGCATTAAAGGATGAAGGATAACTTAACAGGGTGACGGAGACTGATCTACGTATTGAAAACGTCAGAGCTTTGACGTAATGTCTAAAAACTAACGATATGTGAAAACCAAAAAACAAAAAAACACGAACCCGATACTAAAAAGACCTCAGTAACTACAGTAAAACAACAAAAATGTTTTACCATGATTGTAATTTTGGAGTTCAAACACCATTATTTGGAACTTTTAGGGAGGTGGGGGCAAAGACAAACAATCGACAATGTCATTGCAAACCTTAATTCAAAAATATGTCGGCATTATTGAAAAGGTACAATGCAATGCATTAGACATTTCACTTTGATAACATGTAAAGAGTGACCACCACTATATGAAAGAATTGCATATTATATAGAACATCTCAACTTTAAATAATTTATCATTGCACTTATGCTAGCAGTTAAGGTAAAAAGTTACTGTCACAGTCTTGTGCTAAACATAACGGTAAGTTAAAAAAGACTCAAACTCGCAATCTAAGTGTCGTAAAACTTGGGTCAGTATTATCCGGCAACCACTTGGTAGAAGCACAATGGTTGATCTAAAAGGGACAAAAGGATCCAATGATTTAGCAGGGATCATGATTACCAAAAGCTACTTTCGAATCCACCTTTCCCCCCACTAAAGCCTCTTCAACACAGACCCTGATCCAAAGAGAATCATCAAACACTACAGCTCAGATATGCTACTTTTTGTTGATTTAGAGCCACTTATGTTTAACATATGTATTTGCTGCTTTTAGTGTCTATACTTTCTACTGGCCAAAATACCATAATCTTATTAATAAATGGAACACAAAGCGCAACTTTAAGCAACATATTCTGTTAAGATATGAAAGATACCAAGAAAGTCAGCTAGAGCATTATTCCATCAAGACTACCTTTCTTTCATCCGACGGTTATATTAGGCTTAAAAACTCTGAATCGTGATGATAATTTCTAGACTACCTTTCATCCAACAAGTTGGGTAGTTTGGCAGTCTTATCGGCAAAATGGTCAATCGCATATTACTCAAGTAGTCATAATTAGTAAAAATTTCAGCTAGTTTTAATAATTATGCATTTTCAGATAATGCTTTTTATCATGTAGTACTGGTTTTCAGATCATAGCATTCAACATTCAGAAAGAAAGGAAAAAAAAACATAACCGAGGTATTATTACATACGGATTACGGAGTATATGAAATTAAAAGGATTATTAATCAAGCTCCACAGCATTTATATATTTCATAATTATGTCTAGATCACTGAAATCCATGACACTAAAACTAGTAAAAAAACGAAAACATGCTTAAATCATGTTAAATAACCAACAAGCTTTTTAAACAAGAATTACAACACGGGTATGACGATTAGTAGCTGAATTGCCAATTATGAACCGGATATTCCTAAAGAACCAAAGATAGTAAATGTCAAGGATGAATTATCGTCACAAAGAACTTACACAAGGCGTTTGCTTAATTAATAGCTTAGCCAGACCTCCCTCTCTTTTTGCCATCAGATCTAGTACCGCCTGATTCTGCTTCAGATGAAGCATCCATCGATTTACTAAACGAGTTTGACAAATCACCATATAGATCAACCACCCGTTTAACATTGTTGTTAAGCTCTCTAATTAGTCCCACGTTTCTTGTCAAGTTAACAGGTAGCTTAGACTCTTGATTCTGGTTGATCTCGCTAATCAACAGGCGGTTTTGGTCCAAAATGTTTTGAACTTGGACAAAGCTCTTCTGAAACGTTTGCAACACTTTCCCATCTACTCCTAACTGTGACCCGTTCGCCATTCCTGAAAATATATCCCCTTCCATTGTTTCTCCCTTTTGTCACTCAAATGTTCAGAACCACCCAAGATTACAGACCTGAAAATTTGTAAAATATATTTCAATTCCATTTTTGGGTTCGGGTTTGGGTTCGGTTCGGATTAAGATTATGTAATCATTCCCTATAGATTGTTAAAACAGGCCTTAAGTAGATAAAAATTTGTGTTACCAAATAGTCTATATACAGCTCCCAAATTGGTAATTAGCCTAATTCCTAACTTTAACATAAACATTCACATACAAATATACTAAAAAAAGAAACAAATCACAAGAAAAAAAAAAAGATTCTGTACTTTTTCCATAACTATAAACATAACGATAAAAAGGGTCTAGTTTCAATATAATTTTTTTTCCTTTGGAGGGCGAGTCTTTAACTCAGATGTACACGGTGTAACCGGGAAACTAAACTAATTGACAATACATCAAACAATAATAAAAGGGTCTAACAAAGACATAAAAAAGGCTCTAAAATTTATAAAACAAAACAATTACCTTAAAAGAAAAGAACATTATATGAAGGTACACACAGTGAGTGTGTAAGTGTGTTTGTTTTGATATCCTCGTTTAGTTCACCCTTTTCCTGAGAGAGAGAGAGATGATGTTTGGATTCTGATTTTGTGGTTTTTTGGAAGAAGGAAAGAAGAAGACTTTTTCACAGATGTACAAATGTTTTTTTTTTTAATGGACCGGGTTTTTATGATGTTTGTTTTATGGACCGGATCTAATATAGCCTTGAGTAAATTACGTAAATGGTCCTTTTGGTTTGTCGAAAATTTTACCTATCGTCCCTCAAACTTAAAAGTTGCATATATCATCCCTATCACCTCCAAAGTATAACACTCCTGGTCCTTTTAGAGATGATAGGTGAAATTTTTTAAGTTGCATATATCGTCTCTATCACCTTAAAAAAAGATCACTAGTGTTATACTTCAAAGGCGATAGGGATGATATATGAAACTTTTAAGTTTGATGAATGATAAGTGAAATTTTGGATAAATCACAGAGACCATTTACTCTGTAGTAATCCTCCCGACCTAATCCCTGATTTTTATTTGATATTGACATAAAGTTAGTTGTTGTGATTAGTCTTGGTGTTGATCCATAGGATCCAATCACTTTTTAGGGGCTATATATTATTAGACCAATCAAGTCTTGCACGTTTACAAGAGGTCTATCTATCAACTATCATCATTTTTTGGATTTATTATTGGAAAAATAATGAGATTAAGCTTAATTAGAAGTTACTTGGTTGGCATTTTAGTTTTCATTATTTACTTATGTGGACATTGATAATTGAGATTAAAAGTTTATATTTGCATTGTATTGAAGTTGAATGTTTTTTTTTTTTTTTTTTTTTGGAAAAGCTAAATGGTATTATAAACAATTAGGAGATTGATTCAGTGGTGTCACTTCCTCACTACAAATGTCTAATCAACCGGTCAAGGAAGGCTTTTGTAAAATAGTTCATATGTTCAATACAACTCGTGACAAAAGTTGCGGTAACAAGTACTCATTGATTGAATTTAAGTCCTTGTGGAAAAGTCAGTTGGTACAAAAAAATGCCCTTAGTTAGGGTTTTTCGCCGATTAAACATTAGGAGGAGTGGCTTCGGGTTGGAAGCGGGTTGCATGCGGGTTGGATGCCGCCTATGCGGGCTTCGAGGACGGGCTGGAAATTCGGGTATAATACTCGCTGCGGGATCAAGCAAAGCATGCTTATATATTTGTACAAACTAGTAAAAAAGATTTGGGAGGGTTGAAAGTGATGGCGCCAGTAAAAAGGTTGTTTTTAGGGTTGGAGGGTTGAAATGAGGTGGAGGGAGATGATTGGTTAAAATTTGAGAGGGTTAGAGGGTATATAGTTATGACTCCCTCCACCCTTAGTTAGGTTTTTTCGCCGATTAAACATTTTGAAGAGTTGTAGACGAGCTCAATATGGAGCTCACCACTCTCATCACAGAAGATAATACCGCAATACTATTTACATATTTAAGTTTTTTCATTTATTATTGTGAACACACTTACAACATATATTACTTGTATGTCTTTCTTTTTTTTTTTTTTTTTTTTTTTTTTTTTTTTAACAGAATTGCTAATTTGATTGTTGATGAGTAGATCTTAACACCTTAATATCTATACTACATATAATTGAGGAAGTTTTTTTTCCATCACTAAATGAATTCTTTTTAAGGAATACAAATTAATATGTAAAATGTACAAACGGTTAATGCTATGTATAATATATTAAACAATAATTCTTTTACACACAATTATTTAAAGCATTCATTAATATAAGTTTAATGCCAAATTTTTATTTGGTTATGGACATTTAGTTTGAAATTTGCATATTCAAACAACATTTATCATCTATGTATGTATTTTAGTACAAGTATAGTGAAATTTTAATCATTTTGCTAATAAATTCAATTGAAAAGACTCCTACATGTCAAAGTATGCAGATTTTCAGACGATTTATAAAATATGAAAATGTGTAAATGTATAAAGTACGAAGATTCTCTATGTTTACACGTTATATAATATTGTGACGAATATTATACAACATCTACTACGAGTAATTATGAATGATGCACATGTACTTGATATTTTAATATGAAATAGTGTATGATAGAGTTATTCTTTAAAATTCTCGCTCATGCGTAAAATCATTAGAGCAAAAGGTATGGTGGCATACCAAAACTCCTCATTTGGGGCCCACGGGGTGTCACATCACTTTAACAAACCCATTTACAACCCCCCCCCCTTATCACAACTAACCACAACTTACTCATTTGAGTACCACCACTTCCTATTTTATTTTTTTATTCAATTTATCAAATAACATAAAATACAACATATTAAAAACATACAAAACTTAAAATAAAGATACGAAAAACAAAAAATGACACGGAAAAAAATAAACACGATATGGAAAACAAATCATACAACACCGTTAAGAATTTCATTCGTCCCATTTGGGGTGGTTTCTCAAAACCTCCCACACGTGAACATATTGGAAGCTTCTCCCACCAAAGTGTTGTTCAAAAATGGTCTTTGCATTCTTGAGATGGTCACTGTCATTTTCCCCGCTTGTACCCTGCAAATGTTTGTAAATAGCGTTGAATTTTTGACATTCACTGTTAAGTCTTGTCAATTTACCCGTAACCATATTTTTGTTACGATTGTCACCGTTATACTGATTGTTGAACATGTCTACAACCTGGTTCCAAAAGGAGTATTCATTGTAGTTGTCTAGGTCTTGGGAAACTGCAACCCAAACTTTAGCTGGCAAGTTTTCTTCTTCTTTTGACCAACGAGTATTCATTTCCGATGTTTGGACTTTGAAACTGTAACACCCCAACCCGGCAAGGGTAAAGATGACACGTTAATGGTTTCATATCAGATCAAACAAAGCATATTTCAATAGTAATACAATAAAATGTCAAAGGTTACAAATGAAATACTAACATTATAAGGTTAAGAATGAAACAAAACTAAATACTAAGTCTGCAAAAGCAATCCTGCTAATGACTTCTACTTCAGAAATACTATCAAGGTCTTCTAAGTCCAAAAGTCTCTTCACTCATACCCAAACCCGTCGTCCTGCTTATAACCTGCCGCACACGAAAAGAAAACGTGCGGCTGAGCTTAAAAAGCCCAGTGAACAGATATAACGGAAACAAAGCAGTAGCATAATGAATAATACATGAGTAAATGAGAATGGAAGCATGAATACATGGTAAGAATACATGGTATCATAAGGGAAAGAAAAAAGGTGCATGGTAAAGAAAGGTCAGTAATCCACTACGAGCCCATAACATGAAATCATAAGCATAATCATAATCATAAACATGTAGAGGGGAGACCTCTTAGTATCCTGTAAATATGAGGGGTGTCCTCATCATGGGTTGGAGTAGCTAGCTCCCGGAGTGTGAAAGACGTGTATCGCACACACCATCAGTCACCATGAATAACATAACATAACATAACATAACATGTACATGAACAAATCTAGGATGCATCCATACGCCCCAGGTGGCCATAATCTGCCTCTACGTAAACATAACATGCAGGGACGGGACAGGTCATCACTCTCCTGCCCTAGAGTCATGCCATCGGTGCATCGACTGACATGGACATGAAACCCTCATGCCTAGTGAGTGGCTCGTAGTATCAAACTGAGGGTAAAGGTCAAGTATCATGAATCATGTTTTAAGTTTACTTGCATAGGTCAATATCATGTTTCATAAGTTCATAATCATGGTTCATAATCATGGTTCATAATCATGGTTCATAATCATGGTTCATAAGCAAGGTTCATAAGCAAAGGTTCATAAACAAAGGTTCATAAGCAAAGGTTCATGGTCAAGGGTTCATAATTAAAGGTTCATGAATGAAAGGTTCATAATCATAAAAGGTTCAATATCATGATGGTTCAAAAGATCGGAGTTCATGAATGAAGGGAACATAGCAATGGTATAGGGAACCCTAATACGAATCATAATCAGAGAATGAAGGCCTCTTATCAAAGAAGCAGAATATCTGTACCTTAGACCGCAAGTGAACACACAACTAGAACATAAGGATCGGAAACAAACTCCTTCTTCAGCGAATCTACACGAATTCATGATCGGCTAATTATTAATAATTCATCTCAAATTAGATTTACTCGTTTTCGTCGGCTTTCCATTTTTAGTGACTTTTAGGGTTATTAATGACAATTAACTAACTTTAAGACGTGACATTATAAATATTATAGTTTAGGGTTGCTTGTCATTTTTATTAAATAAAACAATCAAACATGCATGTATCATGGTTCCAATAGTCACAAAAATCCTTAATATTTAACCCATTTCCTGATTCGATTCCCACCAAAAATGACACAAATATTCACATGTTTAAAAATTCTTCATGTTGATGTACCCACCATAACACTCACATAAATTCATACGTAAACATGTCCTTATAACCATGCGTTCCCATATTTTATCTTCTGAGTTTAATTCAGACTTTTAGTCGTATTTTTTTGGGATCATATTAGCATCTTAAATAACAAGATTATAAGCGTGTCCTCACAACAGATTCGAATGGCAAACAGAATCGAAGTCGACACCCACAAATTATACACCACACTATGCAATTTTAGACACACATTACTAGACACAACTAACTCACACCCACATGCATGCAAACACAGCCCAAATGATTTATGTCTACACACACGTTCTTGTTAAATACTCACACAATATAGCGAGCCACAGTATATCATAAATTCACACAAAGTCAACCTTTAATCTCGAATACACATGCATGTACACACGTCGAATACAACTACAAAACCCATCTTCACGTGACCATCATGCATACCCATTTTAACGACACAAAACCAACCATGAAAATCAATCTTTTCGACCCAATCCTTGCCCATCCAAACGACCCATTTTTTTTACTCACAAAAAAACGTTACTCGAACAATTATCTGACCCATGATATTTACGAACGAAAACGCAACCGGGTTTTTACTAAAATCCTAGGACTTACCTATTTTATAACAGATTATATACACATATTTTAGGCTTCCTTCGACTCATATGATACACACACAAACTGACGCATTACGAATCAAAATGACATATTCCAGCTTACACATTTATGATTTCATGTTATTTATATGCTTATGTTTAACCAGACGAGTTGTTTTACTTGTTATAACCGTATATATATGTTTCATTTTCTTATTATATATACTCATGTGTCGTATGGATAACAACAAGGTGATGGAGATACCTGTGGGTCGGATATATGAACAACACACTGAACACACGAATCTAACCCAATCCTATCGAAACCAAGGTCACTAAACTCTAACGAATCCCCACCTTGGAACACCGCGAACAAATCACTAGCTTAGCCACACCCTTCGTGCTACTCGTATTTTGAAGGAACGATCACACACCGATCTTGATTTTTTGGAGTAAAATGAAGCAGCCGATTTGTAGTTTTGTTTAGGGTTTTTGTTTTGGAGCGCATGTAGGCAACAATATGAAGGAGAATATATGTGCAAGGTTCTGACATTAAATCTTAAGTGTGAATGGGATTTCAAATAGGGAAATTCACATCAATTATGGGATGTAATTGACAGCTAACGTGTGCACGCAATATTTGGTGAGCAATTAAAGGTGTGAAGGGATTAAATATAGGAAGATGGGCTGGAAATAACTGGCCGAACAAAGTGGGAAGTCAAAGATCATATCTTCATTTTAAACTTAATTGTATCAAGTCATAATAAATAACCAATTGTTGTGTACAATCTTATATATGTTTCGGCCTATATTAAGTCATCTAGACGTGTGATATAATTACTCTATATAATATGCATGTGTTGATTTTTTATGTAACTTAGGTTATGATTTTGAGTGTCTTGTAATCCTTAGGTTATAGCTTATATTTACATTAGTTATATTCGGGTTCAGTGCTCGAGTTGGTCACGGATTTAGAAACGACATTTTAGGTTATCACGATTGTTTAATACTTTAGGTTATAATCGGAATGAAATGTCTTAAAGATTTAAACACCTTTTATGAATTTGAGGTCAAAGGATATTCTGGGTATTTTACATGTTCCGAAATTTTGGGTTTTGAAACAATTTTGTAAAATGGTTAGATATAGAAGTGTGTGAAAAATAGTGTGTTATGGTATGTTATTTATAACGGATAATAGCCGTTTGAAACAATACGAGCGGGATTTATTCAAATTCAAAATTCAAAATCAAAATTCAAATTCAAAATGCTACAGTTCGATCGGGATCCCACCAAATTCAAATTCAAAATTCAAAATTCAAATACGAGCGGGATTTATTCAAATTCAAATTGGAATTCAATTTCAAAAAGTTGCCTATATATACACACAACTCACACATAGATTCTAAACAATGTCTCACAAAGACTTCTCCCAACAATTTCCCAGTCACCACGACTTCTCACAACAATTTCCTAGTCACCACGACTACTCACAACAATTTCTCAGTGAACACGACTTCTCACAACAATTTCCCAGTGAACACGACTACTTGAGCACCAACCCAACAGAAAATGAACCGGTTAACACTCCACCGGCAGATATCTTTCCGTTATTCCCAACGAAAAATGAACCGATTAACACTCCACCGGCGGAACACCAACCCAATCCGTTTAATCTTACTGAGGAACAACTCCAACTACTTGAGCAGGATGAGGAAGTACTGAGAGAAATACAAGAAAACGAAGCACGTGAGGAAGCTGCTCGTAGGGAGCAGAAAGAAAGGGAAGCAGAATACCGCAGGAACAACTTGTTTGACATTCTGGAAAGAGAGTATTATGAGGGCAAGTTTGCGGATGAAGAGTCTCCTTACGACGAGGGTTATAACTCAGACTTTTCATTGTAATTTGTATTGCCATTATCATTTACGTATCGTAGTTTGTATTAATCGTACTTTGTATTTTCAATTCGATGTTTAATGTATTTTTAATTCGATGTTTAATGTATTTTCAATTCCTAGTTTAAAAAACATTACAAGTTTTATAAAACATTACAAGTTTTATAAAAACATTACAAGTTTTATGTATTTTCAATTCCTAAATATATATACATTACAAGGTTAGAAAAGAAGAAAAAAAATGGCCACTGACAAAACAGTACCAAAAGGACGGGAATTAGCTTCGTTGTGCAGACGACGAAGGGAAAAGTGGCGAACGGTGGCGAGGCTAGGCGGTGTCGTGGCGAGCACCGGCGATGGTGCCAGCGTGAAACGGCGAGCAATGGCTAACTCCGCACCTTGTGCTCTTATAACGAAAAACATGTGATGGGAAAATGACAAGGCAAATATGATACCACTCACAGGTATGTCATGATGTTGTTACTCCATCATGTTATCATTTGTTGTTTTTTTCAATATCAACAAAATTATCTTCTATCGTATTTAAGGGCCCGTTTGTTTCATACCTTTTGCAATAAAGTAATACTATGATAGTTGAATGAAATTGTTTGTTTCACGGTTTTGGTTTAAAATCTATTATGAAACCCTCTGACGCCATTCCTCATGATATTGGTAGGTTTGGAATTTTAAAGATGGTCTCACATTTTGTTTTTATTCTTAGCCACATATTTTTCCTTTATATAATATCTTTATATTTATTTATTTACATAATATCTTTATTTATTACTTAAACAAATATTTTAAAAAAAATATATATATTTCTCTCTTCTCATTTTCTTTCATTCTATATCAAATCTAAATTCTATTCTAAACCTGTGATTATACCAAACGCACCATAAATTTTTCATGGACACTTCCTTAGTTGCTTTCAATAATTTGACTAAAAGTTTTTTTGTCTTAGAAACGGCCAATGTAAGAGATTTGATTCAAATGACGCTTGATGCAAATGAACCTGAAAAGATGTTTCTAGTAATTCTAGTCCACATGGCGATGGACTCAAGCCCGTTGTATATTATAATATTAACACAAGTGATGCATCCTATTCGTATGTATTACTCTAACATAAGCAATAGATTAGTTTTGTGTCTAATCTACTTTTCTTTCTACCACTACCTTTCAATAATTAAACATCACATCATATTAGTACATCGCATATCAGAAAACAATATACTAATTCTAGTATGACCCAAAAATATTATATTTCTTTGGGTAGTCATGGTTTCCGACCTTTTGCCGACTAATCTACGATGTTTGAACCTGCCACACAGATTTAAACAGGGTAAAACTCTCCTTTTTCAGGAGGTTGGCGTGGCCACTTCAAGGTTGTTTGCACCTAGCAAAAACTGAACCTAAACCCTCACACATTTTAATGGTATTAATCACAAGGATTTAACCATTAAGTCACTTTGAGTGGTTCATCCAAAAGAATCTTTTCTAATTGCTATTATAGTTTTGATGACTTTAAACTAACCAACCCCTCCACTTTTCATATTAAGGACAATCTTATTAGTTGTAGTTTGAAGATACAATGCACTAGTGGCCTAGTGTTGAACCATTGCTATAGCTACCATTGGGCTACATTGGCCAAACTTCCTTGCTGCAAATGTTCTTAAGGTATGATAATCATAATATTGGAGCTAGAATTTTTGTCGCCAAAACCGTGTCATTGAGAAGTTAAGATCTTAGCTCCTGTTATGTTCAAAATATCAGAAACAACATTCTAATCCATACATCCACAAACAACATATAGTGCCATAAACAAGTAACAACCTATAAGATCAAACTTCTAGACGAATAACCCAAAGCTTGAATAATTGAGCCAAGTACCGAAGGGAAAATTTCATTCGTTTACCCTAATAAGCAATACCAAACACCACCTCAAATCCAAAATTTTGTATAAACGACAAGGACCATTTATGTAAACGAGAACACGAATGAGGTTTTGCCGGCTGGTTTACCCATAAAAGACAATTTCTAACTCACATGTTCGCGGTCTAACCGGATATCACTGTGACCAGTTCCAAATCCCCCATTCTCACAACAACATATTTAAATTTTAAGAAAAACATAGGCCTTAAACAAAGAAAAGTATATTTGAGTAAATAAATGTTTTTATAAAAACAAGGCTCAGATCTGCAAATAAAAGGAACCGGATAAAAGGGATCCGAACCGCCATGGCTGCAACCACAAACCGGGTCGGGTTGCCCCGCCAAGATACGGATCAAATTCCACCCAAAATCCAGTTAGCTCGGAAAAAACAATAGTTAATATCATCATCATCGCCTTTATAATAAATATTACCCGATTTATGAACACCCCTAGAAACCACAAATAAGCCCGAAAAATAAGCTTAAACAAACACACCTTAACTAAGGTGAAAAAATGAAAGTCACCTTCCAAAAAAAAAAAAAACTAAGGTGAAAAATGGGGAATGAAATCATTGACTCAAACTACTAACAAAAAAATGTTAGTGGCAAAAGATGTGACTTTCGCCTGGAGTCTCATTTTTTTTTTCCGAGCTGTTGTTTTCCCCATTTGGGTTTACACTGTTTTTTTAGGGTAATTTATGTTTGGAGGAGTTGGTCATGTTGGGCTTTTTGGATTTGTTTTGGAGGGTTAAATGTTTCATAGGCTTAGTTGTGTTGAGTCCAAGATTGAGGCTATCATTGGCTATGCTCCTATCTCTAGAGATGCACAAAAAAACCGGTTCATGAACCGAACCGGAAAAAAATCGAAACCGGTTTTGGGAAAACCGAACTGCCGGTTTAGAAACCGGTTTGCATTATTTGTTGTCAATCGGTTTGAAAACCGGTTTTGGGTAAAACCGGTTTAAACCGAATCGGTTCTGGGTAAAACCGGTTTAAACCGAACCGGTTTTTTGATTGAACCGGACATTTTCTCTCCCAAAACCGGTTTTACGTAAAACGGTTTTTGACTATTTGACTAAAACCGAAACTGGTTTTTAAACCGGTTCGGTTTTAAAAAAAAAAACCGAAATGTGCACCTCTACCTATCTCTACGCGGTTGTAAAAATCGCGAATAGGTAGTTGTTTGGTCGACCTTTTTTAGTTTGTAATCGGCCTAGGTGAAAGTAATCGATGATTAATCGGATTGGCATTTTCGGCAAATTTTAGGTATTTCCGGCGAGTTTTGGGTATTTCCGGCAAAATTTTCCTTAAAAAACCAACTTGTATAGTATAAACACCAACTATAAGAGACTAAAACAATTTTACGACGACTTTTTTGTATTTTCGGCAAGATTTGCAGGTTTTCCGTTGACCACAGTTGACCAATTTACACAAATCAAAAAGGTTGGTGGCCGATTAGCGTTTTGGCAGCGACTAACAGGGCTTTTTTTGCAACACAAATCTCTAGTAAAAACTCATTTGCTTTAAACTCTAAGTGAAAACTGAACTTTCTATTTTTCCCAATATCATGTTTTACATCAATATACTTTCATTCCATAACTACTTGTAAGTTAAAATTTTGACCAAATATATTCATCAATATCATTCACGAAAAACTTGATCAAAGTTTCACAACTATACTTATTTGGCACTTTAAATTTCTGACGTTGTGTCTCGTCTAGTTCTTATTAAAATATTCATCAATGTTTTTCTTAACTGCTTAAATCAAACTCGAAACATAAAAACAACTAACAAGGG